>JAWNNK010000710.1:0-97756 GCA_035045065.1 Hirtodrosophila trivittata | reverse complement strand
CCTGACTGATTTAGCTGGAGTAGTGGAGCTCCTTCCTATCCGGCTGCTCCGCTTTCCTAAGCTTTTAAGCTTTTTCTCTGCCTTGCTTCCGATCTGTGCGCTCTTCCTGGGTTTTCTCGTCGTTATTATAGCAGCATCCGGCTGTCTTCTCAGAGCATCCCGCTTCTCACGGATGTTTTTCTCTCTTCACCATCTCCCGCGCATTATCCGCCTGACTGGGGGCGGGTGGTAGTCACTGGTGTAGCCGGCGGTCTCGGGTCCCATAACTCCGTTTCCGTCACACTTTTCGAACACTTCTGTACGGTACGGGTTTTCATGGTATAGTGTAGCTGAATAGCTCGGCACCAGTACAGAGGTTATGGATGGATCCATATGCGGGATGGATCGGCGCTTTCGCATCCACGCATCTCCACTAGAACGATCTCGCTTACTGAGACCACACAGAAACGCTGCTTCTTAGATCGTCGGCTGACCGGCATTGGTCCTGTCGCCTGCTGTGAAAATTTCTCACTGGAGACCTAAAATTTTGCCGGATTGGTGGTCTTAATTTGAACATTCACTGGGATATTTGAATTTAAATACGTATCTGTTGGGTCTCGCGGGTACTGCTACCGTAGGCCGTAGTACAAATGCGACAAGATCCATGTTGTCTATGCAGGAACATAGTGAAGGGTTGACACCTCACTTTTACAAGTCGGGTGTGCGCGCTGGATCCGCGTTAGGCAACATCTGAGCCTGTACACAATCACATGTGACTCGACCACGAGTGCTCAAAATTGTTACGTTTTTCACATGCAGGTGTCGCTTGTTGTGACTCCACTTACCGAAGTGTCGAATATTGCTTTTCAGGGGTCGAAGTTCGCCAGAGATTTCCAGTACATCCGTATATACAGTATTGCGCTTATATTGGATGCTCATTAGTGTCTGGCATCCAAATAAATTGCCGGAGGTCATCTTCTAGAGGGAGGCTAAAATAGGCCATTGCCAAATTCAAGTGTCTGTCTGCCTCATCTCGAAGAGATCCTAATGCCTCAGGCACAGTTATGGTATCAATACAATTTGCCTAAAAAAATTTTTTTTTTTCGGTTTGCGGGACAATTTAGTCGGAAAATCTTGGAAAAGGCACAATCAGGTTCAATCTACGCACTAAACCGCCGCAACTTGTCTCGCTCGCCGCTCCGTCAATTGGGGTACGCTTTGGTGAGCATGTACAGTGACTCGGAGTGTTTTATATTACAAGTCGATAATATAATTTTTCCTGCGCCACATTTTATGGACGATCGGAGCTTCACTTGCCAATATCTCGTCATTTTTGACTACCGCTGAGACGCGACAGACCCGGCGGTGGGACCCGCCATCACGGGGTGTCAGTCGGTTGGGAGTCTACAGCCAATCGCCGCGCAGTGTAGCCACGTGCTCTCGTTGACTGACAACATCCAGCAGTTGACGCGTCTCTCGTGGCACCTAGTCCTACCGAGCTTTCGTCAGACTTTCGAGGGAACTGTTTTCCGTAGCCACGCTCCGATTTCCAGCATTTGGGGGCATACCGTACACTGCATATATTCTTCTGGATATTAACGCCATGCTACTGCACGGCTTCTCCGTGGCCTACACTTCGGTGGTGCCAGTACAGCCCGATACGAGAAGTTCCCCCCTTACTGGTATCATCCCACCGGCATTAATTGAACCCCAAATACTAAGAGATCTCCAGTCGACAACTCGTCATCTAGATCTCGCATTTTTCAACCATTTTTCTACGTTTACAAGCACCACTCGCCTTAGCTGCTGTAGCATGCACATATATATATATTGGGTACATGTTCAAGTGCTCCAAATATTTCGTTACGGTAGTGCTAACGAAATATATCAACGACAACATATCTCGCCAAATAGTCAGTCAGTGTTCCCACGTTGAGTATACATATGTGCACAATTTCCCGCCAAAATCAAAAGTTTCCGTTGCCTTATATGTGTACAATACAACAAAATCTAGTTGGTGCTCGCCGCTCACAGCTCAAAAATTTTGTATTGGAACACTGACGAATAAGCTCAACATCGGCATATTTTTCATGACCAAAAAGTGTCACAAAACTTGGTGCAGAATTTTCAGGAACATTGTGAGCGTTAATTCAAATGGTTCAAGGATTCACTGAGCGGAACTGAAAATTGGTTTTTTATCAAAAAAAAAAATAATACGAGGAGTAGAGTGTGCAATGAGTGAAAACAAAAAGTCAAAAAGAGAAAAAATCGCCACCACCTGCATGGGCAACAGCTCAAAAAGTTGCAGAATTAGATTTTTTGCAAGTTTGCCGGAGGACTCACCACTCAATGATTAAAATGCGAAAATTAAACAAAACCACATCCCTGCAAGAATTTCCTGAAAGAGGTTCGATACCTTTTCCTCGAATATCTGCTCTTGGATCAGCCGCGTATCTGCAAATCATCAGGTGTCACAGATTCCAGCAACGCAGGAGACGAGACCCAAAACAACAGTGCAGGGGCAGTACGCACCACCGAGGGAGTGCAGTTCAACACGTGTCAACTACAAGTGACAGAATATATCGCAGGACATCTATAACTAAACAACAGTAGTGAAGGTGTCGCACCACTCGAGGAGCGTCAGCAGCCAGGCTGGCGATGCCTAGCTGACGTATTGACCGACAGCTAGGATCATATAAAATGTCACAATAATAGTATAAATTTGTAATTTTCATAAAATTGTAAATTAAGAAAAAAATTTTTGTGAAAACTGTAAAATTGAGCGGAGCCGTTCGATTTTATTGCCTGTACAATACGAAAACTAGGCAATTTGTATACTGTAAATGATACCAATTAGCAAATTTTCAGAAAGATTTGTAGAGTATAATAATAGTACTGTAAAGACTCACTAGGACAGTATTGGGTCAGTGGAGCACCGGTCAACTAGTGTTGACCTAAATCAAATAAATGTTCTGCTGATAAAAAAAAAAAAAAAAAAAAAAAAAAATTGTTGTAAAAAAAAAAAAAAAAAAAAAAACAAATGCTTAAAGAAAAAATATATGAGCCAAGCAAATGACTTGGACAAAATATAATTAAGAGAGCACACAACAAAATTAAGAACAATACGAATATAAATAAAATAAATATATATATATATCAAATGGCAACACTAAAAACTATTAGACAGGTGTATGATAGAGATGCTTACTTTAAAGAACGAATTCTAAGTTTGGTCTCATCGACCCCAATAAGCATCAATCAGTTAGAATAAAAAAAATAGAATCTTCTTCAATACATTGCACTAGTACACAAAAGGCAATTGTATTAACAACCATTCCCGGTATACAGGTTAGATCAGTATGGTATGGAAAGAGTTACTAGCAGAGCTTAACAAAATAAAAACAGAGTTTGACAAATCTTATAAGTCACTAACTCAAAATAGGCCTATAAAACACCTAACAATAAATAGGCATGCTGCCATATTAGTAGACTGCTTTAATGAAGCACGTGGACTAGTATATGAGCAAAGAATACACTTAAATAAAGACCACTTGTCTCAAGTATCAAATTTTTTGATCAAACTAAGATCAAATTTGATATCAATAAAAGAAAAGTTCGATTTGGAAATTTCAGTACCAACTATACTGAATAGCCCATTGGTACTTGGAACTGGTGATAAACCACAAACATCCAACACTGAAGCAAAAGAATCAGAAGAGTTTGAAGTTGCAAGCTCAAAGATCGAAGAAGAAGAATTGAATAATCTGACAATTCCAGCCATACTAACACAGTCTGAAGTGTTAGATCTAGAATATTCAGATTCTGAAACTAATTCAAGCATAATAGAGCAAAAGCATATAAACATAAACACCATGGCCCAAAGTCCTTCAAGTCATGAGTTTATTGCCGATGCAACCAGGCTTATACCAGCTTTCGATGGTCAAGCTAAGCATCTAGCCAGTTTCATCGATGCTCTAGAAACTGTAGACGGATTAAAAGGCGAACATGAATCATTAGCTATTTCGATAATAAAAACGAAGCTAAAAGGTTATGCCAGAGATCTGATCGACAACGAAAAAACAATACCTGAAGTAATTGCCAGACTTCAAGGTACTGTCAAAGGCGATACTGTAGCAGTTCTATCAGCAAAATTGATGAACATACAGCATCACAATAAAAACGCAACCCAATATACAGTAGAGGTTGAGCAAATGGCTCAAGCTTTACAAAACGCGTACAAAAAAGATGGCTTATCCTATGAAGTAGCCAGAGAGTACTCCACTAATCTTGCAGTCAAGGCAATGATTAAAAATTGTCCAATTGATAAAGTCAGAGTTATCATGCAAGCCGGTAATTTCAAAACAATGGCTGAGGCAATTGCAAAGTACATAGACACGTCAGAGGCAAATGGACAGTCAAATAATGTCCTTTTCTACAACAGTCGACCACATCGTGGCGGAAATAGAGGACGTGGAAACTATAGAGGTAATTTTAGTGGTTATAATAATAACTACAATAACCAATATAGTAATAACCAACATAATGGTGGAAGAGGTAATTATAGAGGAAACTCTAGAGGCCGTGGCAATCGAGGCCACAATAATAACAATAATGTAAGAGTTACCCAAAACAATTCGGGAAACTCACAACAACCCTCAGATATTCAACAGTAAACCATAAAGTTCACACCATCAATCTTAGTCTCAATATTTTCGTTAACTTTTTCAATATAGAAACAAACAAAAATCTTGTCTTTTTAATAGACACTGGTGCAGATATTTCACTTTTAAAAGAAAATTCCGATATCTTTCATAATATTAATGAAAATAAAAAGATTAATATTCAAGGTATAGGACATGAATTAATACAGTCAAAGGGATTAATATCAATAGAAATTCAGACAGGTAAATATATAATTCCACACGATTTTCATTTGGTAGATTTGCATTTCGCAATACCATGTGATGGAATAATAGGCATTGATTTCATTAAAAAATTCAATTGCCAGTTAGATTTTAAACCTAATGAAGATTGGCTCATAATGAGACCAAATAATTTAAATTTTCCGATTTATGTCCCAATAACATACAGTTCTGGTAATAACTCCATTATTCTACCAGCAAGATCCCAAGTTGTCCGAAAGATTAATCTATTATCAGATGAAGATAGTGTTTTAATTAAAGAAGGCAAAATGCAAATTGCCAGAACAGCTCCAAAATGTAGATGTCCACAATGACCAAATAGAATACAAAATTTCAACACAGAATCAATTTCGAATCCACGACATGTTCAAAATAATCCCGAAAATAGAGAAAACTGTATTATCTCATTTAACAAAGTACTTCCATACAATTTAAAAAATTAACTAATTTATAACACAGTACAGTGATATTCGATTTGAAACTGAATCAATAATACAAACAATTTCTACAAACAAAAACTAAGATTGAGGGATGATGAACCGGATTTATATAAAAAATTATAGAAACCCTCATAGTCATAAAGAAGAGATAGAAGTTCAAGTTCAAAAATTAATCGACAATAAGATAGTCGAGCCGTCTGTATCACCTTATAACAGCCCACTTCTGTTAGTTCCGAAGAAATCTCTTCCCGGTTCTGACAAGAAAAAATGGCGATTAGTCATTGACTATCGTCAAATTAATAAAAAACTGTTGTCGGATAAATTTCCACTACCTAGAATTGATGATATTTTAGATCAATTAGGGAGAGCAAAATACTTCTCATGCCTAGACTTAATGTCTGGTTTTCATCAAATTGAACTCGAAAATAGTTCAAGAGATGTAACGTCTTTCTCAACAAGTAATGGCCATATCGCTTCACGCGATTGCCATTTGGTTTGCCAGCGCCAAATTCTCCAGAATGATGACTATAGTATTTTTCCGATTGCCTTCAAGCTTTCCTATATGGATGATTTGTCATTGGTTGTGTTCTCGGCATATGCTCAAAACTTAACTGATGTTTTTTGAGAAATGGGGAAAATACAATCTTAAACTACATCCTGAAAAATGTTCATTTTTCATGTGCACGAGTCACATTTGGGACACAATGCAGATGTTGTTCCACAGACGACAAAAAATACGACATCACGTTCTCGATGCAAAAAAAGCTAGACGATTTGTTGCATTTTGCAATTACTATACATCTACGATCAAATTTTGTCGAATTTCCGTCACATAACAATGACAGGTAAAAGATGTTGGGTCGAATGGACAGCCGATTGTCGCTATTGAACATCATCATTACAATGTTCAGATTCTGCAGCAGCAATTTGCATACAACAGATGCAGTAAAGGCATGTGAGCAGCGAACTCAAAACAAAATGGATCACAGAGTGTCAAGAATGTGCTTGTGCACAGTACAACAGAATTTCAAGGCAATTCAAGGCTTATTTCAGACCATATGCCGGTAGACATTACTGTCAAAACAAGATCATGTGACTGCTACATTTTTGTTCTCAACGAAAACTGCTCGTAGAGACTTGAACTGCAGGAATACTCACTGAATACCTGAAGGGTAAGACAATCATGTAGTGATGCCAATGCACCATTCACATTCAGCACATACAAATGGTCTCTGAAAAGTCATGCTGGCAACAGTAGACAAAAATCCAAGTTGGGCACAATGAAAATTGCCTATGCAATTCTTAATGGTCGTCATTCAAAATGACCCACGTGTGACCTTGCATGTGTGTCAAGATATTTCTTTAAACATACTACTGCAAGAGGCTAGCGATTTATATTAATGGAATTCTTGACCTAGGTCAATTCTTCGTGCTAAGTTTGGAAAAGCAGGCCGGTACAACAGTTGGTTCAAAATGTATCTTTGAATATGTTTTCAATCGACAATTGTACAGGCAATGTATTAACTATTGGTATGGGCGTTACTTCAACCCAAATTAAAACTAATAAAAGAAGTACATGCCCACATCTCATGATGAATCAATGTGAAAGGGAGGGCATGCAACCTTGTCAAGGTCAAAAGACATTAGGTTGGAAAGGGAATGTCCACTACAGAATATACAAAATGTCAATAAAATCAAAATAACAAAGCATACTAAATCACTTGCACATTAGAAACTCTCTATTAAAGCTTTTGACAGAGGAGAGGACACCATTGGTCCATCACAATGGTTTTAGTATACTGTCACAGGCGTATTTCCCAACCAAATACCTAATTGTCAGCTTCACTGCAAAAGTGCAAATACTGCAGCTAAAAAGCGACATTCGAATCATTTGATTCTTGAAGTACGGTCCAATGAAGACGTAGTCACGGACATGGGAACAGAGTATAAAAATTCGATCATAGATGAATTGGTGCAAATATTTAAAAATAGACAATACAGTAACGTCTACAGTACACACACAAATAGTTGGAACAGAAAGTCACAGAATATACGCTCATATATATCAGTTGCTGATTGGGGATGTATGGTTTTTTGTTTCTCAACCTATACAATTGTTGTCCATATGAGTTAGTTTCTGGCAACAAAGTATTTTGCCAAAATATTTTAATAAAATAGATAGAACTCTATACAACATAGAAAAACTACTAAGGAATCAAAATTTGTGACTAGAACAGTTAATATAAAAGAGCAAAGAGTTACAGATAAGATTAAGACAAGAAATAAAATGCATTATGATAAACAGGTGTTATGAAACAAAATAGAGATAAAGTTTTATTAAGAATAGAACCAGAATATAGATCTCAAGGTAGTTAGAAGAAAATAATAATATAATTATTAAAAACAGTAAAAATAAAGAGCAAAAAGTTCATAAGGATAGGTTAAAAATTTTTAATTCATAATAATTTTTAGTGTGGCCACAGATAAGTAAATAAAACAAAAAAAAAAAACACAAAAAAAAAATAATATTAATTAATAATTTCTAAAAATAACTTCATATATTACGCCATTTTTCAAAGTGAGGGAGATACGCACATATATATACATATATATTGTTCAAGTACCACTTTGTTGCCATGCCAACATGTACAGTGTGACGAATGAGCTGCGCGGCCAACGCTGCTATGAAATATGATCGACAGCGCCCGCCAAATAGTCAAGTCAGCGTTCCCACGCTTGACCATTCCAAGTATACATATGTGTGCATACAGTTTCCGTGCCGCCTGCACGTGCCTGTTGTTTTATATACACTACAATGTAAAACGGCTACGCTTGCTGCTTCACAGCTCGTGGCTAAGTTTCAACAAAGAAGACGTCTTATTGCATCGTGACAGTGTCACAAAAGTATCTCGAGAATATGCCAATTCCAAGGATGCAGTTCTTCAAGGAGATTTTCACTGAAATTTAAACTGAAAAATTGGCTTCAAGCATCAAAAAAATAATACTGAGTGGTAGAAGAGGCCACGCTGCGTGAAAATGTTTTCCCATATACATATACGCAAAAATTACAGTAATACCAAAAGTTACAGGTGGAATTAGATTTTTTTGTGTCTTCACAGCAAAAAGCCAAGTTGACGTGACTACCACACGATTAAAAATGCGCCAAAACAAAACACATCCAGCAACTTCAAGAGAGTTCGACGTCAAGGACGTCTTGGACCGCTTCAGCAAGTCTGCAACATCGTGTCAACTACAAGGGCTCTAAGGACATCTATAACTAAACAACAAAAAGGAAAGGCAATTGCACCACCGAGGGAGTGCAGTCTGCAACAATGTGCTCACATACATGATACACCGTGACATAAAGGGTACGCCTCTGCACCACATCGAGGGAGTGACGCCCAGCTGACGTATTCACATCGACAGATCAGCTAGGATCATATAAAATAATGATAATAATAGTATAAATTTGTAATTTTCATATAATTGTAAATTAAGAAAAAAATTTTGTGAAAATTGTAAAATTGAGCGGAATCTTTTCTGCCCGATTAGCAGTATTGCCCGTAAAGCAATACGAAAAACTAGGCAGGAATTTGTATAGTTTGTAAATGATTAGTAATTCAATTAGCAAATCTTCAGAAGATTTTGTAGAGTATAATTATAAGCAATTACAAAGACTCACTATGGGATTAGTAGACGTTAAGTCAGTGGATTCCACTGCTAACGTAATAAATAAAGTAGAGTCAACTAGTGTTGACCTAAATCAAATAAATGTTCTGCTGATAACATCAAAGTTGCAATAATGTGTGCAAATTGCTATAAGTTATTAACAAAGAAAAATATGAGTCAGCACAGTACTAAGAGAGCACACAACAAAATAAGAATCAATACGAATATAAATAAAATAAATATATAGACAATGGCAACACTAAAAACTATTAGACAGGTGCAGGATAGAGACAGCCATTTCTTAAAAGAACGAATTTAAGTTTGGTTCGATTCAATATACCAATCAGAATATACACATAGAATTTTCTTAATACATTGCAGCCACAAAGGCAATTGTGGCTAACAACCATTCCCTGGTATTAAGGTAGGGTTGGCTAGCAGAGCTCAACAAAATAAAAACATCACTAACTCAAAATAAAGGCATGCAGCCATAGAAAAGGACTGCTTTACGTATACGTGGACAGTATATGAGCAAAGAATTCACTTAAATAAAGACCATTGGTCTCAAGTATCAAATTTTTTGATCAAACTAAGATCAAATTTGATATCAATAAAAGAAAAGCCTGACGTTCCTCCGATTGCCCATTGGCAATTGGAATCCGTGATAAATCAATGCAAACATCCAACATTCAAGAAGAGTTTTGAAGAAGAATTGAAATCTGACAATTCCAGCCATACTTACACAGTTCGAAAGAGTTGCATCTAGAATATCAGATCTTTGTTATTCAAGCATAATACAAAGATATAAACATAAACACATGGCCCAAGTTCAAGTCATGAGTTTATTGCCGAACCAGGCTTACCAGTTTCTCGATGGCATCTAGCCACATCGATGCTCTAGAAACTGTAGACGGATTTTTCAAGAAAACGAAGCTTTTCAAATATGCCAGAGACGACAACGAAAAAATTGCCAGACTTCAAGGTACTGTCAGTACTGTAGCAGTTCTATCAGCAAAATTGATGAACATACAGCATCACAATAAAAACGCAACCCAATATACAGTAGAGGTTGAGCAAATGGCTCAAGCTTTACAAAACGCGTACAAAAAAGATGGCTTATCCCATGAAGTAGCCAGAGAGTACTCCACTAATCTCGCAGTCAAGGCAATGATTAAAAATTGTCCAATTGATAAAGTCAGAGTTATCATGCAAGCCGGTAATTTCAAAACAATGGCTGAGGTAACTGCAAAGTACATAGACACGTCAGAGGCAAACGGACAGTCAAATAATGTCCTTTTCTACAACAGTCGACCACATCGTGGCGGAAGTAGAGGACGTGGAAACTATAGAGGTAATTTTAATGGTTATAATAATAACTACAATAACCAATATAGTAATAACCAACATAATGGTGGAAGAGGTACTTATAGAGGAAACTCTAGAGGCCGTGACAATCGAGGCCACAATAATAACAATAATGTAAGAGTTACCCAAAACAATTCGGGAAACTCACAACAACCCTCAGATATTCAACAGTAAACTATAAAGTTCACACCATCAATCTTAGTCTCAATATTTTCGTTAACTTTTTCAATATAGAAACAAACAAAAATCTTGTCTTTTTAATAGACACTGGTGCAGATATTTCACTTTTAAAAGAAAATTCCGATATCTTTCATAATATTAATGAAAATAAAAAGATTAATATTCAAGGTATAGGACATGAATTAATACAGTCAAAGGGATTAATATCAATAGAAATTCAGACTAAAATATATAATTCGCACACGATTTTCATTTGGTAGATCTGTGATTTCGGTACACATGGTGATGGAATAACAAGGTTGATTTCTTCTCAATTGCCAGTTGGGATCTAACCTAATGAGATTACTATAATGACCCCAATTACTGGTTCTCCGATTTATGTCCAGTTCTGTTATACCAGCAACTTAAAGTTGTTCGAGATTAATCTATTATCAGATGAAGATAGTGTTTTATCTCCAAACCAGAAATTTTCAGCATTTATGCAAAATGTATATTGCAAACACTACTGATTCTAAATGATTACGAATACGACCAAATGACAAATAGTAATATTAAAATTAACATAGTAAATCACTTTCGAATTACGACAGTCTGTAGCCAACTGAAAATGTAGAGAAAAAAATAAATTATCCATTTGTAAAATTTCCTATTACAATTTTAAAAAAATAACTAATTTGAGACACAGCTGGAGTGATTTTCCGACTTGAAACCGAATACAAATAATTTCTAAACAAAAACTAAGATTGAGGAGAACCAGAGTATAAAATTATGAAACTCATAGTCATACAGAGATAGAGCTCAGCGGCTCAATCGACAATAAGATAAATGAGTCGTCTGTGGTCACCTATACCCACTTGCCAGTCTACAAAACTTCTCCTGTTTCGACAAGAAAAATGAGATTAGTCAGACTAATGTCAAATTAATAAAAACTGTTGTCGGATTTCCACTACCTAGAATTGATGATAATTTGCATCAATTTGTATAGAAATACTTTCTCATGTCTAGACTTAATGTCTGGTTTTCATCAAATTGAACTCGACAGTTCACAGATGTGTCTGTTCTCCCAACAGTAATGGCGTTCACGCGACACATTTGGCTCAGAGATGACTACAAGACAGCCTTCTCAGCTTCTCTTATATGGATGATTTAAATATTGTTGTCTGAAAGTTAATATTCAAAACTTTTACTGATGTTTCTTTGAGAGGAAAGGACACATCTTAAATCCACATCCTGAAAAATGTTCATTTTTCATGCACGAAGTCACATTTTTGGGACACAAAATGCACAGATAAAGGAATCTTACCAGACGACAAAAAATACGACATCATTAAAAATTACCCCGTCCCACATGATGCAGACAGCGCTAGACGATTTGTTGCATTTTGCAATTACTATAGACGTTTTATCCAAAATTTTGCCGAATACTCTCGTCACATAACACGACTATGTAAAAAAGATGTTAAATTCGAATGGACAGCTGATTGTCAGCATGCCTTCGAACATCTCAAATCATCATTAATAAATCCAAATTTATTACAATACCCAGATTTCAGCAAAGAATTTTGCATAATAACAGATGCAAGTAAGCAAGCATGTGGAGCAGTTTTAACCCAAAACAAAAATGGACTCCAACTCCCAGTTGCTTATGCATCAAGATCGTTTACTAAGGGCGAAAGTAATAAAAGTACAACAGAACAAGAATTGGCAGCAATTCATTGGGCAATTACTTATTTCAGACCATATGTTTATGGTAGACATTTCACTGTCAAAACAGATCACAGACCGTTAACATTTTTGTTCTCAATGACAAATCCAAGCTCAAAGCTAACACGTATGAGACTTGAACTAGAGGAATATAATTTCACCGTTGAATACCTGAAGGGTAAAGATAATCATGTAGCGGATGCGTTATCAAGAATAACCATTCAAGACCTCAAAGACATACAAATAAAAGTCCTGAAAGTCACTACCAGGCAACAAAGTAGACAAAAATCCTGCGCAGGAGATAATAATGAAAAATTGCCTATGCAATTTAATGAAAAAGCTTCACAGCCCAACGTATATGACGTCATCCAAAATGACGACGTGCGTAAAGTAGTGACCTTGCATGTACAAAATATGATATGTTTCTTTAAACATGGAAAAAAAATTACTGCAAGATATGATGTTAGCGATTTGTATACTAATGGAATTCTTGACCTAGGTCAATTCTTTCAAAGGCTTGAAAAGCAGGCCGGTATAAATAAAATCAGCCAACTCAAAATGGCACCGTGGGAAAATATCTTTGAATATGTTTCAATCGATAATTTCAAAAATATGGGCAATAAAATATTAACTTCATTGAGAGTAGCGCTACTCAACCCGGTGACTCCAAATCAAAACTAATAAAGAAAAAGAAGCAATACTGTCTACGTTTCATGATGAACCCATGCACGGAGGTCATACGGGCATTTCAGAAACCTTGGCCAAGGTCAAAAGACATTATTATTGGAAAGTGGAATGTCCAAAATATATTACAGAATATATTAAAAAATGTCAAAAATGTCAAAAATCAAAAATAACAGAGTCATACTAGCACTCCACTTATATTGACAGAAACTCCTATTAAAGCTTTTGACAGAGTGATAGTGGACACCATTGCTCCGCTACCTACATCTGAGACCGGAAACGAGTATATTGTCACATTAATATGTGAATTAACCAAATACCTAATTGCCGTTCCAATTGCAAATAAAAGTGCAAATACTGTAAAAAAAAAAAAAAAAAAAAAATTTATTCTGAAAAACGGTCCAATGAAGTCGTTCATTACGGACATGGGAACAGAGTATAAAAATTCGATCATAGATGAATTGTGCAAATATTTAAAAATAGACAACATAACGTCTACGGCACATCATCATCAAACAGTTGGAACAGTAGAAAGAAGTCACAGAACATTTAACGAATATATACGCTCATATATATCAGTTGATAAAGCTGATTGGGACGTATGGCTTCAATACTTTGTATTTTGTTTCAACACAACACCCTCTATGGCACACAATTATTGTCCATATGAGTTAGTTTTCGGCAAACAAAGCAATTTGCCAAAATATTTTAATAAAATAGACTATATAGAACCCCTATACAACATAGAAAACTACGCTAAGGAATCAAAATTTAGACTAGAACAAGCATATAAAAGAGCAGAGTGCCAGATAAGATTAAGATTGTAGAAATGTGCATTATGATAGTCAGGTGCTGTGATTTTAAAACAGTTTGGAGATGTATTCAGGACCAATATATCCAGAATATTTGTAGTCTCAGGTGTATATTAGAAGAAAATATAATTATTAAAAACAGTAAAAGAGCAAAAAGTTCATATGAAGCAATAAAAATTTTACCATAATAATTTTAGTGTACACAGATAAATAAAACAAAAAAAAAAAAACACAAAAAAATAATATTCACTAATAATTTCTTAAAATAACTTCATATATTATTGTTTTTCAAGAGATAGCATGCAATATACATATATATTGGGTATATTAAACCAAGTGCCTAAACATGTCAATGTAGCAACACTTTCCGCTACAGTACAACATAAAATATAAGTATGGTGACTTTGTCGCTGCGTACAATCTACAGTGCTAACGAAATATGATTGCACTTGAACAGCGTTCGCCAAATAAATATCAGTGCTCCACGCTTGACCATCTAGCAGGTACATAGTGTGCATTCCTGCCGCTGCAACGCTCCGCCGTTCATAATACTGTTCACAGCTCGTGGCTTCTACAGACATCTGATGAATAAAGCTCAACAAAAGAAGACGTCTTATTAATACACTGCACTGTTGTCTCCCACTTTCTCAAACCATCTGATAGTGGTGCTCCCCACTCAAAATCTACAATACCGTAAAGTTGTCCGCGAGCTTTCGCAGCTGGTAATTTGTGGCCTATTGACAAGATGCCATTGTAATATTAATAAATTTACAGGATATCACACCGACTTGGTGAACTCCAGATGTGACTTGCGATTTCTTGAATTTGCCGTGGTCATACCAGCACAATGATCTTTAAAGTAGCCGCCAATTTGGCAATTGGTAGGATTATACACATTCCTACCGTATTAAAGGCGTTCTTCACATCACATTTTTCCACTCGTCACTTATCTCGGCAAGGGGTACTGTTGGTATCCGGAATTCAATGTCATGTCAATTCCCAAATCAAAAGTTGGCGGCTCACAACTCTGTGACCACTTCTATCCAGCACAGTATTTCTCAGCTTCCCACGATGTCCAGTGTCAGGTGGCGGTAGTTGCTCTCCGGATGAAGTGTCGTCACGTCATATTTTCTCGGCAAGTTTAGCCTCTGATTTGCCCACTGTCTAGAAATATTCCTACAGGCATTGCCGGAATGAATAACTGAAGATTTGGCTTAATATATTATGGAGCAGTTGGCTTTATGACCACCTGGTATGTCCAAGCTTTATTTCAACTTATCCCCATAGTTTCCAAGTTCCCATCAGGTAGGTTGCGGGCACCAATAGTCACGTTTAGATTGCACGTCCACTACGATATTGCCAAGACCTCTGGCTCTATTTGTTTTCTGCCTGCAAGGTTCTTTAAGCCTCTTGTACACTATCTTATAGAATGCCCTATAGTTTATTATCGGCGATCTGGACAATCCAACCGGACAAGCGGAGACAATGGTCTGAAACCTGACGCATCCATTAGGAACGATATCCTATGCTACAATGCCGCGAAAGAAGAGACGAAACCGGAAGCCTCCAGTATATAGGTGGATTGACACGCTGAGCGAACTGAGGGTGGAGTGCTTTTCAGCGAGGAGAGGGACGCAGCGGGCTGCGGGTCGTGACAACCACCCACAGCTACTAATCAACCATAGAGCAGTCCGAGCGGAACTGCAGAAATAGATAGCCAAGCCGAAGCTTTTAAGGACCATCTCGCTACTATCGATGATAAACTATGGGGCATTGCCATAAGATAGTGTACAAGAGGCTTAAAGAACCTTGCAGGCGAAAACAAATAGAGCCAGAGGTCTTGGCGAGTATCGTAGTGGACCATTTCCCGGTACAATCCACCCTATGGCAACCGGAGCTGGTGGTGCCTGGATCGCAATCCCCCCGCATCCCACTGGAGGAACTTATTCAAGCCGCTAGAGGATAAAACCAAGTAAAGCCCTGGACTTGACGGCATACCAGGTGTGGTCATAAAAGCCAACTGCTATGGCTATGGCCAAGCCGGAAATATTCAGTTATTCATTCCAGCAATGCCTCACCAAGGGAATATTTCCTAGACAGTGGAAAAATCAGAGGCTACTGCTACTACCGAAAGGAAAGGGGGCCGCAGCGGAGCCCAATGTGGACGTGATGACCCTTAGCGAACCCTTCATCCCGAGAGGGGAAACACTAGCAGCTACCGCCACCTGTGCTTACTGGACATCGTGGAAAGCTAGTCGAACGACTTTTTGCTGGATAGAAGTGGTACAGAGGGACCCAGTGGACTGGAACCGCCAACACAACGGTTTTAGGAAGGAAGGAGCACGATTGACGCTCTGACGGTAGTCCGGGATATAGCCCAAAGCCCACTTGCCGGAGATAGATGACTGAGTGGAGCCAAGAAGTACTGTGCCAGAGTGACTCTTGATGTGAAGAACGCCTTTAATACGGCAAGGTGGACCAGCATAATCCTACTCAGTGCCATGCGCATTGGCAGCTACTTTAAAGATCGTGTGCTTTGGTATGATACGGCAAATGGTCCAAGAAGGTACCAAGTCACCTCTGGAGTTCACCAAGGGTCGGTTGTTGGCCCAATCCTGTAGAAGATATGTACAATGGCATCTTGTTCATCACTAAACCTAGGGGTACCGAGCTGCATTGCTTCGCGGACAACGCGGCGATTACAGTAGTAGCCAAGACTTTTATAGACGTGCAAACTTATTGCAGTGAAGCAATGAGGGCTGCTATCAGATGGTTTGAGAAGGTGGGACTTAACAGTGCAGTGTATTAATAAGACGTCTTCTTTTGTTGAGCTTTATTCATCGAATGTTCTTAGCCTAAAGCCACGAGCTGTGAAGCAGCGAGCGTAGCCGTTTTACATTGTATTGTATATAAGGCAACGGAAACGTTGCAGGCGGCAGAGAGCGTAATGCGCACATATGTATATACTTGAAATGGTCAAGCGTGAGAACGCTGACTTGACTATTTGGGCGGGCGCTGTTATCAAGTGCGATCATATTTCGTTAGCACTTAGCGTTGGCCGCGCAGCGACAAAGTCACCGCTTATATATTTTATGTTGGCATAACAACAAAGTGTTGCTGCATTGTTTATGTTTAGGCACTTGAGTTTAATGTACTTAATATATATATATGTGCATGCTACATCTCCCTCCTTTTGAAAAATAACGTAATATATGAAGTTATTTTAAGAAATTATTAATTAATATTATTTTTTTTTTGTGTTTTTTTTTTTTTTTTATTTTACTTATCTGTGGCCACACTAAAAATTATTATGAATTAAAAATTTTTAACCTATCCTTATGAACTTTTTGCTCTTTATTTTTACTGTTTTTAATAATTATATTATTATTTTCTTCTAATGCTACTACCGTAAAGGGACCTATGTATTCTGGTTCCAATTTATGGCCAGTTTCATTTCTTAATAAAACTTTATCTCCTATTTTTGTTTTAAAATCTAACACCTGTTTATCATAATGCATTTTATTTCTAATCTTAATCTTATCTAGCATAACTCTTGCTCTTTTATATGCTTGTTCTAGTCTAAATTTTGATTCCTTAGCGTAGTTTTCTATGTTGTATAGGGGTTCTATATAGTCTATTTTATTAAAATATTTTGGCAAATTGCTTTGTTTGCCGAAAACTAACTCATATGGACAATAATTGTGTGCCATAGAGGGTGTTGTGTTGAAACAAAATACAAAGTATTGAAGCCATACGTCCCAATCAGCTTTATCAACTGATATATATGAGCGTATATATTCGTTAAATGTTCTGTGACTTCTTTCTACTGTTCCAACTGTTTGATGATGATGTGCCGTAGACGTTATGTTGTCTATTTTTAAATATTTGCACAATTCATCTATGATCGAATTTTTATACTCTGTTCCCATGTCCGTAATGAACGTCTTCATTGGACCGTACTTCAGAATAAATGATTCGAATATCGCTTTTGCTACAGTATTTGCACTTTTATTTGCAATTGGAACGGCAATTAGGTATTTGGTTAAATCACATATTAATGTGACAATATACTCGTTTCCATTCTCAGATGTAGGTAGCGGACCAATGGTGTCCACTATCACTCTGTCAAAAGCTTTAATAGGAGTTTCTGTCAATATAAGTGGAGTTCTAGTATGCTTTGTTATTTTTGATTTTTGACATTTTTGACATTTTTGACATTTTTTAATATATTCTGTAATATATTTGGACATTCCTTTCCAATAATAATGTCTTTTGACCTTGGCCAAGGTTTTTCAAATGCCCGTATGACCTCCTTGCATTGGTTCATCATGAAATGTAGACAGTATTGCTTCTTTTTCTTTATTAGTTTTAATTTGGGTCACCGGGTTGAGTAGCGCTACTCTCAATGAAGTTAATATTTTATTGCCCATATTTTTGAAATTATCGATTGAAACATATTCAAAGATATTTTCCCACGGTGCCATTTTGAGTTGGCTCATTTTATTTATACCGGCCTGCTTTTCAAGCCTTTGAAAGAATTGACCTAGGTCAAGAATTCCATTAGTATATAAATCGCTAACATCATATCTTGCAGTAATTTTTTTTCCATGTTTAAAGAAACATATCATATTTTGTACATGCAAGGTCACTACTTTACGCACGTCGTCATTTTGGATGACGTCATATACGTTGGGCTGTGAAGCTTTTTCATTAAATTGCATAGGCAATTTTTCATTATTATCTCCTGCGCAGGATTTTTGTCTACTTTGTTGCCTGGTAGTGACTTTCAGGACTTTTATTTGTATGTCTTTGAGGTCTTGAATGGTTATTCTTGATAAAGCATCCGCTACATGATTATCTTTACCCTTCAGGTATTCAACGGTGAAATTATATTCCTCTAGTTCAAGTCTCATACGTGTTAGTTTTGAGCTTGGATTTGTCATTGAGAACAAAAATGTTAACGGTCTGTGATCTGTTTTGACAGTGAAATGTCTACCATAAACATATGGTCTGAAATAAGTAATTGCCCAATGAATTGCTGCCAATTCTTGTTCTGTTGTACTTTTATTACTTTCGCCCTTAGTAAACGATCTTGATGCATAAGCAACTGGGAGTTGGAGTCCATTTTTGTTTTGGGTTAAAACTGCTCCACATGCTTGCTTACTTGCATCTGTTATTATGCAAAATTCTTTGCTGAAATCTGGGTATTGTAATAAATTTGGATTTATTAATGATGATTTGAGATGTTCGAAGGCATGCTGACAATCAGCTGTCCATTCGAATTTAACATCTTTTTTACATAGTCGTGTTATGTGACGAGAGTATTCGGCAAAATTTTGGATAAAACGTCTATAGTAATTGCAAAATGCAACAAATCGTCTAGCGCTGTCTGCATCATGTGGGACGGGGTAATTTTTAATGATGTCGTATTTTTTGTCGTCTGGTAAGATTCCTTTATCTGTGCATTTGTGTCCCAAAAATGTGACTTCGTGCATGAAAAATGAACATTTTTCAGGATGTAGTTTAAGATTGTATTTCCTACATTTCTCAAAAACATCAGTTAAGTTTTTGAGCATATGCTTTTCGGAACAACCAATGACTATTAAATCATCCATATAAAGGAAAGCTTGAGAAGGCTCCAATCCGGAAAATGCTATAGTCATCATTCTCTGGAAGGAATTTGGCGCTATTTTTAAACCAAATGGCAATCGCGTGAAGCGATATGAGCCATTACTTGTTGAGAAAGACGTTACATCTCTTGAACTATTTTCGAGTTCAATTTGATGAAAACCAGACATTAAGTCTAGGCATGAGAAGTATTTTGCTCTCCCTAATTGATCTAAAATATCATCAATTCTAGGTAGTGGAAATTTATCCGACAACAGTTTTTTATTAATTTGACGATAGTCAATGACTAATCGCCATTTTTTCTTGTCAGAACCGGGAAGAGATTTCTTCGGAACTAACAGAAGTGGGCTGTTATAAGGTGATACAGACGGCTCGACTATCTTATTGTCGATTAATTTTTGAACTTGAACTTCTATCTCTTCTTTATGACTATGAGGGTTTCTATAATTTTTTATATAAACTGGTTCATCATCCCTCAATCTTAGTTTTTGTTTGTAGAAATTGTTTATTGTTATTGATTCGGTTTCAAGTCCGAATACATCACTGTACTGTGTGCATAAATTAGTTAATTTTTTTTTAAATTGTAATGGGAAATTTTTTGTTAAATGAGATAATACAGTTTTTTCTCTATTTTCAGGATTATTTTGAACTATGTCGTAGTTCGAAAGTGATTCATATGTTAAATTTTTAATATTTACTATTTGGTCGGTACTGGTCGTATTCAGTAATCGGACAAATGCATTTTGGGTGTTTGCAACTGTATTTGCAACATAAATGCCTTCTTTAATTTCCTGGTTTGGAATTAAAACACTATCTTCATCTGATAATAGATTAATCTTTCGGACAACTTGGGATCTTGCTGGTAGAATAATGGAGTTATTACCAGAACTGTATGTTATTGGGACATAAATCGGAAAATTTAAATTATTTGGTCTCATTATGAGCCAATCTTCATTAGGTTTAAAATCTAACTGGCAATTGAATTTTTTAATGAAATCAATGCCTATTATTCCATCACATGGTATTGCGAAATGCAAATCTACCAAATGAAAATCGTGTGGAATTATATATTTACCTGTCTGAATTTCTATTGATATTAATCCCTTTGACTGTATTAATTCATGTCCTATACCTTGAATATTAATCTTTTTATTTTCATTAATATTATGAAAGATATCGGAATTTTCTTTTAAAAGTGAAATATCTGCACCAGTGTCTATTAAAAAGACAAGATTTTTGTTTGTTTCTATATTGAAAAAGTTAACGAAAATATTGAGACTAAGATTGATGGTGTGAACTTTATAGTTTACTGTTGAATATCTGAGGGTTGTTGTGAGTTTCCCGAATTGTTTTGGGTAACTCTTACATTATTGTTATTATTGTGGCCTCGATTGCCACGGCCTCTAGAGTTTCCTCTATAATTACCTCTTCCACCATTATGTTGGTTATTACTATATTGGTTATTGTAGTTATTATTATAACCACTAAAATTACCTCTATAGTTTCCACGTCCTCTATTTCCGCCACGATGTGGTCGACTGTTGTAGAAAAGGACATTATTTGACTGTCCATTTGCCTCTGACGTGTCTATGTACTTTGCAATTGCCTCAGCCATTGTTTTGAAATTACCGGCTTGCATGATAACTCTGACTTTATCAATTGGACAATTTTTAATCATTGCCTTGACTGCAAGATTAGTGGAGTACTCTCTGGCTACTTCATAGGATAAGCCATCTTTTTTGTACGCGTTTTGTAAAGCTTGAGCCATTTGCTCAACCTCTACTGTATATTGGGTTGCGTTTTTATTGTGATGCTGTATGTTCATCAATTTTGCTGATAGAACTGCTACAGTATCGCCTTTGACAGTACCTTGAAGTCTAGCAATTACTTCAGGTATTGTTTTTTCGTTGTCGATCAGATCTCTGGCATAACCTTTTAGCTTCGTTTTTATTATCGAAATAGCTAATGATTCATGTTCGCCTTTTAATCCGTCTACAGTTTCTAGAGCATCGATGAAACTGGCTAGATTCTTAGCTTGACCATCGAAAGCTGGTATAAGCCTGGTTGCATCGGCAATAAACTCATGACTTGAAGGACTTTGGGCCATGGTGTTTATGTTTATATGCTTTTGCTCTATTATGCTTGAATTAGTTTCAGAATCTGAATATTCTAGATCTAACTCTTCAGACTGTGTAAGTATGGCTGGAATTGTCAGATTATTCAATTCTTCTTCTTCGATCTTTGAGCTTGCAACTTCAAACTCTTCTGATTCTTTTGCTTTAGTGTTGGATGTTTGTGGTTTATCACCAGTTTCAAGTACCAATGGGCTATTCAGTATAGTTGGTACTGAAATTTCCAAATCGAACTTTTCTTTTATTGATATCAAATTTGATCTTAGTTTGATCAAAAAATTTGATACTTGAGACCAATGGTCTTTATTTAAGTGAATTCTTTGCTCATATACTAGTCCACGTGCTTCATTAAAGCAGTCTACTAGTATGGCAGCATGCCTATTTATTGTTAGGTGTTTTATAGGCCTATTTTGAGTTAGTGACTTAGAAGATTTGTCAAACTCTGTTTTTATTTTGTTGAGCTCTGCTAGTAGCTCTTTCCATACCATACTGATCTAACCTGTATACCGGGAATGGTTGTTAATACAATTGCCTTTTGTGTACTGGTGCAATGTATTAAAGAAAATTCTATATTGTATATTCTAACTGATTGATGCTTATTGGGGTCGATGAGACCAAACTTAGAATTCGTTCTTTAAAGTAAGCATCTCTATCATACACCTGTCTAATAGTTTTTAGTGTTGCCATTTGATATATATATATATTTATTTTATTTATATTCGTATTGTTCTTAATTTTGTTGTGTGCTCTCTTAATTATATTTTGTCCAAGTCATTTGCTTGGCTCATATATTTTTTCTTTAAGCATTTGTTATGTAGCTTATAAATTTTACAACAACAATTTGCACACATTATTACAACGATGATTATCAGCAGAACATTTATTTGATTTAGGTCAACACTAGTTGACTCTACTTTATTTATTACGTTAGCAGTGGAATCCACTGACTTAACGTCTACTAATCCCATAGTGAGTCTTTGTAATTGCTTATAATTATACTCTACAAAATCTTCTGAAGATTTGCTAATTGAATTACTAATCATTTACAAACTATACAAATTCCTGCCTAGTTTTTCGTATTGCTTTACGGGCAATACTGCTAATCGGGCAGAAAAGATTCCGCTCAATTTTACAATTTTCACAAAATTTTTTTCTTAATTTACAATTATATGAAAATTACAAATTTATACTATTATTATCATTATTTTATATGATCCTAGCTGATCCGCGCTGTCGGTCAATACGTCAGCTGGGCGTCGCCGGCCTGGCACGCTGACGCTCCCTCGGTGGTGCAAAAGGCGGCCTGCCCCTCGCACTTGTTGTTTAGTTATAGATGTCCTGCGGTGCCGGTGCCAGTCGCTTGTAGTTGACACGATGATTTGCAGACTGCACTCCCTCGGTGGTGCAAGAGGCGGCCTGCCCCTCGCACTTGTTGTTTAGTTATAGATGTCCTGCGGTGCCGGTGCCAGTCGCTTGTAGTTGACACGATGATTTGCAGACTGCACTGAAGAGCGGTCCAGGGCAGTCGCTCGGGCAGACGTCGGGCCTCTTAGGAAGTTGCTTTGGGGATGGTGGTTTTGTTTTAATTTTTTCGCATTTTTTAATCATTGAGTGGTGAGTCACGTCAACTTGGCTTTTTGTTTGTAGGCTAGATTTTAAAAAATCTAATTCTGCCTGTAACTTTTGAGCTGTTGCCCATGCAGGTGGTGGCGATTTTGCGTATAATATCCACTTAATGTGGGCAATTCTCTTTTTGACTTTTGTTTTCACGCCACCCCAGTTTTTAGCCATTGACGCACTCTACTCACTCAGTATTATTTTTTTTGATGCTTGAAGCCAATTTTTCAGTTCCTTCAGTGAAATCCTTGAACCATCCTTGGAATTAACGCTTCCTGTATTCCTGTGTCCTCCTGGGTCCTTTTGTGACACTTGTCACGGTCGCCATGTATTGATAAGACGTCTTCTTTTGTTGAGCTTTATTCATCGAATGTTCTTAGCCTAAAGCCACGAGCTGTGAAGCAGCGAGCGTAGCCGTTTTACATTGTATTGTATATAAGGCAACGGAAACGTTGCAGGCGGCAGAGAGCGTAATGCGCACATATGTATATACTTGGAATGGTCAAGCGTGGGAACGCTGACTTGACTATTTGGCGGGCGCTGTTATCAAGTGCGATCATATTTCGTTAGCACTTAGCGTTGGCCGCGCAGCGACAAAGTCACCGCTTATATATTTTATGTTGGCATAACAACAAAGTGTTGCTGCATTGTTTATGTTTAGGCACTTGAGTTTAATGTACTTAATATATAAATATGTGCATGCTACATCTCCCTCCTTTTGAAAAAATAACGTAATATATGAAGTTATTTTAAGAAATTATTAATTAATATTATTTTTTTTTGTGTTTTTTTTTTTTTTTGTTTTATTTACTTATCTGTGGCCACACTAAAAATTATTATGAATTAAAAATTTTTAACCTATCCTTATGAACTTTTTGCTCTTTATTTTTACTGTTTTTAATAATTATATTATTATTTTCTTCTAATGCTACTACCGTAAAGGGACCTATGTATTCTGGTTCCAATTTATGGCCAGTTTCATTTCTTAATAAAACTTTATCTCCTATTTTTGTTTTAAAATCTAACACCTGTTTATCATAATGCATTTTATTTCTAATCTTAATCTTATCTAGCATAACTCTTGCTCTTTTATATGCTTGTTCTAGTCTAAATTTTGATTCCTTAGCGTAGTTTTCTATGTTGTATAGGGGTTCTATATAGTCTATTTTATTAAAATATTTTGGCAAATTGCTTTGTTTGCCGAAAACTAACTCATATGGACAATAATTGTGTGCCATAGAGGGTGTTGTGTTGAAACAAAATACAAAGTATTGAAGCCATACGTCCCAATCAGCTTTATCAACTGATATATATGAGCGTATATATTCGTTAAATGTTCTGTGACTTCTTTCTACTGTTCCAACTGTTTGATGATGATGTGCCGTAGACGTTATGTTGTCTATTTTTAAATATTTGCACAATTCATCTATGATCGAATTTTTATACTCTGTTCCCATGTCCGTAATGAACGTCTTCATTGGACCGTACTTCAGAATAAATGATTCGAATATCGCTTTTGCTACAGTATTTGCACTTTTATTTGCAATTGGAACGGCAATTAGGTATTTGGTTAAATCACATATTAATGTGACAATATACTCGTTTCCATTCTCAGATGTAGGTAGCGGACCAATGGTGTCCACTATCACTCTGTCAAAAGCTTTAATAGGAGTTTCTGTCAATATAAGTGGAGTTCTAGTATGCTTTGTTATTTTTGATTTTTGACATTTTTGACATTTTTTAATATATTCTGTAATATATTTGGACATTCCTTTCCAATAATAATGTCTTTTGACCTTGGCCAAGGTTTTTCAAATGCCCGTATGACCTCCTTGCATTGGTTCATCATGAAATGTAGACAGTATTGCTTCTTTTTCTTTATTAGTTTTAATTTGGGTCACCGGGTTGAGTAGCGCTACTCTCAATGAAGTTAATATTTTATTGCCCATATTTTTGAAATTATCGATTGAAACATATTCAAAGATATTTTCCCACGGTGCCATTTTGAGTTGGCTGATTTTATTTATACCGGCCTGCTTTTCAAGCCTTTGAAAGAATTGACCTAGGTCAAGAATTCCATTAGTATATAAATCGCTAACATCATATCTTGCAGTAATTTTTTTTCCATGTTTAAAGAAACATATCATATTTTGTACATGCAAGGTCACTACTTTACGCACGTCGTCATTTTGGATGACGTCATATACGTTGGGCTGTGAAGCTTTTTCATTAAATTGCATAGGCAATTTTTCATTATTATCTCCTGCGCAGGATTTTTGTCTACTTTGTTGCCTGGTAGTGACTTTCAGGACTTTTATTTGTATGTCTTTGAGGTCTTGAATGGTTATTCTTGATAAAGCATCCGCTACATGATTATCTTTACCCTTCAGGTATTCAACGGTGAAATTATATTCCTCTAGTTCAAGTCTCATACGTGTTAGTTTTGAGCTTGGATTTGTCATTGAGAACAAAAATGTTAACGGTCTGTGATCTGTTTTGACAGTGAAATGTCTACCATAAACATATGGTCTGAAATAAGTAATTGCCCAATGAATTGCTGCCAATTCTTGTTCTGTTGTACTTTTATTACTTTCGCCCTTAGTAAACGATCTTGATGCATAAGCAACTGGGAGTTGGAGTCCATTTTTGTTTTGGGTTAAAACTGCTCCACATGCTTGCTTACTTGCATCTGTTATTATGCAAAATTCTTTGCTGAAATCTGGGTATTGTAATAAATTTGGATTTATTAATGATGATTTGAGATGTTCGAAGGCATGCTGACAATCAGCTGTCCATTCGAATTTAACATCTTTTTTACATAATCGTGTTATGTGACGAGAGTATTCGGCAAAATTTTGGATAAAACGTCTATAGTAATTGCAAAATGCAACAAATCGTCTAGCGCTGTCTGCATCATGTGGGACGGGGTAATTTTTAATGATGTCGTATTTTTTGTCGTCTGGTAAGATTCCTTTATCTGTGCATTTGTGTCCCAAAAATGTGACTTCGTGCATGAAAAATGAACATTTTTCAGGATGTAGTTTAAGATTGTATTTCCTACATTTCTCAAAAACATCAGTTAAGTTTTTGAGCATATGCTTTTCGGAACAACCAATGACTATTAAATCATCCATATAAAGGAAAGCTTGAGAAGGCTCCAATCCGGAAAATGCTATAGTCATCATTCTCTGGAAGGAATTTGGCGCTATTTTTAAACCAAATGGCAATCGCGTGAAGCGATATGAGCCATTACTTGTTGAGAAAGACGTTACATCTCTTGAACTATTTTCGAGTTCAATTTGATGAAAACCAGACATTAAGTCTAGGCATGAGAAGTATTTTGCTCTCCCTAATTGATCTAAAATATCATCAATTCTAGGTAGTGGAAATTTATCCGACAACAGTTTTTTATTAATTTGACGATAGTCAATGACTAATCGCCATTTTTTCTTGTCAGAACCGGGAAGAGATTTCTTCGGAACTAACAGAAGTGGGCTGTTATAAGGTGATACAGACGGCTCGACTATCTTATTGTCGATTAATTTTTGAACTTGAACTTCTATCTCTTCTTTATGACTATGAGGGTTTCTATAATTTTTTATATAAACTGGTTCATCATCCCTCAATCTTAGTTTTTGTTTGTAGAAATTGTTTATTGTTATTGATTCGGTTTCAAGTCCGAATACATCACTGTACTGTGTGCATAAATTAGTTAATTTTTTTTTAAATTGTAATGGGAAATTTTTTGTTAAATGAGATAATACAGTTTTTTCTCTATTTTCAGGATTATTTTGAACTATGTCGTAGTTCGAAAGTGATTCATATGTTAAATTTTTAATATTTACTATTTGGTCGGTACTGGTCGTATTCAGTAATCGGACAAATGCATTTTGGGTGTTTGCAACTGTATTTGCAACATAAATGCCTTCTTTAATTTCCTGGTTTGGAATTAAAACACTATCTTCATCTGATAATAGATTAATCTTTCGGACAACTTGGGATCTTGCTGGTAGAATAATGGAGTTATTACCAGAACTGTATGTTATTGGGACATAAATCGGAAAATTTAAATTATTTGGTCTCATTATGAGCCAATCTTCATTAGGTTTAAAATCTAACTGGCAATTGAATTTTTTAATGAAATCAATGCCTATTATTCCATCACATGGTATTGCGAAATGCAAATCTACCAAATGAAAATCGTGTGGAATTATATATTTACCTGTCTGAATTTCTATTGATATTAATCCCTTTGACTGTATTAATTCATGTCCTATACCTTGAATATTAATCTTTTTATTTTCATTAATATTATGAAAGATATCGGAATTTTCTTTTAAAAGTGAAATATCTGCACCAGTGTCTATTAAAAAGACAAGATTTTTGTTTGTTTCTATATTGAAAAAGTTAACGAAAATATTGAGACTAAGATTGATGGTGTGAACTTTATAGTTTACTGTTGAATATCTGAGGGTTGTTGTGAGTTTCCCGAATTGTTTTGGGTAACTCTTACATTATTGTTATTATTGTGGCCTCGATTGCCACGGCCTCTAGAGTTTCCTCTATAATTACCTCTTCCACCATTATGTTGGTTATTACTATATTGGTTATTGTAGTTATTATTATAACCACTAAAATTACCTCTATAGTTTCCACGTCCTCTATTTCCGCCACGATGTGGTCGACTGTTGTAGAAAAGGACATTATTTGACTGTCCATTTGCCTCTGACGTGTCTATGTACTTTGCAATTGCCTCAGCCATTGTTTTGAAATTACCGGCTTGCATGATAACTCTGACTTTATCAATTGGACAATTTTTAATCATTGCCTTGACTGCAAGATTAGTGGAGTACTCTCTGGCTACTTCATAGGATAAGCCATCTTTTTTGTACGCGTTTTGTAAAGCTTGAGCCATTTGCTCAACCTCTACTGTATATTGGGTTGCGTTTTTATTGTGATGCTGTATGTTCATCAATTTTGCTGATAGAACTGCTACAGTATCGCCTTTGACAGTACCTTGAAGTCTGGCAATTACTTCAGGTATTGTTTTTTCGTTGTCGATCAGATCTCTGGCATAACCTTTTAGCTTCGTTTTTATTATCGAAATAGCTAATGATTCATGTTCGCCTTTTAATCCGTCTACAGTTTCTAGAGCATCGATGAAACTGGCTAGATTCTTAGCTTGACCATCGAAAGCTGGTATAAGCCTGGTTGCATCGGCAATAAACTCATGACTTGAAGGACTTTGGGCCATGGTGTTTATGTTTATATGCTTTTGCTCTATTATGCTTGAATTAGTTTCAGAATCTGAATATTCTAGATCTAACTCTTCAGACTGTGTAAGTATGGCTGGAATTGTCAGATTATTCAATTCTTCTTCTTCGATCTTTGAGCTTGCAACTTCAAACTCTTCTGATTCTTTTGCTTTAGTGTTGGATGTTTGTGGTTTATCACCAGTTTCAAGTACCAATGGGCTATTCAGTATAGTTGGTACTGAAATTTCCAAATCGAACTTTTCTTTTATTGATATCAAATTTGATCTTAGTTTGATCAAAAAATTTGATACTTGAGACCAATGGTCTTTATTTAAGTGAATTCTTTGCTCATATACTAGTCCACGTGCTTCATTAAAGCAGTCTACTAGTATGGCAGCATGCCTATTTATTGTTAGGTGTTTTATAGGCCTATTTTGAGTTAGTGACTTATAAGATTTGTCAAACTCTGTTTTTATTTTGTTGAGCTCTGCTAGTAGCTCTTTCCATACCATACTGATCTAACCTGTATACCGGGAATGGTTGTTAATACAATTGCCTTTTGTGTACTGGTGCAATGTATTAAAGAAAATTCTATATTGTATATTCTAACTGATTGATGCTTATTGGGGTCGATGAGACCAAACTTAGAATTCGTTCTTTAAAGTAAGCATCTCTATCATACACCTGTCTAATAGTTTTTAGTGTTGCCATTTGATATATATATATATTTATTTTATTTATATTCGTATTGTTCTTAATTTTGTTGTGTGCTCTCTTAATTATATTTTGTCCAAGTCATTTGCTTGGCTCATATATTTTTTCTTTAAGCATTTGTTATGTAGCTTATAAATTTTACAACAACAATTTGCACACATTATTACAACGATGATTATCAGCAGAACATTTATTTGATTTAGGTCAACACTAGTTGACTCTACTTTATTTATTACGTTAGCAGTGGAATCCACTGACTTAACGTCTACTAATCCCATAGTGAGTCTTTGTAATTGCTTATTATTATACTCTACAAAATCTTCTGAAGATTTGCTAATTGAATTACTAATCATTTACAAACTATACAAATTCCTGCCTAGTTTTTCGTATTGCTTTACGGGCAATACTGCTAATCGGGCAGAAAAGATTCCGCTCAATTTTACAATTTTCACAAAATTTTTTTTCTTAATTTACAATTATATGAAAATTACAAATTTATACTATTATTATCATTATTTTATATGATCCTAGCTGATCCGCGCTGTCGGTCAATACGTCAGCTGGGCGTCGCCGGCCTGGCACGCTGACGCTCCCTCGGTGGTGCAAGAGGCGGCCTGCCCCTCGCACTTGTTGTTTAGTTATAGATGTCCTGCGGTGCCGGTGCCAGTCGCTTGTAGTTGACACGATGATTTGCAGACTGCACTCCCTCGGTGGTGCAAGAGGCGGCCTGCCCCTCGCACTTGTTGTTTAGTTATAGATGTCCTGCGGTGCCGGTGCCAGTCGCTTGTAGTTGACACGATGATTTGCAGACTGCACTGAAGAGCGGTCCAGGGCAGTCGCTCGGGCAGACGTCGGGCCTCTTAGGAAGTTGCTTTGGGGATGGTGGTTTTGTTTTAATTTTTTCGCATTTTTTAATCATTGAGTGGTGAGTCACGTCAACTTGGCTTTTTGTTTGTAGGCTAGATTTTAAAAAATCTAATTCTGCCTGTAACTTTTGAGCTGTTGCCCATGCAGGTGGTGGCGATTTTGCGTATAATATCCACTTAATGTGGGCAATTCTCTTTTTGACTTTTGTTTTCACGCCACCCCTGTTTTTAGCCATTGACGCACTCTACTCACTCAGTATTATTTTTTTTGATGCTTGAAGCCAATTTTTCAGTTCCTTCAGTGAAATCCTTGAACCATCCTTGGAATTAACGCTTCCTGTATTCCTGTGTCCTCCTGGGTCCTTTTGTGACACTTGTCACGGTCGCCATGTATTGATAAGACGTCTTCTTTTCTTGAGCTTTATTCATCGAATGTTCTTAGCCTAAAGCCACGAGCTGTGAAGCAGCAAGCGTAGCCGTTTTACATTGTATTGTATATAAGGCAACGGAAACGTTGCAGGCGGCAGAGAGCGTAATGCGCACATATGTATATACTTGGAATGGTCAAGCGTGGGAACGCTGACTTGACTATTTGGCGGGCGCTGTTATCAAGTGCGATCATATTTCGTTAGCACTTAGCGTTGGCCGCGCAGCGACAAAGTCACCGCTTATATATTTTATGTTGGCATAACAACAAAGTGTTGCTGCATTGTTTATGTTTAGGCACTTGAGTTTAATGTACTTAATATATATATATGTGCATGCTACAGCAGCCCAAAAGACGGAGGTGGTGCTTGTAAGCAGCGGAAAAATGGTTGAAAAAATGCAGATCACTGTTGACGGGGTCCAACTTGAATCGGCAGAATCTCTCAAGTATTTGGGGTTCCTGCCCTAGTCCGATTAATGCCCAATGTTGGTGGACCCACGATACCAGTAAGGAGACTTCTCGTATCAGTAGCGAAGGCTTCTGTACGCAGCGCCAGTGTGGGGCAGGGCCACGGAGAAGCCGTCTTACCGCAAAGATGCCCGTGCAGTATACAGCACCATGGCGTTGAGGCTAATTAGAGGATAACTATATCAGAAGAACTATATGAGAAGATGCGGTGCTCGTTTTGGAAGGTATGCCCCCAATGGAACTGGAAGTCCAGGCATTGGCTGCAATGCGAGAAGGCGTCACTGAGTTCCTCGAGGATCACGGCTGCTTCCGCGGGTACCTCGCTAGGTTCCACCACGTGGAGACCGCTCTGTGCGTCTACTGCCTGGATGATGTCGAGTCAGCAGAGCACGTGCTTCTACACTGTGCAAAATTCACGACGGGGAAGGGACAGCTGGATAGCCTAACAGGTTTCCAACTCGGCCCTAGGGAACTCCTACCCGACATGATGGCAGATCGTGACTCCTGTATGGCGGGTCACTTCGCTATCATCAACTTGATGAAACGAGTCAGAGCTGACGAGATAGCCAACAAAGTAGGCAGCCAATAGCCGATCGTCCCCGCCCGTGGATTGGCGGGAAAAGAATACGACTCCAGTTATCTCGACTTGTAGTAAAAGGCGACTAAAGAGCACACCGAAGTCACGTACATGCTCACCAAAGCATTAACCTAATTGACAGTCCCGGTGAGTGAAGAACAAGGACAGAAGAGCATACGGCGGTTTTTAGTGCGTAGGTGAGACCCTGATGTGCCTCGAATCGCACATACCCATCTACCGGATGTAGATATTTTGGAGCGTTGCCGGGACCCTGATGGGGCCTCGAATCGCACATATCCATCTAGATGTTGAATCTTTCAAAGATTTTCCGGCCGGTGTGCAAGCCGAAAAAAAAGAAGAAAAACACACACACACAGCACCTTTTGGTGAGCGATCTACCGAATACCACCACAGCAGGCCATAGCTTGTTGTCAGAGGCGACTAAATTGTACGGGGATGCCTCTTCAGAAAAGATCCCGATGGAACGGATGACACTACCATTAATTTGGCAATGGCCAGTTTAATCCCTCCTAAAGTAGAAAAGGCAGCTCGTGACCTCCGGCAACTAGCCAGGTATCCCTCGGATTGGAGCCCCACACCCGTGGACCTCCAATAAAGACGAGAAGGCGATTGAGACAAATCCCAGTATGTCTCTGGGATGGACCACTGGACGCTCCTCAATGAACTTTCGACCCCTGGGCCGACGTGGTACAGTATTCTAACACTTCAGTAAGTGGATTGATATCTGGCTGAAATGGCTGTTAGGCTAATGCTGTACCCGCTTCCGTCATGTGAAAACCTACCAATTCTCCACGAACGCTCGATGGTCAGTCACAATTCAGTTGGTGGTACAGGCTCAGATGACACTCTCTTGACTAACGCGGATCCGACACTGCACACCCGACCCCATAAGGGTGGGTGTCAACCCTTCGCATGACCTCACTGCTTGCATAGACAACCATGGGATCTTGTCGCGACTGTACTACGGCCTACGACAACGGCTTGCGAGCTGGGACCCAACAGATACGTATTTAAATTCAAGCACCCCGACCGAATGTTATTCCATTTAAGAAAAGCGGCAAAATTGTTAGGTCTCCAGTAGAGAAGACACTACCACAGCAGGCGACAGGACCAATGCCGACTCAGCCGACGATCCCCAAGAGCAGCTCGTTTCTGTGTGGTCTCGGTAAGCAGATCGCGTTGCTAGTGGAGATGCAGGATGTATATAAGCGCCGATCCATCCACACAGTAGGGATCCATCCACAAGCCTCTGTACGAGTTGGTAGCTATTCAGCTACACTATGCCAGAGCCAAAGCCACTGTGAGGATACACCAGTCATCACAGAAGTCACCACTGTTCAGAACACTGGCTAAGAGGAAGCAGAATATAGGTATGCGGACCCCGCAAACAAAGCGCTGTAAGGGACCGCAGGCTACGCAGGCCTCTGGTGACCTCACCCACCCCCGAGTCAGGCGGATAATGCCTGGAAGATGGTGGGAAAAAAGGGAAAAGGCATCCGAGAGGAGAGTGCGAGACGACTCGGCCAGACGCCATTATAATAACAGCGAAAAGCAAGGAGAGGTTCTCACAAATCCTGAGGAAGCTTAACGCAAAAGAAAAGCTTAAGGGCGTAGGAAAGCCGGTAGCCAGGATAAGGAGAACCAAAAAAGGGAGCTCCTACTCCAGCTAAATCAGTCAGGAGAGGGGACTGTAGCGTACCGTATGCTCCTGGAAGAAACCCTGGGTGACCAGGTGGATGCGTAGCATCTCCCGGAATCTGCAAGAGTGGTGAAGACCGGAACCATGCGACGGGTGGATACGCGTGCCCGGCTCACAAGAAGGCGAAGCAACTGATCGGAATAAGGAAACAATGTCATGCAGCGCATGGTGGATGTAATGCTTCTGAGTGAACCTTACATCCCATGTGGGGGGATCTCAAGCATGATCCTTGATGAGTCAGACAAAGTGGCGTTTAAATACTGCAGTGCACTCACCATCCAGAAACTGCAGACCCCACCAAAGCGAGGGTATGCCTACGTAAAAATAAAGGGGGTACATTTGTTCAGCTGCTACGCCCCACCTAATGACAGTCCCGAACAGTTTGAAGATATGCTGAGACTGCTAGGCGAAGACACGAAAGGAAGATCGTAGCTGGCGACTTCAATGCCTCGGCTTTGGAATGGGTTAGTTGGGTATCCTATCGGAGAGGAAGAGTGCTAATGGACGCAATGAACCTGCTCGACCTGGTGCTATTGAACGACGGCTATAAACCGACGTTGAACAATGATAGAGGATCCACTTTCATTGATGTCACCTTCGCTTACAGGTCCATAGCTCCGTCTGAAAACTGGAAAGTCTTCGATGATATAACTTTGAGCGACTATGCACTGTTTTCATTCGAAGTATGGAATATTGGAAAGCTGGACAGGCAAATGTTGATCTATATAGTCAACGGCCTTACCCCTCCAAGTAGAAACGCTGAGCCGATGATAACGGACCTAACGAAAATGTTAGAAACGACGTGTGATGCAATTATGCCGAGAAAACGGAAGGGTAAACAGAAACCCTCAGTATACTGGTGGAGTACATCTATCAAGGACCTGAGGACGGAGTGCTCCGTGCTCAGAAGACAAGCGCAACGTGCCGGAGGACATGGCGACCACTCGCAGTTCGTGACCAGGTACAAAGCCAAACGCGCAGAGCTCAATTCTCAGGATAACCAAGGCAACCGTTTCACGAAACCCCAGGGACACTATTTCCAAGCATTTCGTTAGAAGAGATCACGGAAGCCGCTAAGAGAATAAGTCCAAGGCCCCCGGCCCAGATGGGGTACCTGGGGTGATCGTCAAAGCTATCACTATGGCCAAACTCGAAATATTTAGGGACATATTCAAGCCGTGTCTTGTAGAAGTAGTGTTTCCCACACGATGGTAGAGCCAGCAACATCGTTGGAAAACTCTTCGAGCGAGTCCTTTATGTCAGGAAAGAAGCGACCGCCGTAGGTCTAGCACGTCAGCAACATGGTTTTCGGAAAGGCAGGAGCACTCTCGACGCCCTTGCCGAGGTGTGTTATGTTGCCAGAAGCGCCTTAGCCGTAGACAGATGGCTCGGAGGGGCTTAAACGTACTGCGCTATAGGAACACTGGACATCAAGAACGCCTTCAACACGGCTAGACGGCTTTGCATCCTCAGCGCCATGAGGAGAATGGGCATACCTGACTACGTGAGGACGGTCAAAGGCAGTTATTTCAGCGACCGCGTACTTTGGTACGACACGGAGCATCGCCGGTGAGCTACCATATCCATTGTGGAGTCCCGCAAGGGTCAATGCTCGGACCAATCCTGTGGAATATTATGTATGACGGTATCTCGGGCAACAACAGACCCAACGGCGCGCAGCTACACTGTTTCGCTGACGACGTTGAAATATCCGCCGTAGCCAAAACCTTATCGGAGTTTCAACATAAATGCAATGAAACCGTTAAGTCGGCCATCGGTTGGCTTGAAAAGATCGGATTGCAAATCACGGCGAAAAAAACAGAGGTTGTCCTTCTCAGAAGCAGAAAAGCGGTTGAAAGTCTACAGATTACCGTCCGTCATTGGATCCCAACTAAACTCGACAAAATCCATTTTATACGTGGGAGTCCTACTAAACCACCGGCTCACCTATAAAGAACACGTGAAGTGTACTAGTAAAAAAGCGGCAATGACTACGGCTGCACTAGATAGGTTGATGCCCAGCGTTGGAGATCCTAGGCTACCCGCCAGGAAACTCCTAGCATCGGTAGCAAAGTCCACCTTACTATATGCTGCACCAATGTGGAGCCGCGCTTTAGGGAGCTCTTCGTATATAAAAGAGGCATACGCTTTAGCGAGAACTATGCCACTAAGGATCATCAGAGGCTTTAGGACCATATCGGAAGATGCAGCCCGCATCTTGTCAGGTATCCCACAAATAGACCTGGAGATCAAAGTCCTCTCCATGATCCGAGACGGCGTTACCGAGAACAGGCTTATGAGCAACTGATAGAGGAGTGGCAAACTAGATGGTTAATGTCGCAAATCCAAACTTGCTTACCTTTTGGGACACCCTTTAGTCAGCACGTCTCTACTTCGACCTTCACTTAAACTTTTTAATCTATCACTTACCACTGAAGTCTTTCCATCTCTTTGGAAAACTCATATATCATACCTCTTGTTAGGTGGTTAATCGGATATCTCTAATTACAGAGGTATTGCAAATTGTCTGCTATTCCATTGTTTGAACATATAATTAGGGCAACCTTGCAACATCTCTGTAAATCTGTCATTCTCCTTCTCAACATTTTTGTAAAGAGTCGGTCCACTACGACCAAATTGTTGGAATTCACATCTCTTATTCACGATGCGTTCCAACTAAGAATACAAACTGACGTCATTTACTTTCACTTCAGCAAGGCATTCGACTCTGTACACCATGATCTATTACTTTTTTAGCTCCGATGTATTGGGTTTCCTCCCTCTTTTTTTACTGTGGATTTCTACTTACCTCAAAGGTAGAGCCCAAAAAGTTGTACTTAGATGAGCAATCTCCAGACCAGTCTATGTTACTTTTGGCGTACCTCAGGAGCCACCTTGGTAACTTATTTCTTATACTTTTCATTACTGACCTTTTACTTTTTATTTATTCATAAATTAATAAACAGCAACATAGATTGCTCTACACTTAAAAGGCCATTTTGTCCTGTACCCGGTGTTAAAAATTAAAATAGCGTAGATGTTCATTACACTGAGAAATTAAAAAAATAATACGAAAAAGAATGCCAAATATAATAAAGCAAGATTAGACAAAGACGAAGCGATTATTGTAAGATATTAATGGTGACTATATTCTGATTAAAAATGAAGAACGGCAACAAGCCGAATTAGATCGTAAGTATGAGGCTAATTACAAGTGGCTGAAGTCCTACAAGGAGATCGTTATGGCTGAAAGCGTTAAATAGCAACCGAACGTACGTGATAGGAATCGAGTCAGTGATAATTCCGATGTTGAAACTGAATAAATGATGTAAAATTCGATCCAAGATGGCACAGCTATCTATAAAGGTGGGTGCACGAGCTATGCGGTTCTCCATTTATTGAAGTGGAGTTGGGAATGTTTGGAAGGAAAGGGTTCCAAATTAATTGGCCGGTTTGTTGTTCTTGTCAACGGTGTGATACCATGTGAATTGGCCGGTTTGCTCAGATATAGAACTAGACTTAAGAGGATTCTGTCTGTCCGGATTATCATGAGTAATTTGTGTGCTCGGTAATAAAAACCTAATGTATTAAGAGATAATAAGATTGCTGTATGAATTTATGAATTAATTTAATTTAAAGCAGTGGTGATCCGGATCTCATGGCGTAGAGGAACGAGTAGCAGAGAACGGCTTGGCGTGATTGCAAAACGCTCATAAACGAATAATTGCCAAATAATCGAGTCATCGGGGTCAACCGCTTAAACTTTCATACGCACATGCTTTGTTTGTTTGTTTGTTGATTTAAAATTACTCAAATGTACCAAATAGCTTTGATCTCTAAGTTCAGTTCGGGCGTTTGTACATTCATTTCATCATTGCATGAGTTGAATAAAGAAAAAAACTCAAAAAGCAAAAAATCAACTGGTATGAAAATGTGCATATGCGAAGTCAGCAGCGCTTTCTCTGCATTGGTGATGACTGTGAAAGAAGACGGTAAAACAGAAATAAATCAAAAACTGAGTATTATCATTGGCAAAAGGCATGGCGATAGTAAAAGTAATGCCAAATTATGCACATCGGTTCTCAACTGGAATACATCAAGTTCCGATGACTTTGGATTTTCCAACAAGACTGACTAACTTCAACTACAGCTAGCCATTAACCTAATTTCACTAGTTCAATAATTCAATAATTGCATTGAACTCGACTATGTTTTGCTCTCTGTTTTCTTTCTGTGTTTAATATCCTACAGAGTCTCTCTTTTCTCTACTAGTATGCTTTTCACTCAGTTGCAAAAAGAAATATAATGCAACAGCAAAGTTGTCAGCTTTGCGAAGAATACATGGCGTGTCTATTGAAAATTTGGGGCATTAAATACATACATGTACATTCATCCTCTTTGAAATGCAGCTAACTTCATGTATAGTATATCGTTTGAAAGATTGTAAAGTGATAGTCATTTCAACAAAGGAAAAGGTGTTGCAAGAGCGAAAATACAATTTTGAGTTCAACTTGAAAAAAAATTTGGCAAGACATACAAATTGAACAAATATACAAGTTTATGGTGACTATTTTATGAACAGGTCTTAAGCTTATACGTGGTTAACGATTTAAAAATGGTTATGCAAATTTAAATAATGCCCTAAGCCCAGGTCGTCCACAAGCTAGTAATCATGTTGAATTGGTGAAAAGAGTCCCAAAAATGATTTGTTTCCATGCAAATTTTACTTGAGAATGTTGAGGAATAAAATATTATACAAGAAAATACTATGTATATGTAGAGTTTTAACTGAACACTAAAAAATTACTCGTGTTTTTTTCAATACTTTGCAATACTGCGCAAAGACATTGTTGGAAATGCTGAAATCGTTCCAGATTTTCTTGATTTGATCACAACTGGTGATGAGCCATGGTGCTATAAATAACACCCTGAAATTAAGCGTCAATCTGCTGAATGTAAATCACGAATTAAAAGAATGTTGATTACTTTATGGTTTGCAGCGTATTGTCCACTAGGAATTTGTCCCAGAAGATCAAACTGTTTATAGAGAATACTATTTACGCGTTTTACATCGTTACAACATCGAAAGATCGAAAAAGTGAACGAATTTTTTAAGGAAAAACTGATTTCTTTCATTGACAACCTTATTAGCTTTATCTATTACCATGTGTTTGAACGACGTGTTCAATGAGCAACTCGAAAGTATACTTGTTTATTTCTTACAAATCCTAGTTGACCCTACCAACGGGTTGCATCTGCTGATAGGGTCGGTTCATATTTCGTGCACGTACTTGAATCACATCATACTATTTGACACGCATACACGCGGCCATAAATTATCTATTTTATTATGGTGCGTTGTGTTCACTCAATACGAAATGCACTTCCACTTAAAAGTATGTGGCGTATATATGAATTTTAAATGTACATATGCATGTTTAATGTAAGTTTAAACATTCTGCCAAGAGCCCGCAAAGGTTGTAGCCAGTGGTCTCATCTTATAGTATTTAAACAGATTTTTATTTATGTTCTATGCTTGAACATTCTGCAAAGGCGTGGCAAAGGTTGTGGCCTGCAGTGTTCTTTTTATTCTTAATTTTCTAATGGTGTATATAATTATTATTATAATTATTTTTAAGGCTACTCCTAAAGAAGCATGTCCGGATATGTGGTGAAAATTTAAGCCTTTTAACTCAATATGAATTTCTTTCAAATTTTTTAATTCCTTTTTTAAATGATCTATTTCTGCTGAATGATTGATTGGAGCAAACTTTATTGGGTCCCATATTATTTTTGGGCTTGCATTAATTTCTCCTAAGTGTAATGAAGATAACACTTCCTGGTCTTCTGAGTGAATGTTGTGAAGTGTTACTATTAATCTTTTCTGTATTGTAATTTTTCTTTACTGGAAATGTAGCATTGGATACTTGGCACAAAAGGGCGCAAGGGTTATATTTGCTATTAGAGCACCTACCTTAGATAATCTGGTTGAGGCTCTGATTGGTTTATTTTTGTTTGACAGTGTTGTTTCTTTGTTCTGTGATTGTATCCCGTTAAGGGGAGATATCTTTGCCACTGGGCGTGTTATTACATTTTCTTGAGTTCTTATTTTTACTACTCTAACTTTGTCGTCTTCACCTTTTTATACTTCCTTAATTTTTCCTAATGGCCATCTGGCTGGGTGACAATTTTCGTCTTTTAACAGTACTATTTGTCCCTTTTCTAAGTTAGGAACTTCTTTTTTCCACTTATTTCTTTGTTGGAGAGTATGTAAATAATCGTCTTTCCACTTTTTCCAAAATTCTTTTTTCATTCTTTTTATTAACTTCCATCTGTCAAGATTATTAATTTTTTCAATTTCATTTACTGACTCAATTGTGTCAAGTATTGGTCTACCTATTAAAAAATGACCGGGTGTCAGTATTTCAGTATCATCAATATCTATTCCTGACATGTATAAGGGTCTTGAGTTTAATACTCCTTCTATTTGGCATATTTGTTGATTATTCTTCATAAGTCAAAATATTGTCGCCAATTACTCTTTTTAGAGACAGATTTAACTCCTGCTTCTCAAATACCTCCAAAGTGAGCTCCTGCCGGCGGGAAAAAGTGCCATTGAATTTTTCTTGTTCTATGTCTGCAGCAATTCTGGTATTTTGTTGTATAGCTTTAACAACTTCTTGGTCTAACTTTCTAGCTGCACCTACAAAGTTTGTTCCATTGTTGGAGTATATATTGGTGCACTTTCCTCTTCTAGCAACGAATCTTTTTAATGCTGCTAGGAATGCATCAGACGTTAAATCGCTAACTACTTCTAAGTGCATTGCTTTCGTTGCCATACAAACGAAGACTGCGATATACCGTTTGTATGTTTTTTGTCCACGATTTTTTGAACATCGAACGTAAAGTGGTCCTGCATAGTGTACACTAGTATTTAGAAACGGGTATGCTGCATTTACTCTATACTTTGGTAGATTCCCCATTATCTGTTCTCCTACACACTGTCGATATCTCGCAATCTAACACATTCTCTTAAGTATTTCTTTATATTATCTCTTAACCGAAATATCCAATACTTTCTTTGAACATGGTTTCGCATAAGATTTATTCCACCGTGTAGAGTTTCTTTGTGAGCGTCTTTAATAATTTATGTCGATATGTGGCATTTATCTAATATATAATTGGATGTTTTACTTCAAATTGTGAATTGTAGTTCTCTAGCCTTCCACCTACTCGAAGAATGCCATCTTTATCTAAGAATGGATTCAATCCTAATTTTACTTTTTGATTGAATTTCTTTCCTCTTAATTAAACATTTTATTTCTGTGCTAAGCTGCAATAATTCCTGTTGTTTAATAATCAATATAGTCGCTCTCTTTAACTCCTTCATAGTTAATTGTGATGGGTATGATTTCTTCTTTGTTTTTATTTCAATAAACCTTAATAAATAAGCGACTATTCTTTTAAGCCATGTAAAACAAGAAAACTTTTTTAATAATGGAATCAAAATGTTATTGTCTGTATTTGTAATATTGTGTTGATTACTAGAATATTTCCGAATCTTTTTCTTTCGGCCAATTCTCCTTGGGTTAAGATAACCACTTGGGACCTACTCACCATAATTCACAATCTTTTAACTTGCTTGGACTAATTCCTCTGGATGCTATATCTGCGGGATTCTCATCAGATTTTACATGATTCCATTCAATTTCTGTTATTTTGCGTATTTTGTCTGTTCTTCGCCTGATAAACTTGTTTTTATTCTCTCCGTTCTTTATCCATGCTAGGGTAATGGTTGAATCGCTCCAAGCAAAACTATGTGCTATTTCCGGAATTGATTCCTTAATTCTTTGCATTAATTTACCTTAAAGATGGGCTGCGCAGAGTTCTAATTTCGGTATCGTTTTTCTATTTTTCTTCGGATAACCTGTACTTTTACTTGCTATTAGTGTAACTGAGCATCCTACTTTTGCATAAACTACTGCCGCAAATGCTTTTTCTGATGCGTCAGCAAAACCATGAAGTTGAATGGCTAGTTTAGGTTCTGTTTTGACCCATCTTGGAATTCTTATTTTTTCCAAGGTTGGTAATTCGTCTTCATAGGATTTCCATTCGCTCAATTCGTTGCTAGATAATGCTTCATCCCAATTTTGTTCAAAGTTTTTGCATGAATAATTCCCACAATTGTGATAGGTAATAACCATCCTTAAGTATCATATATTTTTGCTAGTGTTGATAATACTAGTCTTTTGTTTACTATTTTTGGGTTGGAACGATTCACAATAAATTTAAATTCGTCTTTAAAGGGTTCCCTTTAAAGCCCTAAAGTTTTGATTGCATCATTTTCATCGATGCTTAACTTCTTGTTTTCACTAGCATCTGCTACCGATTCTAATATTTCTGATCTATTTGAAATCCATTTTCCTTAAGTCATTCCTACTTTATCTAATTCGAATGAAATTTGCTTGACAATTTCTTTGGCATTGTCAGAGGTATCGGCTCCTGTCAAAAGATCGTCCATATAGAAACCGTTTTTAATAATATCTCTAATTGTTGAACTTTGGCATTTATCAGCTATATCTGCTCACATATTTCAGCTTCTATATCCTCTTTATCTTCAGGCTCTGTTTCCCAGAATCGTTCTACGTCTGTAAAATCAATGACTGCAGCGACTATTGTTTTCCCACTTTTGGATTTTGCACACCCCGATACAATCCATCCAAAATCGGTATTTTGACCAAGCAGCCCATCGATTTTAACCTCTCCATTACTTTGTGCTCCACTATCTATTAGGGCTCTAAACTTCTCATATTGTCCATTAGCTAGTTTAATTTCTACAAGTGCTGTTGCTAATAGCACTTCTTTTTCTTTGGTTATAGAAGTATTTACCTATTCTCTTTTTCGTTATTAAAATTAAGCATTGTATGGTGATTTTTATTGCATTTTGAACATAGAATTTCATTCATGCATTTTTCTCACTAGAATGTTTTAAACATTTTAAGCACAATTGTACTTTTTGAGCTATTTTGGACCTCTCCATTGGCTCCATAACCCTGAACTTGTAGCACTGAACTGTGTTATGTCCAGGTGCTTTACAAATTGGACAACTCTTTGCATTATTGAAACTTGACGTAGTTTTGTTGACCGACTTTTCATCTTGTAATGATGAGAGGGAGTTAAGCCTTTGGTCTAAGAAATCCATTACGTCAGAGAGTGTCTGTATTTCTTTAGTTCGTTTAACATTATTTTCGTATAGTTGCACTGTATCTCTATTGAATTTTCTCAATATCATATGTGCGAAAATCACGTCCACTTCTTCTGGAAATATTAGTTTTTAATTTAAATAAATGCAGCTGTTCTGAAAATGTCTTTCTTTTATTTTCATACCATTTGTTTATTAAATTGCAAGCGGTAATATAGTTCTCTGCGGAACCAATTAAAAGATGAGAAACCTTTTGCTTCTCTTTAATGAAATTTTTAAATAATTAAATTTCAGAGCAAGACTAATGTCTTCTCTATTATGGACAAGTTCCGAGAATAACTCGAAAAATATATCCCAGTCTTAGGATTACCTGAGAATTCAGGAATTTCCAATTTTGGTAGTGACGGTAATTCTACCTTTAAACTTGACCTTTCTACTTGATTTTTATTTTGTAATTTTACTTCAAGATTTTCCCTAATGTTGTAGAAGTCAAATTCAAGTCACTAATTTTTTCCTCCTACAGGTGAGCCTAAAGATTCCTTAATCGTAGAACTCATATCTTTCTCTATTACTGCAGGGATCTCTAAAGATTTTTCAATTATTGAGGGTTTGGATGTTATTCCTTTCCTTTCAATATTGTGAATTGCCTGCATTACTACGTCAAACTGTTTTTTGTTAAAGTAGTCGTGATTGACTATACCAATTTTTAACAATAAGGTATTGTTACCTTGAAAATTTATTTTGAGTTCTTCGACTCTTTTTAAAATTTCTCCTGAAAACTTCTGTATCTCAAGAGTCCTTACTTCTGCCACTATATCGGATTGCTTCCTTAGAAGCTCTATAGTTTTTCTGATAGCATTTTTTTTAATAAAATTTATTAATTTTAACAGTTTTTAAAAAAATTTTAGTTGTTGCTGTTGCTGCCGTTGTCGCTACTGATGACTGTTTATTGAAGCTCTGGTTGCTTCTCCTTCAGTGCTGTTGCCACTTGCAATGCTGTACCCGCTGCTAAATCGCCTTCAGTACTGTTGCCACTTGCAATGCTGTACTGAAGTTGTTGAAGCTCTTGCTGCTGTTGCCTCTGCTTAGGCTGTTGCTGTCGCTGTTGCAGCTATTGTTGCTGCCGTCGCTGCTGAAACTGCTGCTGTTGCCTCTGCTTAGGCTGTTGCTGTTGCAGTTGTCGCCGCCGTACTCGTAGCTGATAGCCGTCTTTGCTAGCTCGGTACTGTCGTCGTTGCGGAGCTGCCGTCGCTGCTCTTAGCTAGTACCGTTGCCACATGCAATTCTGTACTGCTAATGTAATACTGGCTTGTATTGCCAAGTATGTTTTAACTTTAACAACAATTGTTGTTTTTTTTTATAATACCCCGTCTCTTACCACTGGTGGGGGAGACAGAGCACTTTTATTTATTTAAGCAACCTTTGTATTCTTAAGGTGCTGGTTGGTTTTTCTCTTCGTTGTCTCTTACCACTGGTGGGGGAGAACAACGAAGGCTCGAAGGACCAAATGTTTGAACGATGTGTTCAGTGAGCAACTCGAAAGTATACTGGTTTATTTCTTACAAATCCTAGTTCTTATATAGGTAACATTGGGCGTTCTTATCCTATTCTTATCTACTTTGACCAGACCAACGGGTTGTATCTGCTGATAGGGTCGGTTCATATTTCGTGCACGTACTTGAATCATACCATACAATTTGACACGCATACACGCGGCCATAAATTATCTATTTTATAATGGTGCATTGTGTTCACTCAATACGAAATGCACTTCCACTTAAAAGTATGTAGCGTATATATTAATTTTAAATGTACATATGCATGTTTAATGTAAGTTTAAACACCATGCGACAATTTTCCATTTCCAAAATTTAAAACCAAGATAAAAGGACCATTTTATGATGATATCCCAGCCGTGTACAAACGTGTACATTCAATATATATATTATATTTTAAATAAAAGTAACATAAACAATTATTAATGAAACTAATGCGTAGAAGTTTTGTGAAACAGTCGTCCGTTGATTCATCAGATAAAAGATTAAATTTTGAGTCTTTAATATCACTGCACAAATCTTTGAAAAAATAACGAGCCCGAATATTTAAGATAATGTTGGTAAATTTTGTTTGGTAAAGCAATATGCGCCCTGCAGCTCTACCGTCAAAATGTTTACAGCACAAGGTGAACAAATCATCGCTTTGCGTCATTGGTTTATAATACAAAGACACAGCGCTGCTTGGTGTTCCATTGCTTTGACTGGGTGACAAAGTTTATTGCCGTTTTCTCCTGAAAGCCGCTCATTGCATTTTTGTTTGTCTTTGTTTTTGCATGAGCGCAAAAATCACTATGATTTCACTTTAAATTCTTCGCTTTTTAGCCATGAATATGAGAATTTTTGCTTGAACTGTTTCGGCATCGGACTTTGGCTAAGTGTTATACAGATGATAATTCCCTTATGGGCTTGAAAAATCTGCAAAGGATAGTGATATATTGCGGAACATACCAGATGCAAATGTTTTTTTTCTCAGATTCGTTAGTACGAATAACATAGCACATGTTGTGCCTTTGATGTTGGGTAATATTTTCAGCAATATTGAGTGGATTGGCTTTGACAGGGCAATGAGATAATTTTTGTGTCCGTGTTGTTTTTTAAAGCTCGTCTGCATTAGTTACAATATCGTGAACGTATGTATTAGTTAAAGCACTGCTTTGTGAAATAAAAAAAAACAGACATAATCGATCCAATGCAGTCTATCATCTCCAAACGAAGTACGATGGTATACAAGGTGTGTCTCAACAGTTTCCAAGCTGTTGGAATAAAATGAAAACTACAATAGATTTTTATGTACTTGTTTTTTTTTTAATATTGAAAGTAATCTCCCTCCAACTGAATACACTTATTAGCTCGATTCGATAACATTTCAAACGAGTGTTTTAGCACGTTGGCCGGATTGACTTTAAGGACGTCGGTGCACGCCTTTTGGATGGCCTCCACATAAGCAAAGCGCAATCCTTGCATGGATAATTTCAGCTTGCCGAACAGAAAAAAGACCCATGGTGCCAAATCAGGCGATTTGGTTGACGATGAAAACAAGAACACAAGTGTCAATGAAAACTTCCTTCTTCGCGATATTATGGGCGAACTTTCAATTGATGCGGAACAAATCGTGCACACAATTTCCTGAAGCTCAAATGATCGACCAAAATGCGATGGATTGAGTCTTTGGACAATCCCAATTCCGATTCCATGAGCCGCAATGACGTTTTTGGCTCAGTTTTGATGAGTTCACGGACAATTTTGATAGTTTGTTCGCTCACTGAAGACTTCGGCCGGCCGTCTTTGAAACGCGTATACCATTCGTAAATAGTGGTACAAGATGGACAATTATTCGTGAGTTTCGGTAAAACTTTTACCAAGTTTAAAACTAAACTTAATGTTGGCTCTGAGCTCAACACTCATTTTTGCACCGATGACAAAAACATACATTAGACGCTAAAACTTCACTTTCGCTGATCCAAATGTCATGAAATTTGGAAGGAATGTCAATGAAAAACGAATGTTTCCAACGCAAGTACTCAACAAGAGGTGGCGGCACCAGGAAATTCCCTGGAAAAAATCTTGGGGAACTTTTGAGATACACCTTGTATTGTATATCCTCCAGCACTATAAATCTGCCTGTAATTTCTGGGCTGTTACCCAAGTTGGTGGTCCCGATTTGAAGTTTAATAGCCACTTAAAGTGGGCTATGCTTTAATTTAATTTTGTCTTTACGCCACTCCTGTTCTTAGCCATTGACGCACTCTACTCATTCAGTATTTTTAAATGTAATGCCACGGGTTCTTCAAAGTTGTTTGACGGTGTTGTCTTGTACTGCCGTCGTGACCATGTTACGGTCGTCATGTAATAATCTTTATTCTGAAACTGTATTTTGAGGACTTTCCAAATATTCTCCTTGTTAGTGACCTCGTCGTCTCTATGTGAGAGTGATTGGACTTGTGTCTAGTTACCAAACGATTCTTCTACAAGCGCGTGGAACGCTGCAGTTTCTTACCCGGCTTGGCTTGGTCTTCGTCGATATGAGTATGGCGTCAGTTCGAGTCCTCTCGAAAAGCACACTTTTGCTCTTCGCCGGGATGCTTCTGCCCTTCTTGACCACATTTTTAAAGGCGTTATCCGCCTGCATTGGGGGTGGGTGAGTGTGGTTGGTAAGGCCACCAGAGGCTTGCGTGTGTGACGGTCTCTTGCATTACTTTGTCTGCGGGGTCCGCCAGCAAACATTGGCTCTGTCATTGTGTAGCTGAATCGCTACCAAATCATACAGGGCTCTGATTATTTCGATGCATTCTCTCACTGTATTTCTTAGCCGAGACTATACAGAGACGTGCTGTGGTAGGCGTTCGTCACCTGAGTCAGCATTGCTCAGTGCAAACGAATTGCGGACTTCTTTTGAGCATTCGCCATTGTATTATTATTATTATTATTTGGCCATTACAACCCTATTGGGTCACGACCTGATGCACGATTTTCCTCCACGCGTCTCTGTCCTGTGCGCGTCTTCGCCAGTTAGTAATACCAAGCTCTGACAGGGCTGTCATCACCTGGTCTTTCCATCGTGTACGGGGCCTTCCTCTCCTCCGTTGTCCTCCCACTACCGCATCAAACACCTTACGAGCCGGAGCTTCCTCATCCATACGCACAACGTGACCAAGCCATCGGAGTCGCTGGGTGTTCACCCGGCTGACTATGTCCACGTCGTCGTAAAGCTCATACAGCTCGTCGTTCCATCTGATCCGGTAGACACCGTCAATGCAAACTGGGCCAAAGATCTTACGAAGAATTTTTCTCTCGAACACCCCAAGAGCGTCTGCATCTCCCTGCATCACTGTCCAGGCCTCCGCACCATACAGAAGCACTGGGAGGATGAGCGTCTTGTAGAGTGTTGTTTTTGTTTTCCGAGAGAGAACTCTGCTGTTCATTTGCCTACTGAGCCCAAAGTAGCATCTGTTGGCAAGAGTTATCCTTCGTTTAATCTCTAGGCTGACATCATTGTCGCAAGTCACCGCAGATCCAAGGTATATAAATTCCTTAACAGTTTCAAAGTTATAATCACCAGCTACTAGCTGAGAATCAAGACGTCGCGATTCCCTGCTAGAGCACACCATAAACTTTGTCTTGCTCATGTTAACTGCTAGACCTACTCTTGCCGATTCCTTCTCGATTGCACCAAAGGCCGCAGTAACGTCACGTTTCGTGCGGCCAATGATGTCAATATCATCAGCATACCCAAGGAGCTGGACACTTTTGTATCCCAGTATCGTGTCAGCTCGCGTTACTCCTGCCCTCCTGATGATGCTCTCCATCAGCAGATTGAAGAGCATGCCAGATAGCGAGTCGCCTTGCCTGAGACCACGCTTGGTATCAAAGGTTTCGGATTTGTCATGTCCTACCTTGACAGAGCTGATGGTGTTGCTCAATGTCATTCTGCACAGTCGCGCAAGCTTTGCAGGAATACCAAGTTCAGCCATAGCGGCGAATAAGCGATCTCGCTGGGGGCTATCGAACGCTGCCTTGTAATCAACAAAGAGATGGTATGTGTCGATTTGGTTCTCGTATGTCTTCTCCAGGATTTGGCGCAGTGTGAATATCTGGTCGGTGGTGGATTTGCCAGGACGGAAACCGCACTGATAAGGCCCGATCAGTGCTTCCACATATGGTTTCAGTCTCTCACACATAACGCTCGTTAGGACCTTGTATGCGATAGGGAGAAGGCTTATTCCTCGGTAGTTGGTGCGTACCGTGGCGTCTCCCTTCTTCAGGATGGGGCAGATCATGCTGAGATTCCAATCATCGGGCATGCTTTCAGCAAGCCATACTCTGCAAATGAGTTGGTGCATGCACCCTACCAACTCATCGCCTCCAGCCTTAAACAACTCAGCGGCTAGGCCATCAGCCCCAGCAGCTTTGTTATTCTTAAGACGCTGAATAGCGCCCAGGACTTCAGTATGAGCTTGGGACCGGTACGTCTACCAGGTCGTCATTGATTGGGGTTAGTGGATCATTCTCGTCAGCACCACTGCTCGGTTCCTCACCAGACAGCAGGTTAGCGAAATGATCCCGCCATAACCTCAGCACATCACCTGCATCTGCAACCAAGTTTCCGTTATCGTCTCGGCAAGCAAGCCCTACAGACTTAAAGCCTTGGGTCAGACGTTTAACCCTCAGGTAAAAGTCCCTAGCTTGATGCCTACCTCGACAACACTCAATAGCTTCCCACTCGCACCTTTCATGAGCCCGCTTTTTCCGTTTGAAAAGGCGCTTCTCATCTCTTCTTCTTGCCTTGTACACCTCCACCACGGCACCTCGGGTAAGCTGCGTCTTTTGCTGCTGTGGCCTCACGACACACCAAGTCGTACCATGGATTCCTCGTAGGGGGGCGCTGGAATCCGATAGCATCGCACGCGGCAGTGCGCAGGGAGTGAGATATATGCGCCCACATATCGCTGGCGGTTATAGGCATTGAAGCTGGCTGGCTCAACAAGCCAGAGAGTTGAGCAGAAAAGGCATCCCTCGTCTGTTGTGTCTGCAACTTTTTGACGTCAAGCTTTCTTGACATACTGCGACGTGCAACCGTCGCCACACATAGTCGTGCGCGAACCTTAGCTGCAACAAGGTAATGGTCGGAGTCAATGTCGATCGCACGTCGAGTATGCTAGATGCATGCCTTCCATCAATCACAACATGGTCGATCTGATTACTAGTCAGTCGATCAGGAGACAGCCAGGAAGCCTTATGAATGTCCCGATGTTGGAAATTTGTACTGCGAACTACCATATTGTGCGCTGCGGCAAAGCCAATTAGCCTGAGACCATTGCTTGAGGTGGTATTATGTAGGCTAAAGCGCCCGACAGACGCACCATATATACTTTCTCGCCCAATCTTGGCATTGAAATCTCCGAGGAGAATCTTAATGTCACGCGAAGGGCAACGGCCGTATGCACGGTCAAGCTCCGCATAGAAAGCATCCTTGGTAACGTCATCCTTTTCTTCAGTTGGGGCGTGCGCACAGATCAGGCTGATGTTGAAGAATTTTGCTGCAACTCGGATCGTTGCAATTCTCTCACATATGGGCAAAAAATGAGAGACACGACGCCGTAGCCGATTTGGATGGCAGCTGTAATATATATCGCAGTTCTTCTTCTTGATGCAGCCTTGTCCTTTCCATCGCATTTCCTGTATAGCAGTAATGTCCGCCCTACATTCATTGAGGGTGTCTGCTAGTTTTTGATCAGCACCTGGTCTGTACAATGTCCGTACATTCCACGTGCATACTCTCAAATCATTGTCCTTTTTACATTTCCCGTGGTCGTCAACGTTAGTTCGAATCCTTTCCGAGGCTCTTCTAGCATCTTTCATTGAAGTATATGTTTTATATGGGTGGATTTCAAGTCCTACGCCAAAACCTAATTAAGGCATTAGGAAAACCCGCCGCGCACATTAGTTTGTCCACTCAACGGCTGCTGAGCGACAATCCAGAGGAAACCACGTGGAGGTGGTACGTCGACTTGGGTCAAGTAAGAACAAGGATCGTGCTGGCATTCACCAAGTTGAATACGGTCAGACACTTTGCCTTGGAACAATCCCCCATTCCTCCTCGCCATTGTATTGGAAATCATATATATTGGGTCCCAACTTGCAAGCCATTGTCGTTGGCCACAGTACAGTCCCGTCGACATCCTATGGATATCTATGCAAACAGTGAGCATGCAAAGTGCGCAATGACGGAATGTGTCATCTAAGCCTTTACCATCAACTGAATAGTGACTAGCCAACGAGTATTATTGGAGAGCGGGACGGAGGTGGGAACAGCATTAGTCTAGCAGCCATTTCAGCCAGACATTACTCAGCTTTTTGAAGTGTTAGACTACTGTACCACGTCGTCCCAGGTCAAGTCCATCCCTGATACTGTATTTGTGTGTGTGTTTGTTTTTTTTTTTATAGAGGCGAAGCATAAACAGCCGAAACCTGTGGGACATTCACTAACTGAACCTAACCCTAGTCCCCGTTCCCCTTCCGAGTTACCAAGCCACAAGGTATGACTTCCCGAGGGAGAGAATGGTAAAGTCAGTGACTGAAAAAGATATTCCAATGTTTAGACTTATATCGTTCCGTTTAGCAGCAAATCGAGGATAGACAAAAAGTACATGTTTGTAAGACGGACTCTCCTCATAGTGAAACCTCTGTAGGTATACCTTAAAGCACACATCTCCTGTCAGAAGTTGCGTCAAGAAAAAGTCTAGGTGTCCACGATTCCTGTTCGCTCACTAGCGCATATCAGGGATGATGCGCCTTGTCCAACTGCCACTATACGCTTGCCTCTATCTTTTTTTTCAATTTATCAAATTGATATCTTGATTCTATGCTAGTGACATTTGGTACTTCTCTGCCACTAGCAGGTCCAGTGATTTAATGCCGGCCAGAATAAGCGCTCCTTTGAGACAGTGCAAAATGCGCTCCCCACGTGTAGGACGCATGTACGGTAAATGACCCTGAATGGCTGTGCGAGTGGCTTCGTTTCTATGGCGGTGGCCCATATCGGTGCCACGTACATTATAAGCCAGTGACTTTATTGGTCGATATTCGCCATTAGACCCGAGAGTGAGTGCCCTGCGGTGTATCACTGAAGGACTACGTCATATATAACGATCCACAGTGCGGGATCCAAAATTGAGCCTTGAGGTATTTCGCCAGTGATCCTTTTCCAGCGTCGTTCGTCAGAGGTGTCGAATTCGAGGACCGTGTCCGTAAAGTAACTGCAAATGAGACTTGTGAGATATTCCCATATGCCCAGTTGTATCAATGTGTTGACAATTGATTTTCAGTTTGCAGAGTAACTGCGTTCTTGACATAAATCATTGTGACTAGGCATTACTGCTTTGTACCACCTTTCCAGAGCGACCCTTCCATGGCGTCTTAAGCTATAGCCATTCCTTGCCAGTCACTCCAAGCATACAGAGTGGTTTGTATGCTGATAGGTCTTCAGGAGGCTTGTTGCTCTTGGGCAACAAGACCAGTTTATATAGCTTCCATCTCTTCGGAAGCACCTATCTCTCTATGCAGAAATGACAGAGATCAGCAAGTATTGCGGGCTTTATGGCGGCAAATGTCACCACTTGTAATGAAACGCCGTTTGGGCCTGGCCTTATACCAATTTTGATACGCGTCGCTACTTTGATGATCTCACTCGTATCCGTGTACTTTGTGTCCGCTGCGGTTGTAATAGGTGGTAACGCAACAGATGGTTCCACGGGCATCGGGTGTCTGCACAGCTTACCCGTTACAACTTTATATGCGAGTCCAAACGTAAGTCCTCCAGTTGTTGAACGAATCAGGGTCGTCCACGATCGCGTTAAACCAGGTGCCTCGCTTGTATGCACTCAAGCCGAGCTGTAGCGACGTCTACATTCCACGAGTAGACCGGTTTTGCCTATTGCTGACGTATTTAAAAGCTAAGGTCACAATACTTGAGTGTTGGTGATGGACACCCTAACAGTTTCCTCGTGGAATCTGTTGCATACGTTCTGGAAACAGCCCCACGGAGCACACTATAGCCAGGTGGTCGCTATGGGTATACACGTTGAATACCACCCAAGCCGCTCCACGTACTAGGATTGGCTTACAAATGTGACGCCAATTGTCCAGCATCTTTCAGCTTTGTAGTACGTATAATCGGTGCCAGTGTTGAGCAAAGGCACATTCAGCGTCGCCAAACTTTCGAACAGTACCTTCTCTTGAGGTGTTTTCTGTGTCCCCCCCCAATCGACAGCCAATGCATTAATGTCTCCAGCAATTAAAGGTGCTATAGGTGTCTTAATTTGGTAACCTATCAAAGAAGTGCGGAAGCGAGATACCCTGATCTTATTTCTGTCGGCGGTGCGTAACAGATGGCCACCTATCAAAGGACTGCCAGAAGGAACCGAACAGTTTCTTCTGTAGGGATAACGGTTTAGATGCTAAGCAAATCGCAGGCAGTGAAAGATTTTCTTGCTTAAGATCAACTTTCACAAATATAAATCTCAGCTACTTCACGGCTGCACACGATCTTCTGATGCTCACTGTCTGCAGAGAGAAGAATGCGGACAATATACACTCGGGGTACGTCGAGTTTATTTTAAGAAACAATATGACCAACTTCGAAATTGCAAGTGGAAGTTATTCAAAAGTTCCCGAACTGTTGGAATAAAATGAAAACTACAATAGATTTTTGAGTACTTGTTTTTTTTTTATTCAAAGTAATCTCCCTCCGACTGAATACAATTATTAGCACGATCCAATAAAATTTCAAATGAGTGTTTTAGCTCGTTGGCCGTAATGACCTTTGGGTCATTTTGGTGCACGCCTTTTGGATGGCTTCCACATCAGCAAAGCGCCGTACTTTCATGGATAATTTCAGCTTACTGAACAGAAAAAAAGTCACATGGTGCCAAATCAGGCGAATACGGTGAGAGGTTGACGGTCAAAATTCGATTTTTGGTCAAAAAATCGTTCACAAGAGTCGGTCGATGAGATGGTGTATTATCGTGCAACAATTGCCAACTTCCACTTGGCAATAGTTCGTTCCACCGGGCCAAAAAAATGATGGGCACTTTTATCTTGGTGTTATAAGGCGAAGAACTTATAACACCAAGATAAAAGTGCCCATCATTTTTTTGGCCCGGTGGAACGAACTATTGGTGAATAATGCCCTTCGAATCGTATAAACAAAATAACATTGTCTTCACTTATCACTTTTCCAATCGTGATTTTTTGGGTTTTGGTTCACCGGTTGGCTTGCCTTCGACACTTTGACGTTGGGTTTCAGGGTCGTATTGAAGATTTCGGACCGGCCCGAACTTTCGTCGTCATTCAAGTCTTCAAGACAGTCTTTGTAACGCGTATACCATTCGTTAATAGTGGTACGAGATGGACAATTATTCGCATAAACTTTTTTCATCAATTCGTGAGCTTCGGTAAAACTAACCAAGTTTATAACAAAACTTAATGTTGGCTCAGTGTTCAACAATCATTTTTGCACCGATGACAAAAACATACTGTCACATTAGACGCTAAAACTTCACTTTCACTGTTCCAAATGCCATGAAATTTGGATTTTAATATTAATGTTAATGTTTCTATCACAGGTCCTCAACAATAGGTGGCGGCACCAGAGAATGCCCTGGAAAAAATGTTCGGGAACTTTTGAGAAACTTATACTATTTTATACTATACCATATATATTTTTCATATAGGGCGAATATTAAACAATGTATTAAATATAAGAATTTTTAAAAATTCCGAGATTCATTGCTTGTTTTTTTTTATCTATAAGAACAAGAGTTATAGTGGTGCTGTAATATGTTTCGCAAAATAAGATACAAAATAAGATACAGTATCGAACAGTATCGTATTGTCGAAACATTTGAATAACATTGGAGAATGTATGCTAATGGCAAAATAAAGTACTATACCTAAGTATGTTCTGGGACAAATAGAAAAATCGAAAAATTACAATAAATTGTTAATATAGACCTAAAGCATACATGTATATAGGGATAACTAAATTTAGAGACTTACACCACCGAAGTAAAAAAAATTAATTTTCAAAATTCAAATTCACATGTTTTCACAAAAAATTAGAACTTAGTTAATTTAATTCCAATATATTTGTACAATACATTAAACTTAATACATTAAAATTCCAGAATACATACTGTACAACATTAACCAATAAATTAAGTACGTAGAATTTATATGCCCTAAGATTTAAAAACACATTCATCTGCAAAGCAAAGATGCTTTAAGGGCATCACTTCAAACTAGAGATAGCTTCAAGAAGGCTAGCATCAAGCGAAACTATAGGCACAGGTTCAGAAGAAAGCGTAATTGAAGAGGATGCCAAGATTGTATCGCAGATTCATTCGGCTCTAAATGTCACGGCATTATAAGAATTTAAAAACTGTACTGTAAAAATTATTGTTTTTATTTACGGAGACAGAGCGGTAGACTTCGAGGAAAAAAATGCGATAATAAAGCCACTCAGCACTGAAATAGCAACAAAACAAGTTTAAAGACATTACACAACAGGCTACACAATAACAACAAGGAACTTATCAAAGTAACCAATATAAAAAATGGCAAATTTATTTCAACACCAGATGCATTGTTCTATTTTTTACTTTTCGTTTCCACCCTGCATGAATGTGCGAAGAAGCTTTAAGTGAAAACGACATTTTTTTAGTATAAGATGTGCAATCTATATATGGTCAAAAAAAAAACCAGTGATCATACTTTGGGATCAAGTTTTGCGCTAGCTATTCTATGTACGGGTACTAAACGAACTCGCTACTCGATAGTAATAAAACTTTAACACAAAGTTTGCTATCTTCAACAAGTCATCACTTAATTAATTTGTATATATGTATGTGCATATAGTCGCTTCAGCTAACGATGGATTTGTGTTCATTGCCTTCGGCTGCTTGACTGTTGCTGCTGGTGTTGTGCTTTCGCACAGACTCTTGTAAAATACATAGAGACACTTGCCAAATTAACCCCAGTCCTAAAATCACCATTAAAAAACATCATTCCGAAATAATAGACAGATTTTGTATAATCGTTCATTTTACTTATCCTGTTAACATAACAACAAGAACAACACTTATATTGCTAAAAAAATATTTTCATGCTCTATATGAACAGGCTATTTCTATAAAAATGCTGCTTGTCATTATCTAGTACGTTTAATTTTGGACGTTTTTTTCGTCGTTGCTGTTGTGCTGGATTCACGTAGTCCCTTCAGTTCACTATTATTGGGTGTTTTGATAATATGTCTCTGTTGACGTAATGTAGAGCTCTTGTAGCTCACGGGTGGCGGTGTCATTGTCGCTTGAGTTTTATCGAATAAATCACTAACTTCAACCAAGCGTGGCTTGAAGAACATATTTGGTCGTATGATAGACTTATCGGAATTTTTAAATATGTTAAGCAGCCCCCAGGACTGTGCTTGTCGCTCACTTTTAAGCAATTTTGAGCTTTCCACCTCAAACTCAAGCATCCAAGCAGCATTACGTACCTCCATGCGCAGGTGTTCGACCTCCTCAAGACTAACGTTCTTGCTTATATTTAACAGCTGTTCCAGCGGGCTTACAATGTACAATACATGGCCGAGTGATCCGGTTTGGCCACTGCACGACTTTCATTTAATGATATTGCACGGTTGTAAAAGTCGAACTGCGAATAGAACTAAAAAAAAAACTGCAATAGCAGCCCGCTTAAATTTGTCGTGTTTTGGCTTTGGAGCCCCAGCCGTTTTATAAAGAGATCTATTACATTTCAAAAATACTAGGGAAGGATATTGTAAGCCCGAGATAAAGCCCAGCTTACATTTCTTTTAGTATAACAAGATAAGCATAAGTATAACTATAGCATACGCAAGTATAATATAAGAGCGCATAGAGCGAAATAGAATAGAGCGTAATATAAGCAAGTATAATATAAGAGCGCACGAAGCGCCACTAACGAGGAAAACATAGCAGAATAATTAATAGTGCACAGCGTTGGGAGCAATGACACCTTGTTGTAGCGATCAGCTTTAGCACGGGAGCCTGACATAAGCGAAGCTTCATGGACGAAGCTCGACAAGGGGAGATTCATTCGGTCTGGGACCAGAAAGTCGAAAGATATTAAACCAACTTGCGCGTATTTAGGCTGTTGAGCGTTCCATCAGCCGTAGTGAGAGTAATAGTCAAAAGTATAAGTGAATCACCGCATAAAGTGCCCTCGAAGGAACGTGAAGTTGTCCGGAATCTGACAAGTAGGTTTCCTCTCGCCCTTTGTTAATTATAAAACCTCGTCTACCATCGTAGCCAAAGAGGTATTTAGGTTGATATCAATGGCAGGCCTTTATGCCGCGAGCGCATGGTATTCCATGCTCGTTGTGCATGCCCCGTTATACAATAACCGCTGAACGATCTTTCGTGACCGCTAACGTCTGTACCATCCAGACACTAATAATAAAAAAGTAAGAAATTGTCCGTTCTCCGCCAAACAGGGAAATCTTTAGTGTAGGCATACACCACACTAAAGAGTACTAAAGGCGGGACGATAACCTCGTCTTCCCAAGTTACATTTCTTTCTCTTTCGCATATAAGAATACAGACGTAGACATAATCAATATATTAGTTAATATTTTTAAATAAATAATTATCTTTATTAAGTGGAGAAGCCGTACACTCAAAAAGTACCATAAGAACACAATTATTAACATATCTATAGACCAAACCTTATACTAGAAAAATGTTAGATACAAAGCAAGAGGAGTTTCGTGACAAGTGCTGATTGTAGTGATTGTAGTTTTTAAAGTGAAACAAGGGCTCACTGTCTTAAGGGGGTTGAGTTTAAGGTTCCACCTTCTGCACCACGTTGCGAAAGAGTCGATATAGTTTTTAAGTCCATTTGCGGCCTCAAATGGGCACTTTGAATTATACAGAACAGCAACATCGTCAGCATAAGTTGCTATAAGTGCCTTCACTGGAGACATCATGTGATTGTTACTGGGGTCAGTTAGGTCAGCAGTGAAAAGCAGGGGGCCAAGTACGCTGCCTTGTGGGACTCCTGCTTTCATTTGGTGTAAGGAGGAGTATGCGTTCCTGATCCTGACCTTAAAAACACGATCGTTCAGGTATGATCTTAGGAGGCAGAAGTACGGCGCTGGCAGGAGTATTTTGATTTTTTGTAGCAGCCCATCATGCCAGACCCTATCGAATGCTTGTTGCATATCTATAAATACTGCATTGCAGTACTCCAGTTCCTCAAAGGCTTGCAGGATGTGCTTGGCCACTCTGTGAACCTGTTCCACGGTGCCATGTCCTTCACGGAACCCAAACTGGTTATCGGGCAGAATATCGTAGTGGGTGATGATGACTTCAAGCCGTTTGGCAATAAGCCTCTCCCACACGTTAGACAGGCTAGGTAGAAGACTTATTGGTCGGTATGACTCAGGATCATCATCTGGTTTACCTGGTTTGTGTATCATAGTGATCGCAGCAATTTTCAACGCTTTGGGAAATATTGTAGCCGTAGCTTTGCTTTAAAGATTAATGCAATATATAGTATTGCCGTAGTGGGTGAGGCCTTAAGGGTTGCGTGACATATCTTGTCCATACCCGGTGCCTTGTTCTTAGGTAGTGATTTAATGATGTCGGCAATCTCAACATCTCTAATTGGCGGTCCCATGGTGTATAGCAAAGTCAATGCAGGAGGGTGTATGGGTTGGCACATATGGATCCTGTGGCGAGGTAGCTCCACTAGCAGATATTGCTTCTGCTACTTCTCGTCCCCTGGGGGAGTTGTATTTATCACCCCATAGCCAGTGCCGCGCATTCCAGTCACCACCCACAAGGTATCTTTGTCCAGAGGTACGAAGAATATCAGTGAGCTGTCGTTCTTCTATATTGTTTCTGGGCGGGCAGTAACTAGCACTGAACTCCATTTCACTAAACCTTGTGGCTACTTTAATTGTTGACATCTGGATGGTACATGCCTCGGTGAACCTTTGTGGGAAATTGCGAATTGAGCTTCTCACCAATACTGCATCTCCACCACCGCTGCGTGTATTTCTTGATGGCTTATAAGCTGGATAAAAGGCATATCCATAAATACGGACATTTTCTCTTCGGCTTATCCTGATCTCTGTTAAGAGAAGAATATCTATGTTGTTCTTATATGCGAAGAGCTCCACTTCTCTGATTTTTGCGGAGATGCCATTAACATTCCAGATAAGGACCTTTAAGGAGTTCATTGTAGGTTTGAAGCGTTGTTCTTGAGCTAGGAACTCGGAATAGCCCCAGCCAGTTGCTTCAGTGTGCTGGTAATGTAGCATACCATTTTTTCTAGTCTTTCGAGGCGCTTATTTGTGTTCTGATTTTGCTGCTGCTGTTCTTGTTGTTGTTGCTGCAGCCAGTAGAGAAATTGCTGTTGCTGTTCTTGCTGGAGTTGTTGTTGCCATTGTTAGAACTGTAGTTGCTTCTGGTGTAGCAAGGACTGGATATCCATCGAGTGATGTTTTTTATTGGTTAATTGTTGCTCTGGTGCGCATTGCTCATTCAGATTATGCAATCGTCGCTGCGCTGATAGGCTGGCTTACTACTGTGGCATAAGAAGTAGAGTTGCCTCCAGTCCTGCAGGTGGTTAGCTGTCATATTTCTAGTTTCTGATGGTTTGTTTGTGCTTGCAGTCGTTGTTGCTATTCGGCCGATTTTTTTTGACACTTTTTTGGCCCTATTGCAGGATCCAGACAATAAGGTAGGGAAATGCAGACTGTCTCAGGCAGGTGTTACTGTGCCCGGGTTGGCTACTGGTGGGTTTAAAGTAGCATGATTTGTTCGTCTTGCAATTTGTACCTTTTTAATTGACCCCATGGATCGACGAAGATAATTTTGATACCATTGTAGTTGGTCATGTGGTTTTCGGTGCAATGGATGCAGGTAGGCTGTGCATCAAGCGGGTGTGTGAACTGATTACTGAAATGATTTTCGCCACATCTAGCACAGTTGGGGAGCGAAGGCAGTACTTAGCTATGTGTCCGTATTCCTGACAGCGAGTGCATTGAGCGATTTCAGAAGCTTTCCTCATCCTCTCTATTCGAACGTTCTGTCGGCACAGAATATATCATTAATATTAGCACAAGGCTTAATATTAATAAAAAATATATCCAGTTTTCGTCTTTGTTATGCTTAGAGCTTGCATTGTGGATGTGATGAACTTCATACCCAAGAGCCTTAAGGTCGGTCGTTATACGATTATTAAGAACGCTATGGTGCAGGCCCTTGATTACAATTCTGTACGGTTTATCTGCTTGCAGTTAATACGTGTGGAATTCTACATTATTGCAGTCCAAGTGATTGACGATGGTCCTATAAGTGTCGCTATCTTTAGGAGAAATCCTGGCCGTATCCCCTTGATTGATTTTAATGTTCACGTTATCCAGGCTGGTGACTTCTTCAATGGTATCAAGAAAGTCATTCATATTGCCAAGCTGCACTACTATTTGCGGTGGCTTAGCAGATACTTTGATCCGGTTGTTAACTATAACTGGGGCTAGGTCAGCAGCAATAGTATTGTATGTTGGGTCTTCAGAGGTGCGATTAGGTCGGACTTCATCCGCATCAATTCTGATCTCCTTCTCGACTCTATCATTAGGGCCGACATTGGGAGCTGCAGCCGCATCCATTGTGGGTTCCTCCTCTTCCACATCCATTTCGAGCAGGGCGTACCTGTTGCCAGAGATTGCCTGCGATCTCGTTTATAGGGATTCTGAACCTTTGTTGGCTCGTTTCGTATTGCCAACAGGTGATTTTATTTGCTTTCTTTTGGTTGACCGCTTTTTTTGGTCCTCCAGTGGCTGCATTACTTTGCTTTGTTGTTATTTCAGAGACATTTATGGTCTCGTGATGTATGTCGGTGCTTATGGCAGAGCAGGAGCTACTAGCTGTGGCCGTTGCCATGGTGGGTGTTGGGTTGTTTGTAGCACTGGTAAAAGTTACCGTTGTTGTTATAGTACTGATGTTGTTAGATTCAGTATGTAACATGCGTTGGGCGTCGGCACATTCTTTTCGTATCTCCATGGGAGATTTTCCAGCAAGCCGAGCGCTAGAGAAAATGTCCTTATCCATTTTTTATTGTTTATAATGCTTGAAACTTCAGTCAGAAGTTGAGCCTATAAACCGAAAGTGCTTTGCACAAAAGTATGCAAAAAAAGTTTTTAGCAAAGTACAGGTGTGCCCCTAGAGGTATACACCTGTATTTTTGTATCCAGGACTCGAACCAATATGCTGCAAGCAAACAGCTGTTTGCTTGCACTTGCCGGCAAATCACTGGCTGGGCCAGCGGAGCCCTGGTTTAAGAAAAGTAGTTTCACCAAAACTTGATCGCGAATTTCACTAATCGAACACTTTTTCAATGCCATTTATGGTCACTAATCTGGATTTTGCCACCAATGTGAGCTTGCCTTTACTTATGCACTTAAAACACACTGTTTTGCACAGACTTATTACACGTGCGTGCACTCTGTAGCACGGTTCAACACCTTTTTATTATTTAATAGGCTAAGTAAGTTGCTGAATGCAATTAATAAACTCCACTGAACCCATTATGCCGCCATTTTGAATTCTGATTTGCCTCTTCCACACCCTTAGCTACGCGGGCAGAACACCTACACAAGTATTCTTGTACAGTGAACCCTGGCTAGACCGAGTTTATACCCTAGCCAGAATTGCACCTTTAAAATATTTAAAAATTTGTAATCTTGAAACTAGAAAAATATATGTATATAATATTTTAATTAATGTATAATATATATTTTATTTTAATATATATTGATTAGAAAATTTCTTGCATCGGCAGTGTTGCACACAATGTCGCATAAAACAGCAGAACAGGAACCGTTTTTGTTTGACAAAATCTTAAAGTTGTTTCGTGCTCGTAGATCAAAATTCATCGCATTTAGAAAATTGGTGCTCGCTCACAATTATGCGCATGCCTCTTGTTTGCTGCGTTGCTGCTTAAATTCCTCTCAGTTACTTTAAGCAAAGCTTTTTCTTTAACTGTCGAAAGAGATCAAGTTTACACAAGCATTATATAACCGATGCTGACGCCAGTCTTGTTTCATACTACACAGCAGCTTAGCTACAAGCTCGTTAAGAAACACGGTATCATGAAGATAGTCCGGTAGGCCAGCTGCAGCCATCGTTGCGCAATATTTTTGGACAGCCAGAGACATTCGGATAACAGTGTCTGATCACATTGCGGGCTCTTTCCGAAGATTCCATTGCAGCGCAGCATGTATATTACAATCTTAGACTGGCCTGGCAACATTCGAAGAGTGTCATATGGTCCAGTGTCGACCATACATGTCATAAGTTTCCACGCACCGGTGGCCTGTCTTTTAAGAGACTTCTGCAAACGGATCAGGTTTTCCTCGTTGCTTAATCCACATCTCTCAGAAGCGTGGCTCTTCCGATCTGCCTGTGAACGTTGGGAGACTTTTAGTAATAAGGTGTCGGGCACTAATTTGCGCAGATGTTAGCGATTCGCTCCTAGAAAACGCATTATTAAAATGCGCAATTCTACCCGGTTGCACTTGTGCGTGCCCCATTCACGCATTGAGTGCGCTTAAGCCCGAGTAATCTATGCCAACTAGCGGACTGGAAATGGTTATTGTTGCCTGATTAAACACAGAACTTTTGCCAAAGCAAACTTGTTTATCCAAAATCGATGCCACCAACATTGTCCGCGGTATTGCTGAGCTTGCACCTCGAACATGGCTTTAGATTACCGCAGCGAATGTTGAATTCGGTACGCTGACCGAACGGATCAAAGACATGACCGTTCTTAAACTTTGGTTGGAAGCCTATTGGTTGGTTGGAAGCTCTGGCAAACAAGTCTGCCTTCACGACGAAAGTCAGCGTATCTTCTCCAGTAAGCAACCATATGCCAAATACCTTCTCTTGCGCTTCGTTGCGAGCACTTTTACGCTTGTATAGAAATTCACTATCGTCATCCAGTGGTTTCGCAACCCCCTTTGAATTGGATGTCCAGTGGAATATTTCGAAAATAGTTGCGTGAACGCTCCTTACAGTTGTGGACAACTGTATCATTTGATCTTTGGAATCCATTGATTATAGCCAGCCGTCCAGGAAATTGTTGCAAAAATTTATTTTACTGCGTCCGGATATTCCGCTTCATACCGCTGGACATTGCAATTCTTGACATAATTCGCCAGGGCTAGTGAGCATAATGCAGTAAATGTCTTTACGTCGTATGCTTCGGGAGATCGTAAAGTGTCACCGTCATTCCAGAGAAACTTCCGCACCAAATAATCCTTTTCGCACCATTATTTGATTCAATATTTCACGTATATTTCCAGATTTGGCGATAAGACGTTCTCTACACCGAATAAGTATGCCTAGCAATGACGCTATTGTGTTTGGACTCTGCAGTATATTATCGTGCTATAACATCACATTTGCCTCTGTACACCAAAACGTGACTTTTTTTATTAGAGTTGACTGTAAGAAATGAAAATAACCATGATTTGTTGGCTTTTAAGCATTTAATGCGCTTATATGATAAACGTCTGGCAAATTCACGCAATCAAACCTCCATGACAACCCTGATATTCATCGTTTTCCCTTCCAAGTAGGTTGATGTGGCTTCCAATATTTGCACCGGGCGTTCGTCGTCTTTGGAATTCAAGGAATTTGGTGATGCACTTACACGCAGTGATTCCTAGAAAAAATAGTTTTTAGGTCTTCATCCATACAACGAGCTTCACTGCACGGAAATATGTAAAGCAATCTCTGCGTGGTGCTCTTCCTACTGCAAGCTGACCATACACACCTCCTAGTCTGCAACGCGCTGGTATGGGTAGAGTCAAACTTACGAACAGGAAGTGCAGACAACTCCTTCCGACTCTTCAATTCTATCCTTATCTCTTGCAGGTCGCAGCTCACTACAGTGCCAACAATTCAATCAGCCTCTTTGGCTGGCTGCTGTCGCAGGTTTGTTGTGGTATAAGTGCCAGTAATGAAGATTACAGACGATTACGTTGGGAACGCTAAAGCTTTTCAATCACTGGCCTTGTGGCTCAGCAATAAAAGATACATTTTTAAACGGCCAAGTGCCGGAGTGTAAAATATATTTTTGCTTGTACTTGATACAGAGGCGTATTCAGAACTTAAACTACAGATTCAATAATTGTCATGCATAAGCTGAAGGAATGCTTTGAGCGTCAACATCACGCCACAAAGCAGTGGTCGGCAAGCCAAGTCAGCATAATCACGGACGTTAACCGCATACTATATTGCGATACAAACAGAAGTGTCTGGTTACCGCCGCTGGTCGCTGCAACAAAAACGCCGACACATAGAATTTTAGGCGTTGCGCATGCGAAGGTGACTTAATACATATTTGGTAATCTTATTTGTTTTTTTTGGCTTTATTTATTTGGCTTATGGTGTCTGTAAGTAGGTTTATCTGTTTCTGAGGTTCTGACTTTATGATCAGTTGTCTATTGTTTGATTCCATTAAATTGGACTCGGACATTCTGACCTCTTTAAAATCGAAAGCATCTGGTGTGCCTGCAACAACTTTGAGAGCTGTGCCTTAAAAGTCTAAGCTTCTTGCTATTCTATGACGGATCTTTAAAACCGAGAAAAGTTTTTTAATATGGTCTGTATCGACATCTAATAATTTTCGTATGTGCGATTGGGGAAATAATTTTGACAATTTTTCTGTTTCCTCTGCTATGCTTGCAAACTCAGTCAGATTACTTGAATGCCTCAGATAATCTCTTTGTTCCCAAATTACAGCATTGCCGTCTACTACAGGAATGTACTTGGACGGTTAGTTTTCGGTGATCCGAGCCTTCCCCAATGTTATTAAAAAGATTGTACCCACAAGCCTGTAAAAGAATAAATGCAAAATTCAAACTTGTGTTTACTTTTTACTTCTATTGCTTAGTCTATTTGATCAGTGTACCAAAAGCAACCTTTTTTTAAGGTTGTTCTTATTGACCACCCTCCCCTTAACAAGAACAGACGTTCCCATGTCTGCTTGTATTTTCTCTTCTGAGCAGAATGGGGTTAATTTGTTGCCTGGTCTCCTATTACTTTTGAGGAGAACTTTTTCTCCTACTCTGTTTTGCCTACTCGGGTTGCACCTATTAATATTGGTCATTTGTGCATTTGCCATTTTGTCTGTTATGGTTTGCCGGAGGTCGAAGGGTGTTGCGTGAATAATTTCGACGGGCGTTTTGTCTGTCACCGAATGCAATGTTTTATTGTATTCGATGGTAGCCCTCAGGATCAGCTCTACTGTGTCGTCAATTTTTTTGTCGATCTTAATATACCTAGCTATTTCTGTTATTGTGCTGTGTAAACGTTCGACCTGTCCGTTTCAAACGCTGTGGAGTGCGGGTGAATTAACAATGTCTATGCCATAACTATTCTTCAGTAAAGACGTTATTGTCTCAGAATTGAATGCGGCTTTGTTTTTGCAATACACTGTCTTTATATTTGGGAACAGGCTTGCCAACTGGAATATGGATGATTTTATGTCAACTATTGTTCGAGAAGGGATTAGTTGCCCGAAAGCGAATTTGGAAAACTTGACGATGGAAGTCAGAAATTGTTTTTTATCTGTAGAGAAAACGTTGATATGGAGCATTTCCCCATTGTATGTTCGAATCTGTGTTACTCCGAGTTCCTGTCTTTTTGGATGCCTATCGTACCTAGCTATGGCACAAATTCTGCAATATTCAGCGACTTCATTCGCTAATGTAGTCATGTTGGGAAAAAAATAGTCACGTAAAACTTGTAAAAACGTAAAACTCAAACCGAAAAGTATGAAATTGCGTTTCAGCAGAAAACGTGCTTCTTCTAGAACAACTTGGTTCCTGAAACAGTTCAGGGGTTTGTTCGTTGTTTCGACCGTGTGATGTCAGATACGATATTTTTGCAGTGCCAGAATTTGGTCGCTGGGAAGTTTGAAACCAAGTCGTGTTGAAATCTAGCTAAAGTTCGAAAATCGCAGTGTATTGCGTTTACTACGCTTGGGTTGTTTACCTCTTTGAGAGTCCCGAAAATTGTATTCTTGTCAGTGAAGCTGATTAAGTGGCGAGTATTGCTGCCGAAAAGTATGAAATTGCGTTTTAGCAGAAAACGTGCTTCTTCTAGAACAACTTGGTTCCTGAAACAGTTCAGGGGCTTGTTCGTTGTTTCGACCGTGTAGGTCAGTGACAGCTCGCTGTGAATAGTGGCAGCGTCAGATAGAGGCTCGTCTTCTAACGCGATTGCGTTTTGACGGGACAAAGCGTCCACTATAAAATTTTCTTTCCCTGGCTTGTAAAACATTTTAGCGTCGTGCTCATCTATGTACGCTTTCCACCTTTTGATCTTTGCATTCGTGTTCTTTTCCGACACTGCAAAGAGTGATTGGTCAGCCCCCTTGGAAAAGAACAGCACCGATGCCATTAGCAGAAGCGTCGGTAGTCAGGTCGAAAGGTTGTTTGAAATCTGGGAACATGAGGATGAAATCTTCTTATGCCAAAATGTTCCCTAGACATTCAAAGGCATTGCGCTGTATTTTGTTAAATTCTTCTGCAACTTTTCTAGACCTGTGCTTGCTGACTGAACCGATTTTACCTTTTAATATGTCTGCTAGTGCTCGTGCAATTGATGCAAAATCTTTGACAAATCTCCTGTAGTAACTGGCCAAACCGAGGAATGATCGGAGACCAACCAAGTTTTTTGGCTCGATATATTCCTGTATCACTTTAACTTTTCCGGGATCAATCTTTGCACCGCCCTCCAGTTATTATGAATCCTAAGTTTTCGACGGTTTCTTTAAAAAAAAAAACGTAGTTTTTTTTGTGAGACTTTCACGTTAGCATCGTCTAGGCACTTTAGTACTATGGCACTATGCTTAACATGGTCAAATTCGGTTTCAGAAAAAATGATGACGTCGTCTACATAAACATAGCATAACTTGCCAATCTGTTCTCTTAGTACGTCATCTATGGCCCTTTGGAAAATGCTTCTTGAACTTTTTAGGCCGAAAGGCAGGCGACAAAACTCGTATTTACCGCCGTTTACTGAAAACGATGTTTTTTCACGGTCTTGTTCCGCTAGATAAATTTGATGATAACCTGTCTTTAAATCTAAGGTTGTGAAAAATTTTGGCTTTCCCAAGTTCGCTAGAATCATGGGAATGGACGGCATTGGGTAACGATCGGGGATTGTTCTCTCGTTCAGTTTCCTGAAATCTATTACCAACCGCTTGTTTTTATTGCCATTAGCATCAATTCTTTTTTTATCGACCACCCATGTTATAAAGGGACCTGGATGGCCTTATTATGCTATCTTTTGACAACTGTTTGATTTCGCTATTTACGAAATCTGCCACCCTGGGTACAGTTAAGAATATACAGGTTCGTTATCTTCGGTACGAATAGTGGCGTTTACTGAGGTGTTAAAAGGTAGTGCCTCCTTAGAGGTCGAAAAAACCTTAATGTTCTCTGGAATCATTTTATTGAATTCCTTTTTGATGGAATTTGGAACCACTATATCGTTAACGTCAGTGAAGTTACCGCTGTCACAATTTTGGTATTGTAACTGTTCTGATACATTCTTGTACTCTAGCGTTCTGTTGACCCAATTCAAATTTACTCCCGCCCGTTTTTAGAGGTCGAAGCCTATGATGGCATCAAAAGTACTGAGTGTGTCAAGTAAAAAAAATGGAGATGTCTGCCCGAAGATTGTCATTGGGCATTTATCTTTAAAATGACTGGAGCCATGTATTGAGCTCACAGTCAAAGGGTCGTCGTCAGGAATTATGTTTTTCAGCTCCTTTACGGGCCTTACATAATTTTTTTGCCGCGCCTGTATCTATTAAAATTCTTAGTGTTCTCCCAGCCAGCTGTTACTTAATGGCTGGTAGCCGGGAGCGTGCACTAAAAAAATTCAACGAATCGCTGCCGCATGTCGAGTCGTTGTCGTCTTCTATCCCGCCAATTTCGGCTGTAGCTTGGTTTTCATAGCTCTTTTCTTGGGAATCAGAGGAACTCTGAACAACATTGTTCAGCCGCTGACGTCTTTCTGTCATGCGTACGGACGTGTTATTTCGTTTTTGTGCCGGAGCACCATTTGTCTGAATTTTGATGAGGAATCTACGTCCATGGGCTCTGAGGCTTGTTCCTGATCTTCTTGCGTATTCTGCTCTTGGCCATTGCTGTTTTGCTTACGCTTGACAAAGTGAGGGTTTTTTTTCTTGTCCCCGCTCAATTCTGTTATTTTTTTCCTGCTTAAACTGCGTCCGATGCTTCTTTTGCCTGTGCCCTCTCTTCGATGGCTTTAGCGTATGTTGTCGCGAAAATGCTTCTTTCAATGCTTGCCACCGCTTTTTTGGCAAGAGTCAAAGCAGACGGTAAATCTTTCGGCTGAGCTGGGAAAACAATCGCCCTGAGTGGTTCGTTAAGTCCTGAAATAAATGCATGTAATGCATCAGATCTAATATCTCTGTTAAGAAGATCAGCGCCATTTTGGTCATGAGTCATTGTAATTTTATTTGTAACGAGAGTCAGCTTTTACTTGAATTCATCGTAGTATTGTATGAGGCTTAGACCTCCCTGCCTGACCATCTCTGTGTGCACCTGACCAGCTCATTAGCTTGAATCAACTAATGGTTTACACTTCACATATGCACCACAAATAAAAAAAAATTTATTTCTTTTTTTTTATTAATTAATATTTTGTTTTAAATGTGGTAGCCGATTAATTGCAATCGGCAAGGATGAAATTATTTATGTGATATACATTTTTTCCTAAATTTATTTGATTTTAAAAGTCACTGCTGCTTGCATAAGATTCATTCACTTTGCATTTACTTCGTTTAGCTTTCAAGTTTTTTTGTTGAACTAACATGTTTCGTTAGGGTCTTATAGCTTACTTATCCGCAGGTTCTATTTAGTTGGGCGCCACATATGTAAATAGCCTGTGCGGTCTTCTTTCTAGATGAATACGTTGACCGCTAGGCGTGTTTGATATTCCTGGCGGGTCTTCCTCTTTGGCTGGCTGACGTCGCAGGTTTGTTGTGGTATAAGTGCCAGTAATGAAGATTACAGACGATTACGTTGGGAACGCTAAAGCTTTTCAATCACTGGCCTTGTGGCTCAGCAATAAAAGATACATTTTTAAACGGCCAAGTGCCGGAGTGTAAAATATATTTTTGCTTGTACTTGATACAGAGGCATATTCAGAACTTAAACTACAGATTCAATAATTGTCATGCATAAGCTGTTGTCGGCAAGCCAAGTCAGCATAATCACGGACGTTAACCGCATACTATATTGCGATACAAACAGAAGTGTCTGGTTACCGCCGCTGGTCGCTGCAACAAAAACGCCGACACATAATAATTTTAGGCGTTGTGCATGCGAAGGTGACTTAATAAATATTTGGTAATCTCATTTGTTAACCACTAATGCATAATTGGCACTGTCGCACGCGGTTTCGCAGAAAACAGCAAAAGCTGAACCGTTTTTCTTTAACCAAATCCCAACGTTGATTCCTGGTCATTGGTAAAGCAAGAACAGAAAATTAACGCATTTTGAAACTTAGTTCTCGCTTTCATATGAGGCGCATGAGCTTCTCTCTGGCTTTTGTTGGCTGCGTTGCTCCTTTAATTCCTCGTTGTTTTCCACTGCATTGTGAACAAATACACGGTTTCTCTTACTCTTAGTGAAGCTTTTCATTTCGCTATCTACCCGCTCTGTCTCATTCGGTGTAACCATAGTCGCGTACACTAGCATTTGATAGCTGTTGGCGATCCCCGTTTAGTTTCATACTACTTTGCACATCAGCAACAAGCTCATTGAGAAACATTGTCTCACGAAGAGAGTCCTGTGGGACAACGGTGTTTATTTAATATCACAAGCTCCAAATCGCCGCAATCTGCTCCCCTTTGCTGATCACTGTGTCGTACCCCGATAGGTCCAAAAAACCTCCAATATTCTAAGATATTATTAGGTAAGATAGTATTAGCGACTGCAGACGACGTCGACGGAAAGCCGATTTCCTCCAAATATGCTGTACCATCTCCTTTTGCAGCACCGTAGACTACGGCTTGTACTTCAGCGCCGACGGATATTTGCAGAGTCAGCAGACACGAGCCTACCCGCATGCCAATAGCTGAGGACGATGTCGATCAAAAGCAGCTTCTGATTTCCAGATGTGTGCAAGTATTTTCGTTTTCAACACCGGCGATAAAGGCTTGTACTCTACTGAAAGCATTCGTTGTCCACTTGACCATGATGATACAAGCGTGCTAACAGTTGCTGTGCGTTGCATGTGTTCTGTCATCTCGTTCGCTTTTGAATTTAGCTTATCATCAGCTATCTTACTACCGTTCTCGATGCTAGCGTTCGACGCTTTAAGATTATGGCAACTTATCTGACAAAGCGGATCCAACTCGTCGGACCATTTGTTACTAAGTATCAAGTTCGATATACGCAGAACTCTCCGCCGTCGTACAGAACAATTAAGGATGTTAAGCAGACAATTTGAGTTCGCCAACTTTTTAATCTATCACTTACCACTGGAGTCTTTCCATCTCTTTGGAAAATTATTTGAAAATATCATTACGGTAACCTTGCAACATCTCTGTAAATCTGTCATTTCCTCTTCTCAACATGGCTTTGTAAAGAGTCGGTCCACTACGACGAACTTGTTGAAATTCACATCTCTTATTCACGATGCGTTCCAACTGAGAATATAAACTGACGTCATTTACACTCACTTCAGTAAGGCATTTGATTCTATTCACCATGATGTACTAATTTTTAAGCTCCGTTGTATTTGGGTCCCTCCCTCTTTTTTACTGTGAATTTCTACTTACCTCAAAGGTAGAACCCAAAAAATTGTACTTAGATGAGCAATCTTCAGACCAGTCTATGTTACTTCTGGCGTACCTCAAGGGCGCCACCTTGGTCCCTTATTTTCTATACTTTTTATCAACGACCTTCCGTCCACTGTATTACTTTCGCGTATACTAATGTATGCTGACGATGTTAAACTTATATAATCATATAAATAGCCTTCTCAACTTTTCTTCTTCAACACGATCTTAACTCCATGCTACTTTGGTGCTCAGCCAACCATCTTCCTCTAAATTGCGCTAAGTGCATGTTTATGACTTTAAGCCTTCTGAAGCCATACCTTAGTACATATACCATTGGTAACCTTCCTTTAGAGCGTATATTTACTGTCAAAGACTTAGGTGTTGTTTTCGATTCTAAGCTCAATTTTAACTTACATATTGACGATCCTTTCACCACGAAATTACTTGACGTATTACTAGCACGGCCTATTCTCAAATACTGCTTTTGCGTATGGTCATACAATCAATACAATATCAATAAAGCCTTCTCTTTGCCCTTCGCGGCTTCAATTGGGATCCTAACCTTCGTTTGCCACCCTATTCTAGAAGACTTCTACTACTAAATCTTCCCTTTTAAACTAACCGTACACCAACTTTAGCTGTTCTATTTATTCAAAAATTAATAAATGGCAACATAGATTGTTCTACACTTTTAAGTCGCCTACATTTTTATTTTTCTTATATACCTTCTAGAACCTATCTTCCTCTATATATTCCGGTATGCGTTTCTGATTATGCCCTGCACAATCCTTTTCGCATTTTATGTTTTCTTTATAACTCTCATTTCTATGCTTTTTCTTCTGAACATTCTCTTCGTTCAATCAAATTTTCGCTTTTCTATCACATCAGCTAATACCTATTGCATTTTCTAGCACTTACAATTATTGTTCTGATTGGGTTTTCCCCAATCCTTGCAAGAAATGTTGGAACAATTCAAATATAAAATCATTTTTAATATTACCCCAGATCTTTTTTACTTTTTAATTTTTTATATTGTTCTTTTAATATTTTATTTAGTTTAATTTGTGTTAATACTTTTATTTTTCTGCTAGTCGACTGTTTTAAGTCGTCTCCTAATGAAATAAATGAAAATAAAATGTTGAATAGCCGCGAAGGTGGGAAGGTCTCAATAAATTGCATTGACTACGTTGGGGTTGATGGCTGGATAATTTATATGAATCGGGGTGCTCTTATCAGGGAAAAATATTGCGTAATGAGTTTTTCTGCTAAAAAGAATGAATTTTCTTTTTAAAGGAAAGCGAGTTACCTAGAGTATAAGTTGATTCATATGGCAAATAAATGGTTGATCAGTAGATTCGATGGTATAAGTCAAGAAATTGCTACTATGAACAGTTGCGGCGGCAGTGTCAGATTTTCGTTGGAAAGCATTATAAATTTGGCATTAGGGTTTTTTTGAGAAAGGCACAGAATTCTTTAATGGCGTTTTCATTATCAGAGCTGGATGTTGTACCATTTTGGGTAGCCGTGAACCTAAGGAACGCAATATTTTTTTTTAAAAATTGAGTTTTTTTTTTGGGACCCGCATGTTGGCGTTAGCCTAGCCTCCCTGTCAATGTGGATGATGTGGTCGACCTTGTTTGCGGATAAAAAAACTATCACGTCATCCACGTAATAGCCAGATTAGCCTATTTGTTCGCGAAGAACATCGTCAATTGGGCTTTGAAAGATGCTGGATGCATTCCTTAGGCCGAAAGGTAGACGGCAGAATTCGCATTACCCTCCATTAATGGAAAAGTCAATCTTTTTGCGATAACTTTCAGAAAGGTCTGATGAAAGCCGGACTTCAAATCCTGGGTGGTAAAGTTTTTTTCTGTACCGAGGTTGGATACTATAATTAACAGGTCTTTCATTTCGTTGTTGGAGCTAATACCATTTCGAATACATGGGATCGCTTGTTATAGTGTGTATTTTTGCGATAACAAAGGTGTTGGAGGGAAGAAGTTCCTTGATAGTAGAGAACACCTTGATTCTGTTAAGAATCATGATCTTAATTAGGATTTTATTGAGACGTTAATTGGTTATCGTTAATCTTTGTAAAGTGCACGTCGCGACAGGGTAGGTATTTGAATTTCTTTTTAGTGGTGCCATAGTTGGTGTACTCAGTTTTGCCACTGACCTCGGCTTGAACTTGTCTTATGAAGTCCCAGCTTATTATGCCGTCAAATATAGGTAGATCTTTAAAGATGAAAAATGGGGCTGAAAAATCCAAAAACCTGACTTTGGAATTTTTCAAATATTTTGCTTGAACCGTGGTTACTACCTACGGCAAATGGGGATGAGACCGGTGATACTTGTTGAAGCCGTTCTATGGGATTTATGTACTTTTTTTCGCAGTAGTATCAAAAAGAATTCTGAAAGTTCTTCCAGGCGGCTTTCGCGTGTCGGGAAGCCGGGACTGTTCCCTAACAAATTTAAAGCTGTCGAACTTATCTAAAGATTCGACGTCATCATTGTCAAAATCTTTGGCTACAGCATCAGCTAAGTCGTCATATTCATACTCATATCTTCAACGGTCTGCTATTCTTAGCCTTTTGACGGCGTTGGTCGGACAAACGATCGGACTGGTTTCTTCTCTTCAACACCTGAAGTTAGTAGGCTTGTTCTTCCGAAATTTAAGTTTTTTTGAAAAGAGTGGGTTGCCTAAATTTGGATGATGTCGGATCAACATCCATTGGTTCAGTTTTCTGGGTCTCAAAATATAAGAGTTTTTAAATTCGCTTGTTTGGTGACAAAATGTGAGTTTTTTTTGATGAATGAGATAAACTCATAGTCATAGACATTGACTAAGGCTCGTTCTTAGTTACTGAACCTAATCATCTAAGTCACAGCAGTGCTGTAGGTGCATTCAATTCCAGCGTGTGCTTCATAAACGTACACGCAGCTCCCTTATCCACTAATGCATAATTGGCACTGTATCACGCGGTGTCGCAGAAAACAGCAAAATCAGAACCGTTTTTCTTTAACAAAATCCCAACGTTGATTCCTGGTCATAGATAAAGAAAGAATAGAAAATTAGCGCATTTTGAAACTTGGTGCACGCTCACATATGACGCGCATGAGCTTCTCTCTGGCTCTTGTTGGCTGCGTTGCTCCTTTAATTCCTCGTTGTTTTCCACTGCATTGTGAACAAATACACGGTTTCTCTTACTCTTAGTGAAGCTTTTCATTTCGCTATCTACCCGCTCTGTCTCATTCGGTGTAACCATAGTCGCGTACACTAGCATTTGATAGCTGTTGGCGATCCCCGTTTAGTTTCATACTACTTTGCACATCAGCAACAAGCTCATTGAGAAACATAGTCTCACAAAGAGAGTCCTGTGGGACAACGGTGTTTATTTAATATCACAAGCTCCAAATCGCCGCAATATGCTCCCATTTGCAGATCACGGTGTCGTATCACGATAGGTCAAAAATTCCTCCAATTATCTAAGATATTATTAAATAAGATAGTATTAGCGGCTGCAGACGACGTCGACGGAAAGCCGATTTCTTTCAAATATGCTGTACCACCTTTGCAACACTGTAGACTGCGGCTTGAACTTCAGCGCCGATGGATATTTGCAGAGTCAGTAGGACGATAGCTGCAGACGATTTCGATCGAAAGCAGCTTCTGATTTCCAGATGTGTTTAAGTATTTTCGTTTTCAAAACCGGCGACTAGGGCTTTACTCTAGTGGAAGCATTCGTTGTCGCCTTAGGTTGTAAAAAATTGCAAGTGCGGTCGACCATCGCTTACACACAGCGCATACATATAAATCTACAGCACATACCGATTAAAAAGTGTGATACCCAATGCAAAAGCACTCAGTAAATAATTTATTTTGCATATTTTTAAGGCGCCACACAACATCCCACCTGCCACCGTGCGGTTTATTACCCATTTTGATATCAAGCTTAACAATGGGGCAAGTAAACACTCCCTCAGTGATTTGCACAACGGCACTTCTGACCTGGCCGTCTTTTGATCTGTGCACATTCTGAAGTTCTATATTGATCCAACATTGAACCTAGATCACGCAATCATTCGCTGAAGTAGCCTAAAAGAAAATGATTAGGTGTCAGCGTTTCAGTCTCTGGCAACTCCAATGGAACGTTATTAAGTGGCCTTGAGTATGGTTCACTTAAATCATCAGGTAACTCTGCGCGTACTTCCTTTACAAGTCTGCCTTGCGGAATTAAAGTAAGTAGGGACTCCGTGGAGCGCACGATACACTCATATGCAATGATCATGGTGGCATAAAATTGAAAAAATGAGTTGGCATAAATCATTAAAATGAGTTGGTTGAGAGAAACGTGACTGTATTAAAATGCACGGCGCAAACTGGCAGTCATTTCAATAAGGCATCCCAACAGTTTTCATGTCGCCGTCCAATTATAATTAAAATGTAAATGTTAACAGTTGTGTATAGGGTGTGAAACGTTCTTGTATAGGCAGATCGTTCATCTCTGGTGGAATCTGACGGGCGAAAACAGTTATAGGCAGACGTGTGCTTAGGTTGTTCTTCAACGTAATACCATATTTTATGTTTATTGGCCTCTGCGATTCATTCTGATACAAAAGGGTTCAGCCATTGAACATTTTAATCGTGCCATTAATCTTGGGCATCTTGGTTTATTTTATCCCAGTGTCTGCGACATTCTGGGCAGATGGAACCCAACGCCAACTGTATACATCGGAACCTTCCAACCCGGCTCCTATGCGCATAGCCACGAGTTCCTGAAACTACGGATGGTATCTTGAGTCTTAAGATCGGCCAATATGTAAATTTATAAATTATCTTGCTCAGCGTGACCGTAATAAACAAAGGGAGAAATATTGCTTTAGCGAGATATACAGACGTCCGCGTTAGCTTATGTTAGTTCAATATTTATACTGACAAAGCATTAATATTACAGTTATTTTGCTTACAGTGTTCCCAGCACGCAGTGCGCACTCACAAGTGTCGAATTTCGCTAATTCGCAAAACGATGAATATGTTATTGCGTTGCATCTTGTTGCAGCTACGATCCCTTTTTCACACTCGGCTACGGTATTCTTGTAAACTTTAACACTGACATGCTCCTGTATGACGGGGAATAAATTTACTTTCTTACATAATATTGTTACTCTAGTGTACTGAATTAGTACATCAATGATGCTATCGGACTAAAATATCTTAATGTAAGAAACTTCCATTAGGCTAACAATGGGTAAGTCCACGATAAGTTGTCTGTTTAAAATTAACTTTAGGTCAGAATGATCTAGAAAGGTGGGGCTGATGTGGTTTTCCTTTGCGTGTGTTATAGTGAGTATTAGATTCTGAAGTTTTGCTATAGAGTAATTATTTCTTGTAAACAGGGTTTTGTAAAGAATATTTGAGATTCTTTGGATACAGTAAAGAGTTTATTTATATATTCGGACAATCGATTAATTTGATTTTGGACCTCGGTATTTAGCTTCACTTGTCTGTTATTTATTTATTTAATTTATTTATTTATTTATTACTGTCGACCAAAACTTGAGAGTAACATTAACATTTTTAATATAAATTAAAACTAACTAATAATATAATTTAAATTCAAAATGAAATATTTCATTAAAAAATTAGAGTTAATATCTGGGGTGTTCAAAATGAGAATATTAAATGATCCAACATATGTTTAGAAGATGGGGAAAAACCCAATCAGATCACTATGATTAGTAAAACAATTAGTGTAAGTTACTACGTGCTAAAAAGTTAAGAATCTGGTTTTTAATTGTATCAAAAGAGGACTCTGAGTTGAAAAAAGTCAACAAGGAGAACTCGAAAAGGTTCATGCAGAGAAAAGTTAGTATTATTGTAGAAAGTGGTGTGAAGTTACGAGTACGTCTCAAAGGTACAGAAAAGTTAATTTGGCTCAACAGAGATGAGTCAATTTTGCCAATTATTAATTTATGTAAAAATAGAACTCCCAGCATCATGCGACGGTTAGTAAGAGATGGGAGGTTAAATAATAGCAGTCTACTGTAGTATGGAGGCAAATCAGTACCTGGAACCCAGTTAAAGCCGCAAAGAGCAAAAAGAAGAAACTTTTGAACCAACTTAATTCTGGCTTGGAGTACCGTATATTGAGGAGACCACACACAAGATCCGTATTCCAGAATAAGAGAAGTATAAAGCAGTTTAGTCGTATAAGAGTCGTCAAATTCCTTAGACCATCGTTTGATAAATCCAAGAGATTGAGTCGTCTTGTTGACTGTTAGCGATATGTTTGTCAAGTTTTAATCTATAATCCAGAAGAATTCCCAAGATGGTGACACAGTCTAATCTGTCAAGAGCAACCCGGTCAAGCATGTAATTAAATGTGTGAGGCGTACTTCTATAGAATGACATAACCTTACAATAAGAGCAATTCAGAAACAAGTTGCATTAACACTAAGTTATACTAAATAACCTGATATTCGGACTACTTTAGTTTTTCTAAGTCACCCGCATCGGATTGCAGGCACGCAACTACTTTTAATATAGCACCTAATAATAATTAACTAAGCTCAATATTATAATTTATATAAGGTGATAGCTTTTGGTGACGTGTTTTATAACCTATTTCAAGTTGTCATTATGATACACTGTTTGTCTCCCCGGATTTTAACTTTGAAGTTGTAAGTTTTAAGTCTTCTCGATCCTTACTTTTATGTTTTTTTTTATTGCATTGATCAGGTAGGACGAATTTTAAATCTATCGATCTGTTGGTCTCTAACCTTACGTAACTAGCAATTTACGTAAGAGTTCTGTGGAAGCGCTTTACCTGGTAGTAAGAGCATCTATAAAGCGGGGGCATTTACCATGTGTATACCGTATTAATTCTTGAGCAATGAAGAAATTGTTTCTGAATTTAGGAGGGTTAGTTGTCAGAATAGATGTTTTTTGTGTACGAAAACACGTTCAGCAGTTGTATGATGACGCCTTTCAGGTCAATAATGGTTCTTGATGGTAAATGTTACACCACGACATATGACTTTGAAAATTTGTCTATGCAGGCTAAAAACGGTTTTTTTGAAGATGTCGATATTTAACATTTAACCGGTTTCTGAGGAAATAGGGGTTGTGCCGAGAATATAATTTGTCGGACGTCTGACGTGCTTTGCTTGGGTGCAAGATTTACAATACAAGACGGTTTCGATTGTGTTCCGTGGAGACAATTTCGAGTTGCTTGCTAGCGACGACCAACTTTATCAGTTTTTGTCCCTCGCAAGCAAGTATTCGTATCTAGGTTATCATCAAATACTACTTCTGAAGCGATTGTGGCCTATATTGCTACCAAGTCTTCTGCCAGTGTGTCGGTCACAAAATTAAACTTTGCTACGCCTCGGAAAATAGCATCTTTTAAGATTAGCGTCCCACATGACTCGTTCTCAACCATATGTAATCCAAAATTTGGTCACCTCATATCATTGTACATGAGTTTACGCCCAAACGGCGAACTGTGCCATCTGTTGCACTTCCAGCCTTAGTTCTGCATTATTATCTGAGGCTGTATCAAAAAACTAGGTTCGTGTCCCATTTCTTTATACATTCATTACCACAATGTTAGAGGCCTCTTAACGAAGCTTAAAACTCTTTATTTGACTAGCTTTTCCCTTAATTTCGACACTATAACTTTATCAGAGACTTGGTTAACTCCTGCCATATCTGATAGCGAAATTATGTCAAATCGACACTCTATATTTAGACATGATCGACAGATACGTCGTGGTGGTGGCGTGCTAATCGCCGTCCAATCGACATTTCAGTCTGATCGTATCTCTTTTAATATGCCTTCAGATGTTGAAATTGTTGCAGTTAAAGTAACATCTTCAACACAATCTATTTACATTATTTGCTCCTACATTCCACCATCGTCGGATTTACATGTTTATATGCAACATATAACATGTATAAAAGAAGTGTCTCTTCTAGTGAAGGATACTGATATTTTCGTTGCGCTCGGTGATTTCAATTTACCCAACATCTCATGGACTTATTCCAATAACCTAAATAATATTGTGCCTTCCAGTAATCATGAGTTTTTAGATTGCATTCCTGATATTTCAATATTTCAGATGAACTCAATTGTAATATGTTAGAAAAAGACCGTTTTATTTTGGAGCGTCTGCTCCGTTGCGATACTTTATTGTGAATAATTCTTATATGTTCATGTTGGGTTTAGCTAACCCGAAACATGCAATACTTATATCTAAGTTTTTACATGTGTGTGTAATTATATTGGTATATACATATGTATGCAGAAGGCATGCATATGTTGTGTTTGGTTTGACCACTTGAGCTGCTAAGTGCATGCTCAGCATTCCCACGCGCCGCGATCGGCTTGTATATAAGTTAACACATAAAATACAATAGCAACTAAGTAACAACAAGTTAACACATAAATACTATAGCAACTAAGTAACATTACATAAATGATGCTGACACGCCAAATTGTGAGTTCAGTGCGCTGCACTGGCAACAATCAGCAGCGATCACATTACACTTCTCGGCTGGTGTGCTGCGACGCTGAGAGTACTGAGTCGGCATGCCGACTGCAGCGATCACATTACACTTCTCGGCTGGTGTGCTGCGACGCTGAGAGTGCTGAGTCGGCATGCCGACTGCAGCGATCTCATTACACTTCTCGGCTGGTGTGCTGCGACGCTGAGAGTGCTGAGTCGGCATGCCGACTCTGGCCCGATGGCGCGATGCATTGTCTTTACTAAGTAGAATTATGCCTTGCCTTTGTCTTTAGTTTTAGTTCGTTTTGTAATAAAGAAGACTCTAGTCGTTCTGATCCGCACTCCGGCTATAGCCGTAACAATTGTCATTATTAAATCATACTATTGCACCTCAAGGGCAATAAGCATCAAAGGGGACGAAGTCAAGTCCTCCATCATAATCACCGTAAAATTGTACCAGCGCTTGGATCAACTTCCTCACGGAAGCAACGCTGGACAGGAATTCTCACTCTGCAGCTACGCGGGATCTCCACTGCCACTGCGAGGGAACTAAATAACCTTGTACCAGCGCTTGGATCAACTTCCTCACGGAAGCAACGCTGGACAGGAATTCTCACTCTGCAGCTACGCGGGATCTCCACTGCCACTGCGAGGGAACTAAATAACTGGCGCCCAAACGTCCTAACACCCACCATTTCCATAGGCAGCAATACAAAACATGTAAGTTTGTCGAGTGAATTCAAATAGCGAAAAGAAATACACGTGTTGCCAAGAGTTAAAAATAAAAACCATTGCATACTTTTACCCAAAATAAAAAATAAAACCATTGCATACTTTTACCCAAACTAAAAAGTAAAAACCATTGCATACTTTAACTAAAAACCATTGCATACCCTCATTAAGAATAAAACCATTGCATACCCTTAAGGCAAATTTTATTATAAATAAACAACTGCTACTGAAACAGTTATAGGCCCGTTGCAAAAGGTTTTCATACAAGTATCGAGGTTAACAAATGAGCTGGAACACCTATAAGGTAGTAAAGACCGAGTACGACAGTGACGATAATATAGGCGAAGAACAAGTTGGTTGGTGCCCAGAATATCAGGTAGCTAACACGATGGACCCTTCACAGATCCAAGCTCTCATTGAAAATGCCGTTAGATCGGCACTGTCGCAACAACAGTCCCAGATAGATTCAATAACTCAGGAAATACAAAGGTTGCAAGTAAAAACGCCAGCAGTCGTCTCTTACCAAAAGATAACTGTTGTCCCTGGGGTAAAATGCGACATAAAACTCGACATAATAAAATCGGTACCAGACTTCTCTGGTGCACAAGATCAATATGTTGCTTGGAGACAAGCAGCAATTAATGCATATGAACTTTTTAAGCCCTTCAACGGTAGTAGCGAACACTACCAAGCAGTAGCGATTCTTAGGAACAAGGTCACAGGGCCTGCTGGAGCCTTACTTGTCTCCTACAACACGGTGCTCAACTTCGACGCCATCCTGGCTAGATTAGATTGCACATATGCCGACCGAACATCCTTACGCCTACTGAGGCAAAACTTAGACATGGTCAGACAAGGTGAAATGACACTTATGCAGTACTATGATGAGGTCGAAAAGAGACTATCTCTGGTAACTAATAAGATTGTTATGTCACACGAACGAGAAGGCGCTGATTTGCTCAACGCTGAAGTTAGAGCCGATGCCTTGCACTCCTTCATATCAGGCTTGAGGAAACAGCTCAGAGCTGTCGTATTCCCAGCACAACCCAAAGATTTACCTTCTGCACTGGCCCTCGCCATAGAAACAGAAGCCAGCATTGAGAGAAGCATGTTTGCAAACTCCTATGCTAAAGTTGTTGAGGAACGATTTCAAACAGCTGAAAACGGCAAACATAAACCATATGGTAAGCAAAATAAAAACTACAGGGAAGACCACGGTCAAGATAGAAACCCCCATTACAAACACAAGAAAAATGCTCCAAAGGAACAACCTAACAAAGACAGCCTAGAGCCGGCTCCGCAACCGATGGAGGTAGATTCTTCTTCCAAATTTAGGCAGCGTACTGAATACAATCAGTACCAACCAAATGAGTCAAACGCTACTAAGAGGAGGAACTCCTCAGAGCGACAAACAGGTCCGAGACGGCAACGTCTTAACAACATTGTCCAAACTGATTCCGAAGAACAAAAGGTAGCATACGAAAAAGCCGCAAAGGCTGCTGTCGAAGAAATTGACAGCGAGGAAGAGTATAGTCAAGCTGACTCTGTCCATTTTTTAGGGAACACTCCCGGTTACCGTTCATCGAACGACGGTTGGCTGGGAGAACATTGAAAATGCTAATCGATACTGGCGCGGCAAAAAACTATGTTAGGCCCGTAAAGGAGCTGAAAACCATATTGCCCGTCGCCAAACCCTTCTCGGTGAATTCGATCCACGGGTCCACTGAAATAAAGGAAAAATGCCTGATAAACATTTTTAACCACACTTCCCCTTTTTTCATACTAGACACACTTGGTTCGTTCGACGCCATTATTGGATTCGACTTGTTAACACAAGCCGGGGTACAGTTGAACCTTGCAAGGAGTCTACTAGAATATCAGGGCACTTCTGAAGAAATTCAATATCAGAGGTGCACCAATGTAAATTTCACCGATGTAAACGACATCGTAGTTCCTATCTCTATCAAGAAAGAGTTCAGGAACATGATACTTAAGAGGAAAAACGCTTTCTCAACAACGGAAGAAGCACTCCCTTTCAACACCGCGGTCACCGCCACAATCCGTACGATTGACAACGAGCCAATATACGCCAGAAGTTACCCAAGTTTAATGGGCGTGTCCGACTTCATAAATAATGAGGTCAAGCAGCTGTTAAAAGACGGCATCATTAGACCATCAAGGTCACCCTACAACAGCCCAACGTGGGTTGTTGACAAAAAAGGCACAGACGCCTATGGCAACGCAAACAAAAGATTAGTCATCGACTTTAGGAAACTGAACGAGAAGACTATACCTGACCGTTACCCAATGCCCAGCATTCCCATGATTCTAGCGAATCTGGGAAACGCTAAATACTTCACTACCCTTGATCTAAAGTCAGGATATCACCAAATATACCTTGCAGAACACGACCGCGAAAAAACAGCATTCTCTGTTTGCGGTGGCAAATATGAATTCTGCCGACTGCCATTTGGTCTTAAGAATGCGGGCAGCATTTTCCAAAGGGCAATCGATGATGTTCTAAGAGAACATATTGGGAAAATTTGTTACGTCTACGTAGACGATGTCATAGTTTTCTCAAAAAACGAGGTTGACCATGTCAGGCACATTGACACAGTACTCAAGTGCCTGATCGAAGCCAATATGAGGGTGAGCCAGGAAAAAACCAACTTTTTTAAAGACAGCGTTGAGTATCTTGGTTTCATCGTAAGCAAAGACGGCACCAAATCCGACCCAAAGAAGGTCAAGGCCATCCAAGAATACCCCGAACCCAAAAGCGTCTACAGTGTCAGATCCTTCCTGGGTCTGGCAAGCTATTACAGAGTCTTCATAAAAGACTTTGCATCCATAGCTCGCCCAATAAGCGACATTCTAAAAGGAGAAAATGGTTCGGTGAGTAAGCATAGGTCAAAGAAAATAGCAGTCGAATTCAGCGAAACCCAGCGCAACGCGTTTCAACGCCTGCGCAACATCTTAGCGTCCGAAGACGTAATTCTGATGTACCCAGATTTCAAAAAAGCTTTTGACCTGACCACTGATGCCTCAGCAAACGGAATCGGCGCAGTCCTTTCCCAAGAAGGCAGACCCATTACCATGATTTCTCGTACCCTAAAAAGTCCAGAACTGAATTACGCAACCAACGAAAGGGAGTTGCTAGCTATCGTGTGGGCCTTAGGTAAATTGCAAAACTACCTATACGGCTCCAGAGAAATTAACATTTTCACTGACCACCAGCCTCTCACCTTTGCAGTAGCAGACAAAAATACCAATGCCAAAATAAAAAGATGGAAAGCCTACATCGACCAATACAACGCCAAAGTTTGCTACAAACCTGGCAAAGAAAATTTCGTAGCAGATGCATTGTCTAGACAAAATCTCAATGCCCTAGAAAATGAGCCCCAATCGGACGCTGCAACCGTTCACAGCGAAATTTCACTGACTTACACGGTTGAGGCCACGGACAAACCGTTAAACTGTTTCAGAAACCAGATCATTCTGGAAGAAGCGCGTTTCCCATTGAAACGCACCATACCTTTATTCCGCAACAAAACGCGCCACTTGATCAATTTTACTGCTAAGAGCAGCATTTTAGAAACCCTCAAAAAAGTCGTAAATACGGAGGTTGTAAACGCGATCCACTGCAACCTTCCCACATTAGCAAGCTTCCAACACGAACTGATTGCCCATTTTCCTTCTACAAAATTCCGGTTTTGTAAAAACCTCGTACAAGACATAACGGATAAAAGCGATCAGTTGGAAATAATAAATAGCGAGCACAACAGGGCGCACAGAGCAGCCCAAGAAAATGTCAAACAAATCTTGCGTGACTACTACTTCCCGAACATGAGCAGATTAGCCCAAGAAGTAATCTCAAACTGCAAAGTTTGCACGCAAGCAAAATATGACAGACATCCCAAGAAGCAGCAGCTTGGCGAAACCCCGATTCCACAATACACCGGCGAAATGTTGCACATAGACATATTCTCAACCGACAAAAAGCAATTTCTGACTTGCATCGACAAGTATTCCAAATTCGCCTTAGTGCAACCAGTACCATCAAGAACAATTGTCGACATTAAGGGTCCCCTGTTGCAAATTGTGAATATGTTTCCTGACATTAAAACAATATATTGCGATAATGAACCTTCATTCAACTCAGAGACCATTACGTCCATGTTGAAAAACCAATATAATATCGATATTGTAAACGCTCCGCCTTTACACAGTTCATCAAATGGCCAAGTGGAGCGATTCCACAGTACATTGGTTGAGATCGCTAGGTGCCTAAAAATTGACAAAAAAATAGAAGACACGATCGAACTAATACTGAGAGCAACAGTAGAATACAATAAATCACTCCACTCGGTCATTTGCGAAAAACCGGTTGAAATTCTTCATGAGAGAACCGGAAAGCGCAGTTCAGGTATTACCTCCAAACTGACAAAAGCCCAACAAAACACCATGGAAAGGTGTAACGTAAATAGGAAAAACCGCGTATTTAAGGTAGGAGAAGAAGTATTCCTCAAAAACAACAAGAGGTTAGGAAACAAGCTAACTCCTCTCTGCACCAAACAGGAAATACAAGCAGACCTAGGAACGTCTGTCTTAATTAAAGGGAGGGTGGTCCATAAGGACAACCTAAAATAGTTTTACCTTATACCAGACAAATAGCCATAAATTCCGAGACACAGAAACAAATAAACAAACTAACTGATACCGTAAACCAGATAATTAAAGCTCAAGAAAATAAATTAACTAACACTCCACACTTGTATGAGACGCTTTTGGCTAGAAACAGAATGTTAACCATCGAAATTCAAAATTTAATTCTCACAATAACCTTGGCAAAATCTGGTATAATAAACCCTACAATACTGAATCACGCGGATTTGAATTCACTTGTCAAACAAGACACGCCAATAGTTAGCTTAATAGAAGCCTCAAAGATTAGGGTCCTTCAGTCAGACGATATAATCCACATACTAATAGCCTTCCCAAGGGTCGAAGCCAGATGCAAAAAGATCACCATCTATCCCGTGTCTCACAATCACACCATACTACGCCTCGACGAGAACCTACTGGCCGAATGCGAAAGGGATACCTTGGCAGTTACTGAGTGCATCCAGACCACACACATCAGCTTCTGCGAGCGATCTCGACGCGAATCCTGCGCGACATTACTCTACGCGGGAAGCATGGCTCAATGCCATACTCAACCCAGTCACCTAAAGGAAGTAATGCACGTCGACCATGGCGTGATCATCATCAACGAGGCGACTGCCCGCGTCCGCACAGATGATAGCCCCGAAATAATCGCAAGAGGAACACATTTAATGACATTTGAACGAGTAGCTATCGTCAACGGAACCGAGTTCATAAACGAGCGGAAAGCAATGAATAGAATTCCCGGCATCGTAAGGTCTCCACTTCTAAGGATCATCGGACATGACTCGACGCCGAGTATCCCACTACTACACCGAATGAGCAACGAAAACTTACGCTCCATCCGAGAAGTGAAGGAAACCATCGATAATGCTGGATCGCCCAAGTTATGGTTCGCTGGCGGAGTAATACTGAATGTGGGTCTCATTGTCTCACTCATCCTTGTCCAGGCAATAAGGAAGAGACGAGCATAGATAAAAATCCAAGGCATCATCGACAACTTTAACATGGCAGAGGACGGCCATAAACTTGAGGGGGGGGCAGTTAACACATAAAATACAATAGCAACTAAGTAACAACAAGTTAACACATAAATACTATAGCAACTAAGTAACATTACATAAATGATGCTGACACGCCAAATTGTGAGTTCAGTGCGCTGCACTGGCAACAATCAGCAGCGATCACATTACACTTCTCGGCTGGTGTGCTGCGACGCTGAGAGTACTGAGTCGGCATGCCGACTGCAGCGATCACATTACACTTCTCGGCTGGTGTGCTGCGACGCTGAGAGTGCTGAGTCGGCATGCCGACTGCAGCGATCTCATTACACTTCTCGGCTGGTGTGCTGCGACGCTGAGAGTGCTGAGTCGGCATGCCGACTCTGGCCCGATGGCGCGATGCATTGTCTTTACTAAGTAGAATTATGCCTTGCCTTTGTCTTTAGTTTTAGTTCGTTTTGTAATAAAGAAGACTCTAGTCGTTCTGATCCGCACTCCGGCTATAGCCGTAACAATTGTCATTATTAAATCATACTATTGCACCTCAAGGGCAATAAGCATCAAAGGGGACGAAGTCAAGTCCTCCATCATAATCACCGTAAAATTGTACCAGCGCTTGGATCAACTTCCTCACGGAAGCAACGCTGGACAGGAATTCTCACTCTGCAGCTACGCGGGATCTCCACTGCCACTGCGAGGGAACTAAATAACCTTGTACCAGCGCTTGGATCAACTTCCTCACGGAAGCAACGCTGGACAGGAATTCTCACTCTGCAGCTACGCGGGATCTCCACTGCCACTGCGAGGGAACTAAATAACTTATAAGCGATGGAGCGTATTACTTGTGCGCTGGAATGTTTATGTAATTCTAAGTGGTCTATGGGCATTTGTATATTTGTATTTATTATGACAAAGTGTCACAATGTATTAACGTATTGTTATAACCTTTGATTTATGAAAATGCTAGGGTAGATATGCTACACCTCCCTTTTTAAAGAAATTACGTAATACATGTAGTCATTTAGTGTTAGTGTTAATATATTGTATTTAATTTTAAAAAGAAATTAATGTTTATTGGAAAAGGTTTTATCTCTTGTTCTTAAAACATTTGTGTTCATTGACAAATTTTTATTTTTAATATATTTGAATCATGTAATATGAATTTATGTTTTATTTTATTTTTAACATTCTTAGAAGAATAAATTAAAATTTTTTCTTGTTTTGTTTTTAGGTTGATCAGTCCCCCTTTTTTTCTTGAAACGTTTTCATTGAATATATTTTTTTAACCTATCCTTGTGTACTTTTTTTTTCTTATTTTTACTATCTTTACTAAATATGTTGTCATTATCTTCTATTTTCTGTACTATATATGGTCCTAAATATACTGGGTCTGATTTGTGCCCTGTTTCGTTTCGTATAAGTACTTTATCTCCTACATTTAATTCAAAAATTTTTGTTTTTTCAACATATACTAATTTCCTATAAGCCTTGGCTTTTTCTAACATAATTCTAGCCCTTTTAAATGCTATTTCTAATCTAAGCTTTATTTCCTTAGAATAGTCATCTAAATTATAAATAGGATCTATGTAATTAGTTTTGTTTAAATCTATGAACTATTTTGGTATTCTGCCAAATACTAGTTCGTATGGACAATACTCATGCGTTGCTGATGGTGTCGTGTTGAAGCAATAAGTGAAATATTGAATGCAGACATCCTAATCAGTTTTGTCTGCAGAGATGTATGAACGAATGTATTCATTAAATGTTCGATGACTTCGTTCTATTGTCCCTAATGTTTGATGATGATATGCAGTAGAGGTGAGATTCTTGATCTTCATGTACTTGCATAAATCAGTTAAAATCTGGTTTTTATACTCTGTTCCCATGTCCGAGATGAACGTCTTCATTGGACCAAACTTGAGTATGAAATTTTCGAATATAGCTTTTGCGACATTATTTGCGCTTTTGCTCTTTATTGGAATGGCTACTAAATATTTTGAAAGGTCACATATTAATGTGACTATGTATTCATTGTCATTTTCCGATTTAGGTAGCGGACCAACTTTATCCACTATGACTATATCGAAAGGATTCACAGGTGTTTCTGTGAGAGTCAAAGGAGTTTTCGTATGCGTCATTGTTTTAGACATTTGGCATTTTTGACATCTACTTTCGTACTCTTTTATATGACGTGTCATATTTTTCCAGTAGTAGTATCTTTTTATTTTCGCTAGCGTTTTTGTTATGCCGCTATGATCTCCTTGAATTGGGTCGTCATGGTATGTAGACAGCATTTGTTGTATCTCTTTCTTATCTTTTTTTGGGTCACCGGCTGGAGTAGCGCTACTCTTAAAGATTTTAATATTTTATTGCCCATATTTTTAAAAGAATCTATTGAAACTGATTCAAAGATCTTTTCGCTCGGTGCCACTTTGAGTTGGCTGATTTTTAATACACCGGCCTCTTATTCGACCCTTTGGAAGAACTGACCTAGGTCGAGAATTCCATTAGTATATAAATCGCTAACTTCAATTCTTGCGATAATTTTATGTCCATGCTTAAATAAACATTTGGATTCTGTTATGCGCAAGGCATTTGCAATGACTTCATGTACGTTGGGCTTAGATACATTTTTATGACTTTGCCTTAGCAGAAGTTCATAATTTTCAACTGTACAGTTTTTATTTTGTCTACTTTGTCGCCTAGTAGTGACTTTCAGGACTTTACGTTGCATATCTTTGAGTTCTTTTATATTAATACGCGAAAGTGCGTCTGCTACGAAATTATCTTTCCCCTTTTGGTATTCTACTGTGAAGTCGTATTCTTCAAGCTCTAGCCGCATGCGAGTTAATTTCGAACTGGGATTAATCATGGAAAAATATATGTCAATGGTCTGTGATCCGTTTTAATAGTAAAGAGTTTGCCATAAATATATGGTCAAAAGTGGGTAATTGCCCAATGAATTGCCGCTAACTCTTGTTCTGTTGTGCTCTTATTGCTTTCTCCTTTTGTAAATGAACGAGATGCATAAGCTATTGGGAGCTGAATTCCATCCCGGTTCTGGGTTAGAACCGCTCCGCAAGCTTGTTTACTAGCATCTGTTATAATGCAAAATTCTTTGTGGAAATCAGGATATTGTAATAATGTGAGATGCATAAGCTTTTCTTTAAGGTATTGGAATGCGTATTGGCATTCACTTGACCATTCAAAGGGAACATTCTTTTTACATTATCTAGTTATGTGCCGTGAATAATCGGCGAAGTTTTTTATAAATTGACGATAATAATTGCAGAATGCTACAAATCGTCTCGCGCTGTCCGCATCATGAGGGAAAGGATCATTTTTGATAACGTATATATATAACGTACATATTTCTTGTCATCTGGCAATACTCCTTTGTCAGTGCATTTGTGACCTAAGAATGTAACTTCATGCATGAAAAATGAACATTTTTCTGGATGCAACTTTAGGTTATATTTCCTACATACATTAAAAATATCAGTTAAGTTTTTCATCATGCGTTTTTCAGATCATCCTATCACCATTAATTCATCCATATAAAGGAATGCCTGAAATGCTATAGTCATCATTCTCTGAAATGAGTTTTGTGCTATTTTAAGACCAAATGGTAATCGCGTGAAGCGATATGAGCCATTGCTTGTTGAAAAAGATATTATATTTCTTGAATTTTCTTCGAGTTCAATTTGGTGGAAACCTGACATTAAGTCAAGGCATGAAAAATATTTAGCTCTGCCCAGTTGATCTAGAATATCATCAATTCTGGGGAGCGGGAATTTATCAGAAAGTAGTTTTTTGATTATTTGGCGATAGCCAATTACTAATCGTCATTTCTTTTCTTCCGAATTTGGTAATGATTTTTTCGGAACTAACAAGAGTGAGCTGTTATACTCGGATACAGACGGTTCTACGATTTTGTAATTTATTAATTTCCCTACTTGTTTTTGAATTTTTTCAACGTGGCTATGCGGGCTTCTGTAGTTTTTAATATAAATGGGCTCATCATCTTTAATCACATCTAAATGTGTGTTTATAAAAATTATTTGTCGCTATTGGTTCGGTTTCCAGTCCGAACACATCACTATACTTGGTGCATAATTCTGTAAGCTGACTTTTGAATTCTTCTGGAAAATTTTTCTCTAATTTTGAAAGTACCTGTTCGCTTCTAATTTCTGGATTAGTGTTATGAATGTCGTAATCTGTTAAATTTTGATATTGGATTTTGTTTACTTTGACCAATTGGTCGAGATTAGTTGTGTTTAGAAGGCGAATGTATACATGTTTGGATGTTGTTATTGTATTTGCAACATAAATTCCATTATGTATTTCTTGATAAGGAACAAATATATAATCATTTACTGTATTAATGTCTATTTTTCGAATTACTTGGGATCTAGCTGGCAGAATAATTGTATTGTTGCCAGCACTGTTTGTTATTGGAACATAAATAGGATAATTTAAATTTTGATGTCTAATTATAAACCAGTCTTCAATTGGGCTGAAATTTAATTTACAATTGAATTTTTTAATAAAATCAATACCTATTATTCCATCACACGGTATTGAAAAATCTGAATCTACTTAATGAAATTCGTGTGGAAAAATATATTTTGTTGATTGAAGTTCTATTGAAGTTGTTCCATGCGATTTTGTCGCACCTTCTCCTATGCCTTGGATGTTTATAATTTTTTCTTCTTGTATTTTGAAATCATCTGAATTTATTTTTAAAAGTGATATATCTGCACCAGTATCTATTAGGAATGTATCTATTTGGCCTCATCTTCCTCCACGGTTATTGTAATTATTGTTATTGTTGTTGTTACCTCGGTTGTAATTGTTGTGGTTGTAATTTCTGCCACGATTATAGCCTCGGTCTCCTCTATTAGTGTTGTTTGCACTTCGTCGATAATACAGGACAGTGTTACTTTGACCTGTTATCTCCGTGCAACTATTGACAAATTTGGAAATGGCATCATTCATATTTGTGAATGTGCCTGCCTGCATGATAAGTTTTACCTTATCAATTGAACAGTTTTGGGTCATAGCTATTACAGCTGTTGAAGTGCTGTATTTGTTTGCAAGTGATTGGCTTAGACCTTCACTGATATAGCCGCCTTCAAGGGCCTTTGTCAGTTTTTCCACCTCTTGGGTGTATTGGTTAGCCGTTTTATTTTTCTGTTGCAGATTAAGAAGCTTAGCAGATACAACTTCTACCGATTCTCCTTTCACTGCATTTAATAGTTGCGTACTGATTGCAGCAATTGTCTGCTCAATACTTATTAAATTTCTCGCATGACCTTTTAACTTTGTTTTTATAAGACTTATGGCTGTTAGCTCATGTGTGCCTTTTAAGGTTTCTAATAGATTCAAAGAATCTAGAAAACTTTGTAGATTTTCGGGCTTATTATTTCCGGTTTTGTTTCGGTTGTATCGCTTTCTTCTAGTGTTTCAATGTCACTATCAGATTCAGCGTCGCTTGTTTGATTCGTTTAATTCTTTTAATTGGTCGGGATCAAACTCCGCCAATTGCTTTAGACTTTCTGGCACGTTTATCTGAATATGTCACCTATTGGTGACAGTGATCAATCTTGTGTTTAGGGATTTTATTACCCTTAAACATTTATTATTGTGCTCAAATGTAAATTTATTTTTATAACTATTTACTAAGGTAACTATATTATTGTATTCCTTTACTTATAATTCTATATGCTTTTTTAGTGTTTCTGCTTTTATAACTGCATCTCTATTGATGCATTCGTAAGATTTATCAAATTTGTAACGAAATGCGTCTATTTTTTTCGTAATTTCATTCCATACATACATTTTTTTTTACTGGAATTTTCTTACTTTTGTAGGCGTACTAACCATATAGTTATTACACCTAAATATGGGTCTTCTTTTTCTATTAATTTTACTCTGACATATGGTAGTGTTGATAGTACCATTGCCTTTTCTGCTTTATCGCAGAGTATAAGTGGGCTACAGGTTTCGCCGAGAGTTTCTATATAATCATTCTCGAACTGATATACTGATATATATTCGTTATGGGAATGTAAAATTCTAATTGCATTAATGCGAAAATTTGGATAGCTTTCGTAAACTTGATATATTTTCTCCTTATTCATTTTTGTAAAACTAAAACTATCGTGATAATTAATAACAGAATCCACAATAATTGTATATCGTCTGTGTGATCAACTATTTTGACGTTGTTTACAACGTTGGCAGTATTGTCTTTTGCCTCACTAGAATCACTAAGCCATACCATTATGTATTTTAATTGATTTTATATATATTCAATGAAAAATAATATTTGTTTTTTTTTTGTTCTGACGGTCATGAAAGAAAAATAAGGTTTTCTATTAAAAATCTGTATTAATCATAAATTATTTTTTTATTTGTGGGATTACGTAAAGATAGAAAAATATTTTCTTCTTTGAAAATCAAAAATAATATTTTAGATGATAATTTTTATGAAAATATATTTTTTTGAAATTTTATCATTTTACAACTGTTTTATTGCAGCTGAGTATATAGATACCCAGCGCCAGAGACATGAAAGTTTTAGTTGTTATAGAATGTGGTTGGCTCACATTTCGTTTTACAATTCATTGTTTTTTAAAAAAATTTCTCCAACCACATTTGTTAGTATTAAGCCTATCAGTGTTTAGTATTTTGCAAGCAGCGGTTTCCCACATAGGCTTGAGATTAGAACTTAATGTTAAAGCAAATTGGGGCATTCGCACCAATGCGAAGCTGCTCGTTTAGGTGTTGAAGACGCTCTGTGTAGCGTTGTCGGTCTGATTCATCTTTGGCTAACTGGATCATTTCCTTGACCAGTCGCCGATGCTGCAAGAGTTTCACTCTCCATCCACTCCTTTTGTGCTTTGGTATCGCTTTTTTTCTTGTCGAGCCCGGTACTCAGCAATTGTGAGTGGGCGTGGTCCATCAGCTGGATTTGCCTGCAAGGCCTCTTGCAACGTCGGCAAATCCCTTTGTTCAATAGGAACAGCTGTGTCGAACTTGGGCTCCTCCGCCATCAATTATTTGCAGCTTTTGTTTTTGTTTTTGAATTATTTTTTTTTGCTGTTGTTTCTTTTCTTTTCCTGAATGAACTTTTGTACTTATTTAAAGTTTTTGTTGTTGTTATTTTTGTTTTGTTTTTTTTTTTTTTTTGCTTTGAGTTTCTTTTATTGCTTTTGCATGTGTCTCGTTTAGTTTGTTTTGTTTGTTACTCTTTGCTCTACCCACAGGAATTCAATTATATCTCTTTCTTTATTACCGTCTTGCTCACATACATTCACTCAGAGACGATGCTCGCCTGTATGTTATTGTTTTATTTTTTTTTTGTATTATGCCATTATGCACTTCGCACTTCGCACTTTGCCTGTGACTTTTGTCACGGTCGCCATGTAATATGTTAGAAAAAGACCGTTTTATTTCGAGGCGTCTGCTCCGTTGTGATACTTTATTGTGAATAATTCTTATATGTTCATGTTGCGTTTAGCTAACCCGAAACATGCAATACTTATATCTAAGTTTTTACATGTGTGTGTAATTATATTGGTATATACATATGTATGCAGAAGGCATGCATATGTTGTGTTTGGTTTGACCACTTGAGCTGCTAAGTGCATGCTCAGCATTCCCACGCGCCGCGATCGGCTTGTATATAAGTGATGGAGCATATTACTTGTCCGCTGGAATGTTTATGTAATTCTAAGTGGTCTTTGGGCATTTGTATATTTGTATTTATTATGACAAAGTGTCACAATGTATTAACGTATTGTTATACTCTTTGATTTATGAAAATGGTACGGTAGATATGCTACACAATTAAAAACCATTTGAGTAGGATTCTGGACCTAATTTTTATTAATGACCACGCAAACTCATGCGTCTATAGAACTTCGCCACTTACTGTCCCCGAAGATCTTCATCATCTATCTATTAAGATTTGTATCTCACTTCTTGTTCCTACTACACTACCTCGTCAGCAAGTACCACGTCGTTGCTTTCGTAGGGGTAATTACTCCTTACTTAATGATCTTATTCTTGCAACTGAATGGTTTTTTTGTAAATAGAGTCACTGATATTGATATTGCCCTTGGCAGTTTTTGTAGCTATTTCATTGCAACGTATATCCACGGATAAAGACTTGGGTGTCTTATTTGACTGCAAATTGAATTTTAATTTGCATATCTCTTCTATCACGAATGAAGCCAAGGGAGTACTTGAATTTATTAAACGTTGGTCAAAAGAATTCAATGATCCTTTTACCACAAAAATCCTTTACATTTCTCTTGTTCGGCCGATTCTGGAATACTGTTCGTGCGTCTGATGCCCTCAGTATAGTGCCACCCAGGATCGAATTGAATCCGTTAAAAAGCAATTCGTGCTGTTCGGTTTACGTGGACTAAACTGGGACCCCAATCTTCGGCTACCATCATACTCCAGTAGGCTTCTTCTTCATATTCTTCCTTCACTAGTTAATCGTAGAAAAACTCTTAATGCTGTTTTTCTACACAAACTGATTATAGGCAATATTGAGTCTGCCTTCCTTTTAGGTCGTCTTAGTTTTTCTATTCCTCGTCGTTGTATTAGGAACTATACCCCATTATCCCTTCCTACATGCACAACAGATTACGCATTACACAGCTCTTTCCACGCTTTATGTGTTAATTATAATAATCTACACAACGTGATCTCAAATGCATCTTCTCTTTCTTTTTTAAAATCTTCTCTTTTCCTATATCTTAGTAGAAACAATTAACCTCCTTTCTAGCTACATTTCTTCAATTTATCTTACTTCCTTTTATTTCTTCATTATACTGCTACTTTTATATACTATCACTTCTAATAGTATATTAATTAGTAACAGTGTAAGCCCTATTTACTAATTCTCTTATACATATAATACTTAATATATTGTCAATATTCTAATACTCCTTTATTCTACACTAATATACTAATATATTGATCTGATTGGGTTTTTCTGGGTTTTCCCCAATCCTTGCAACAAATGTTGGATCGATTTAAATAAATCCATTTTTCTTATATTTGTATTCCCCAGATTTAGATTTAAATTTAAATTTGTTTGAATTCCTATTTTAATTTTATAATTTTAATACTTCATTTGTTTTAAACTTAATTTCGTAGTCAGGTGCTTTTAGTTGACTTAAATAAATAAATAAACAGAAGTACGCCTTGAGCTGCCCGTACAATCTATCAACGAGAAATTAAAAACTCAACGCAGTCATCTCCAAAGGCTTCCTATTTTACTGTACAACGACGTGAGAGCACAGAACATTATTGGACTGGACCATCTCAGAATGAGAGTACCATTGGAAATGCGAGAAGCGAAAGAATATGACCTGTGCGCAGTCCTTTAGGCTGATCGGTGTACGGACGGTGCAGTTTAATTCGACGAAGTTAAACTACCTGACTCTTACGCTATGGCATTGAAGCGCCTACAATGTCTCGAAACGAAAATGTCAAAGGATGTCGACCTGAGAACATTTATGACAAAATCAATGGAGAGCTATAATACTTAAGGATACTTACGGAATCTGACTCTTTCGGAGAACAGTCATCTATCACGAACCCATTGTTTTTTCCAACATATACAGTATGAAATCGTAACAAAACGATGGTATGCAGCTAATAAGGTTAATGGCGTCTCATTGAATTCCGTACTGCGCAGAAGACCAGATGCGCTACTTTCCCTACTACCCTTTAAGGAGCGGCCTATAGCAATAGACGGCGAAATACGATGTTCCACCAAGTACTCATACGCCCCGAAGATCAAGCTGCGCAAAAGTTTTGTGGCGCGATGCTGAGGCGTGGCGATCACCAGAGACTTATACTGCATAAGCCAATTATATAAAGGATCGCAACGCAAAAAGCCACAAAAAGACGCATCCTAAAACAGTGAAAGCGATTCTAAGCAATACGTTTGTAGACGATGGGCAGCAGTCGGTAGATAGTGAACACGAGATGATCAAACTATCAACTACCGTAAAGAATATTCACTTGGACGGTGGCTTCGAGGTGAGAAACTTGACTTCTAATCTACCCGCGTGATTGAAGAACTAGATATTGCAAGTTAAGTTATTTAATACATTGTATTTAAAATAAACTAATACCTAATACGTACTACATCAACATTTTGTTTTTAAATAGCAGTTAATTGGTACTTAAGTACACATTTCTTCAAAAACAGTGAGTGTGCCAATACTTTTTTGACTCACTGTATATGTGTGTGTCCATATTAAAATGTGAATATGGATAAGTGTGCGAAGTTCAGTGAGAGTGTAAGTGAGGGCATATTACAATCGGTTTTTGAAACAGAGACGTTATGTAAGAAAATATACATGTATAGCTATATGTCCGAACACTTGCCTTATGCACTTATGGTTGTGTGTATATACAAAAATATACATACATGTTTGCAAGAAATTAATATACACACTTATATTTATGTATGTACTCACCAACATACATACATATGTATGTACATGCATAAACATATGTACGCTTTGTACATGTCATAGATGTGCACGAGCATCTTGACGGAACATTGTTGGATGGTGTAAGTCAACAATACCCGAATTCGGAAAGTTTTAAAAATTCAAATTTTTATTGTTTTTAATTTTCAATTGGACTTTAGGAAATGGTGCTGGACAAGATTGGAGATACAGTAACCCCGCGTTATCTTGTTTACCACATTGTACGTCTAGCTAGTGATGTACACGAAGACTTCTTCTTTCCGCATCGCTTGGACTATGTTAGAAACAATGCAATATTAATCAGTCTTTTATAAATATATATATATATCTACAATTTATATATCTATAAATTATTATTAACTATATTTCAAAACCAAGTTCAACTTATATGATAGCTTTTTATAATTTTTTTAATTAAAACAACACTGTATTTTAAATAAATGCATCTTATGATCCCTTTACCCATTGCAAATTGGGGAAAACTAGTTGCATATGTATGTAAAACACAGAAGTCAGCATCTCCGATCTCATAAAATATATATATTCTTGAGTATCATAAATATTTGTTTGTATGAAAACTTCCCTCTTTATTATCGATTGATTGTTCCAGCATAGATTAAGACAGTACTAATACATGTAAAGAAATATAAACTTACGGTAAAAAACTGTGCTTAAAATTAGAATCTAATTGGTTTCCGGAAGTGGGGAAGGAAATTTAAAATTTTAGATAAGCTTGATATACTCTTATTGTCTCTGAGATCAGCGCGTTCATACAGACGAACATACAGATAGGCAAACGGAGCTCGACTCTGCTATTGATGTTGCGAGAGAATATATATATTTTATTTATGTGGTCGAAAATGCTTCTTTTACCTGTTATATACATACATTTGCACAACTTTATTACTTTTATATTTTTACTTATTTTTCAATAAAAATAATAAAATAATAAAAGTTCTATATTGTAAACAAATTAAATTAAGGTTAGAAACTAATTATTGTATATGCTGTTGTTGCTAACCTACTGACCGAAAAGGTTGGCTTTCTTTATGTTGGCGGTCATGATGCACCCCTTGGCCGGATGTAGAAGCTAACAACTGGCAACTGGGAATTTATGCGGGAGCGCACGGATAAGAAGTTGCCTAACAGTTTTAACACGGCCGTTAGTAAGTTTGAAAATCCGATATTCTTCTAAACATCTCATAATTTAATTTAAAGTGCATTTATTATAGCCGCCGTAGAGAGCATTAAGCATCCTATAACCAAGGATTATCTAATAAGTTTTATAGCAAATTTCGGCCTTCGTGATGATCATACAATGATGCCACCGCCAGCCGCCGAACGGCGTTAGTTATGCTAAGATGTTATCAAATTTTCTGCACTACATTGAAACTGTTTGTTCTGATACACAAAATGAAATAAATTAAAATTAAAAATTAATTTTTTTAAGTTATTAAATTGTGAATCCATTGCGATGCATGTTAATATATTTATGTCTGTTGTATGATACAGTATAAATGTTTGTTAAATGTGCTCACTTTACTCATTGAAGATGGGAAGCAAAGATGTATTAATTTTGTCAAAATGTATGTAACAGTCAGGGGAAACATCTCCGAACGTATAAAACATGTATAAAATATGTATAAGTGTTCCTGATAACGAATTATTGCCGAGTCGATTTCGGCCGTCTGTCCGTTTGGATGAACGCGTCGATCTTTGAGACCTACAGACCCCTAATTTGATATGCAGTTTCTTATTTATCACACGCAGATCAAGTATGTTTAAAGATAATAAAACTTCCTGTCAACCCCATCGCAAATCCATTCTTGGTACACGTGGACATTAGCACTTTTTTGATATACATATGCTGTAATTCATATTCCGCGCCGACGATACGCACTGAAGCTATTCAAGAATAAATTTACTATGATCCTGGTAACAGCGTCGCAGCAGAATTCATACACTAGCAAGCAGAGATTTGAAGGATGTACAGTGAGTCAATAAAGTATTGGCACACCTCTGTTTTAAAAGTTTGTGATGTGATAACTTTTGGTCCACTCAACATACAGCAAAAGTAAAAACACCAATTTTAATAAGGAATATTTTATATTTATATTATATTTAATTAAGAAAAAAATTGTTTTTCATTTTTGGTTGAGGTTTTAGACCAAAAAAACTAAAAAAAGGCACGATTTTCACGTCATAAAAGTATTGGCACACATGTTCAAAAATAATAGTATTCAGCCGATTATAAATTTTTAATATTTTGTTGAGCCTCCTTTTGCTTTAATAATGACTTCTAAGCGCCTGTGCATACTTTTTAATAGCCTAGCCGATCTCCTTGCTGATATTTTTGCCCCTTCCGTGCGTAAAGCTACCTTTAAGGAATCTCTTGAGAAAATATGGTGCTTTCGAATTTTTTTTCTCTAGCAGATACTAAATATGCTCTCAAGCTTTCTCTGAGAATGTTCATGTACG
>JAWNNK010000708.1:0-132583 GCA_035045065.1 Hirtodrosophila trivittata | reverse complement strand
TCCTCGATGAGCTGTGTGCAGACGCGAGAGGTCGCTGTAACCTCATCGTTGCGGGAGATTTTAACGCGTGGGCGGAGGAGTGGGGTTGCGCAGTCACTAACCGAAGGGGACGGATTGTGCTTGAATCCTTGGCATCCCTGGACTTGGTGCTTCAAAACAGTGGCAATGAGTTCACGTTTTCAAGGGCCGGCGCTGGATCAATCATCGATCTGACCTTCGTGAGCAGTTCGCTGGTTACCCAGGGCAAATGGAGGGTAAGCCATCATTATACGGCGAGTGACCACCAGGCTATTTTGTTCACCGTTGGGGACCAGCAGAGCGTGAGTAGAACGGCAGTACACAGCACTGGAAGTTTCAGAACAGACACCTTGAACGTGGAGGTGTTTGCTGAATCTCTTGGCACACTCCCAGATGTGGTCAGGGAAGAAGGAGCAGAGGCAGCAGCAGTACACGTCATGGAGCAGGTGATCGAGGCATGTAGCCGTAGCATGCAAAGGAGGAAATCGTTCGGTGGCCAGCAGAGTCCAATCTTCTGGTGGAACGATGAAATCGCAGCGGCGCGGCGTGAATGCATATCGGCGAGGAGGCGCTATCATAGAGCAAGGCACTCAGCTCAGTTTACTGAGTTGCAGCAGCAGTACAAGCTCAAAAGGTGTGCACTCAAAAAGCTCATCAAGTCGAGCAAGCGTGCGTGTTTCCAACAATTACTGGACTCGGTAGACCACGACCCCTGGGGTAAGGCCTACAAGACGGTAGTCAAAAAGATTCACGCAGGCAGGTACTGGGTGCCGGATGATCCTGTGGAGCTACGACGCATTGTGTCGTCCCTATTCCCTCAGGGAATCAGCACACTGCCGTTAGTCAGTGCCCAACAGGCACATTCAGCGCAAGTGACGATTCAACCCGTCACGCCGGAGGAGGTTCTGTGGGCAGCAGCAAGGCTCAAAGGAAACAAGGCCCCAGGTCCTGACAAAGTCCCAGACAGGGCCCTCAAACTGGCGCTTAACCTACAGCCCGAGGTGTTTGCCGAGCTGTATACCAGATGCCTGAGAGAAAGTGTATTTCCCTCCATCTGGAAGCAGCAAAGGCTCGTACTTCTTCCCAAGCCGAACAAATCAGCTGACGAGGTATCTGCTTATAGGCCCATCTGCTTGCTAGACTCGGCAGGCAAGGTCTTTGAGCGGATCTTAGTCAGCAGGATTGAAGAGGCAGTCGCACAGGCGGGAAACCTCTCATCGAGGCAGTATGGGTTCAGGAAGGCGAGGTCTACTTTGGACGCCATAGAGGAAGTTGTCAACATCGCGTCACGTGCTATCGCGGGCTCGCGTTGGAAGGGTGGTGCCAAGAAATACTGCTTAGTCGTCACATTGGATGTCCAGAACGCATTCAACACGGCCGATTGGAGCAGTATTTTCCACGCGTTGGCACGATTCAGGGTACCCGACTATCTCACTCGTATCCTAAGCAGCTATTTCGAAGGCAGGATCCTCCACTACTGCTCGTCGGATGGTACTGAGACACACCACGTCTCGGCGGGTGTTCCACAGGGGTCAATCCTCGGTCCATTGTTGTGGAACATAATGTACGATGGTCTCCTTCGCATGTACATGCCAGAGCAGGTGGTGACAGTCGGGTTCGCGGACGACGTGGCGTTGGTGGCAGTGGGAAAACACCTAGACAGGGTCGTGGAGTCCTGTAACGGTGCAATCCGACGCATCAGTGCGTGGCTTGCCTCAGTGGGGCTCCAGCTGGCAGCGCACAAGACGGAGGCAGTTCTCATCAGTAGCAGGAAGAAGCTGGAGTACGCGACGATCCAAGTCGGCAACGAGGAGATCAGGTCGAAGCGGTCGATTCGGTATCTGGGTGTACAAATCGACTGCAGACTCAGCTTCCGAGAGCACCTCCAATATGCGGCTAAACGAGCGGCGACTAGCGCCTGGGCGTTGGCGCGGTTAATGCCCAATACCAGGGGACCAAAGCAGTGTCGCAGGATCTTACTGACAAGCGTGGTTCGATCGGCGATATTGTACGCGGCGCCAATTTGGGCAACGGCTCTTCAGACCAAAGCCTACAGAAGGAGCCTGGAGTCGGCTTACCGTCTGTGTGCGTTACGCGTTGCTTGCGCTTTCAGGACGGTGTCTGACGATGCAGCCCTAGTGATTGCTGGTCTTGTCCCAATCGATGAGCTGGCTAGGGAGGCAAAGGAGGTAAGGATGGAGCAGGACGCTCGCTCTCGGACCGTCGCAAGACGAGAAGCAAAAGCACGCAGCTTGGCGCGCTGGCAGGCAAGATGGGACCACTCAGAGAAAGGCAGGTGGACATACACGCTTATCCCTGCACTGGAACCATGGGTTAACAGGAGGCATGGACATGTGAATTATTACTTGACCCAGCTTCTGAGTGGCCACGGCTGCTTCCGAAGCTATCTCCACAGAGTTGGACACGCTACCAGTCCGAACTGTACGTGGTGCCAAGGGGAGGTGGCAGAGGACGCCATTCATGTGCTGCTGGAATGCCAACGCTTCGCAGAGGATCGGGAGGAGCTCACCCAGCGAATTGGTGCGTTTAACGAAAGCAACTTAGTTGCTGTAATGTTGCGGGACGAGACGGCGTGGGACGCGGTCTGTCTTTTTGCAGCGAATGTCATGCGTGAGCTAAGGAGGATAGAGCGTAGCAGCACGTGATAGTCGGGATGGTCGAGGATGCACCCTGTGAAGCAATGCCTTGCGGTAGTACCACAGGAGGCAGCATCTGCAAACCATTTCGATCGATCCTTCGTCCAGCTACATGTATTTTCTAGTTAACTGAATTGTTGTTATGTCTAGTATTAGTTTAATATAAGTAGTGAAATAAAATTGGAATATAAAAAAAAAAACATACACATACACATACACATACACATACACATACACATACACATACACATACACATACACATACACATACACATACACATACACATACACATACACATACACATACCCCTACCCTTCCTCCTACCTACACATCACATAGACATACACATACACATACCCAACGCATCCATAATTCACATACACATACACATACCCCTCCCCTCCCCCGGTACGATTCAGGGACAGGAGAGAACCAACGTGGATGTGCAGAGATGTACCCAACCCGGCATCCATGGAGGTTCTCCACTCCCACAGATCGGACCACACTTCCCCTCCTCCCTTGGCTGTCCCATTGCCGGGCAACGTGGTTGGCGATGACCCGAGCAGCGTGCAGAGAGGTGCCTCCCTCGGCGCTCTTCGGCTATTTATCAACCCGGAGCCCGATGATGGGCCGGCCTTCTTTCCCTTGGTGACACTCCGGATCGCTCTCTCATCCCTGGTGTCCAGGAGATAGAGAGGGAGACCCGGACCACCATAGTGGAGTGGGTTGCGGAGTTAGACTCCAGGTAATCCCAGTGTACACCCCACCCGAGTCTCAGCATCCCCCTTATTTCTGGTAGGAGTTCCCTGGACGCGACTGAGCTTGCCCCGGAAAACTACCTTACAGATGGCGCCCGAGCAGGGACTTCTGAGATTCGGATGTGGAGGTGGACAAGGGCGGCCGAAGTCGGATTTCCACACCACCCCACTAACCACCCTTTCCCCTTCATGCTTTTCTAACCCTAAAACGGCAAGAGTAGTCAAATAGGTATATAGCACTTAGGCATACTTGGGCGTGGCACGTCCTGCTCCTCCTTTACTAAACGCTCTATAACTCGTAGCAAGACAGTCCCTGTAAGTTGGATACCAGCTTCATACTACTGTCAACCTACAAGCTTAGAATGGCGTTTCCATCTAGGTTGAAGAGTAGAGAGCTTGGGGGAATGGGAGTAGGTAGGGATACAGAGGTACCCCCTTCGGAGGCGTTTACTCCGAGGTGCCTGTATACCCAGGAACGCTTATGATACCAGCGAATTTGTGAGAGCGACCAATTTTCTTTGTTCCTGCCGCCTCGAGCCCCTTAACAATAGAATAAGCCAAAAGTAGTGCAACCGAGAGGGGAAATACTCAGCGGGAAAACTAAATCAAGCGTAGAGCATGCTTCCGAGCCACCTTCTAGGGTTATGTCAGGAGAAAGCAAAACAAGCAGTGGTCGCAAGACAAGCAACGTGGACCAACCAGCGATCACAACAAGGATAACAAGCAACAGAGAACAACGATGACGACATACAAGGATAACAAGCAACAGACAAAAACGGAAGACGACAACAAGGAACAAGGATAACCACAAGGAACCAGAGATGGACAAGCCAGGAAGACAACGCCGGATCCTCCAGGATAGCAACAAACACAGTCAAGCTCCCGCAGGGATCACGAACAATCGACCAACAGCAGGGAACAAAGACCAACGAAGGCGACGACAAGGATACAAGGAAAACCATACAGCAGTGAACCAAACCATACAGCAGTGAACCAACATACACATACACATACACATACACATACACATACACATACACATACACATACACATACACATACACATACGTGAACCAAACTAACAGCAGTGAATCAAACACAGCAGCAGTGAAACAAACCAGGACGCAGTAAACCATAACAAACGATAGACAACATACAGATACACATGCAGCGAACAAAACAACGGAAGACGACAACACAGTGACACAAGGATCACCACATAGGAACACAGAGATGGACAAGCAAGGAAGATACACTAGAGCCACCCAAGCCACGCAGATAACCAGAGCCAGTCCAGTAACTAAGGAGTCAGAGGTAGCCCAGCAAACAGTGTACAGCCAAACGTTCCATGCATCGTCGCCATTTAGGTGGGTAGCGAACAGGTCGGTTGAGTTCCTCCCGACTAACGCGGATCGGCTCTGAATTCACGTACTGCATAAGGTCGTGAGTCAACCCTTGCATGGCCTCACTGCTTGCACAGATAACCATGGGATCATAGCGCGACTAGTATACCGATCATGGATAGCGGCTTAAGAGTTGGGACCCAAAAAAATGAGTAACATTGAAACCCCACAACTAAAGGAGAGGGAGAACCCGTTTGCTAAGTGCAGCAAAGTGGCAAGGTCCCCAATAGGAGAGACCTCAAGCTCTGCCCAAGTAGCAAGGACTGAACTAGAAGAGACCGCCGAATGGCACAGAAATGGCTGTCTTAGTCGAAAAAATCGCTGGTCCGACGCGATGTGTTACAGCGGTCTAGTAAGGAAGTGAGCTCAGCTGAGCTCAGATAGTCTCCGATAAGGTGAAAACCGGATGACAACGCTGCAAGGTCTTGAGGTAATCCGTCTCACATACACAGTACACATACACATACACATGCGAACATATCACATACAGCATACACATACACATGACACATACAGCATGCACATACACATACACATACACGATACACATTACGCAGAACAGCATACACATACACATACACATACACATACACATACACATACACATACACATACACATACACAACACATAACACATACACATACACATACACATACACATACACATACACATACACATACACATACACATACACATACACATACACATACACATACACATACACATACACATACACATACACATACACATACACATTCACATACACATACACATACACATACACATACACATACACATACACATACACATACACATACACATACACATACACATACACATAGACATACACGCGTCTTAGACGCTCTGAAATTGCAGGTGAAATTGACCGATGTTGATGCAGATAGCATCACCTTGCGAAAGGCGTATGGCGAAACTCAAACTGCCACTATCAGGCTGTCCGCTGAGAGCGCCAAACAAGCTTTGCAGGTTGGCAGACTCAAGGTGGGCTGGTCAAGCTGTCGTCTCCGGGAACAGGTCAGCATCACAAAATGCTTCCGGTGCTTGGAGTTCGGTCACATGGCCAGACACTGTAAGAGTGACGTCGACAGGTCAAACTTGTGCAGAAAGTGCGGAAAAGAAGGGCACTTGGCGAAGGTTTGCACGGAGGAACCACAATGCATGTTCTGCAAGGATAAAAGGAAGGAGTGGAAACACGTCGCTGGAAGTGGGAGGTGCCCCCTATTTAGGAGTGCGCTCTCTAAAAAATCATCATGAAGTGCATTCAGTTAAATCTTAATCACTGCGATGCGGCACAGTCCCTCTTGAGGCAAACCGTCAGGGAACACAACACCGACGTTATACTTTTATGCGAGCCATATAAACCAATCCCTGGAAGTGGTTGGGCAGCCAGTAGCTGTAAGAAAGCAGCTATATGGTCCACCAAAACACCACCCCAGGAGGTAAATACTACCTTTGAGGGATTTGTTCGAGCGAAACTACTGGGAATAACGTTCTATAGCTGCTATGCTCCGCCAAGCTGGGACCTGGAAAGGTTTAAGCGTATGCTGTTAAATATCACCGAAGACTCGCGTGGTCGTGCGCCAATAGTAATCGCAGGAGACTTTAACGCTTGGGCTGTAGAATGGGGCAGCAAAGAGACAGGAGCCAGAGGATCCTGTCTGCTGGAACAATTCTCAGCGATAGACCTAGGACTAGCGAATGTCGGCGATGAATTCACATACTGGAAGGCCGGAAGAGGATCTACTATTGATCTCACCTTTCTGAGCCCTTCATTATGCAGAAAAACTGCGTGGAAGGTTAGTGAAGAGTTCACGGCCAGCGACCACAAGGCGATCTTCTTTGTGATTGGCGAGAAAAGGCGTAGAGCCCAGCGGATAACCGTAAACGGCGCAAAGTGGAAGGAAAACTGCCTTGATATGGAAGTATTCTCAGACTTTCTTTGTCAAAGCGAGTGGAGTCCGGTTGGTTCAGCAGATGATATTGCGCAATGTCTGTCTGTGAGCTTGGCTAATGCGTGCGACTCTGCCATGCCTCGCCGTAAACCATGTAGACGTGGGGCACCCTGCTACTGGTGGACGGAGGAGATAAGCCAACTCAGGAAAGCCTGCCTGCGAGCAAGACGATGTTGCCAAAGAGCCCGAGGTCGCTCGAACTTCGGAGTGCTCCTTGAAGACTTCAGAGTAGCTAAGCGAGCACTAAAGCAGTCGATTAAAGCTAGTAAAGCCGAAAGCTTTAGGAGTATATGTCAAGATGCAGACATTGACCCTTGGGGTACAGCCTACAAGGTTGTCACTAAGACACTTAGGAGTCAGGAGACGCTTAGAGTGACTTGCCATAAACTGCTTAGAAATATCGTAGCAGTGCTTTTCCCTGAGCACCCCCAGCCAGACGAGATAACCCTCGACACAGACAATGAGCCATGGCATCTAGTCAGCGAAGAGGAGGTAGTTGCAGCAGCCAAGCAGATCGGCGATAGGAAAGCCCCCGGTCCGGATGGAGTTCCTAACCGCGCTCTTAAGCTTGCAGTGGCCACTACACCAGCGGTTTTTGCACGCACCTTTAATAGATGCCTGGAAGATGGAGTTTTTCCCAAGCGATGGAAACAGCAGCGTCTTATTCTTCTCCCAAAAGGAAATAAGCCCATAGATGAACCCTCAGGATACCGTCCAATCTGTCTGCTAGATACGATTGGCAAGATCCTTGAGAAAATCATCTACAGCAGGCTGTTAGCCGTAGTTGAGGAGAAGAAAGCGCTATCAGACTCCCAGTACGGATTTCGAAAAGGCAGATCGACGGTAGACGCCATCAAGGCAGTGGTCGACATCGCCTCTAGAGCTATTGAAGGTGTACGCTGGAGATGGGGTACCAAAGAGTATTGTGCTGTTGTGACGCTAGACATTCGCAACGCCTTTAACTCGGCGAGATGGGCACGCATAAAAGGTGCTCTTCTCAGAATTGGTATACCTAGCTATCTGCTGAGAATAATATCGAGCTACCTCTCCGATAGAGTGCTGGAGTATGACACGGACAGAGGCCTAAAACACTATAAGGTGACGGCCGGTGTCCCACAGGGTTCGGTCCTAGGACCACTCCTGTGGAATATAATGTACGATGACGTCCTAAGAGTCGAGCTGCCTCCGGGGTGTAAGCTCATTGGCTTCGCTGATGACCTTGCACTGGTGGTAGTGGCAAAGGAGATCGGAGAGGTGGAAGCGGCTGCAACTGCCTCCATAAAAATCGTGGCAAGGTGGATGGAGGAAGCTGGGCTCGAGCTAGCAGGCCATAAAACGGAAGCTGTGCTTATAACCAGTAGAAAACATGTAGAGTACATGAGCGTAAAAGTGGGTGAGTCGACGATAAAGTCCAAACCGTCTATCAAGTATCTTGGTGTCATGCTAGACAACAGATTAAGCTTTCATCCACATATGAAATACGTCAACGAGAAGGCGTCCAAAATGCAGGGAGCCCTTTCGAGGATGCTTCCAAACATTGGCGGACCGAAACCCGGAAGACGTTTGCTTATGGCGAATGTAGTAGCCTCAATACTGCTGTATGCTGCACCAATATGGGCATCAGCAGTAGCCAAAAACAAGTGCTTGGCGAAGAAGCTGAAGACGCCGTACAGGCTGGCGGCACTTCGAGTAATATCCGGATTCAGAACAGTTTCCGAGGATGCTGCACTTGTTTTGGCAGGTATGATCCCAGTGGACATACTAGCGACGGAAATGCTGGCGATATACAAATCTCGCACTCAAGAGGGGAACATAGTACCCCTTGAGGCCATTCGGAAGAGGGAGAGGCAAATGTCCGTGGTTGCATGGCAAGCAAGGTGGGAAGCAGGAACCAAAGGAAGGTGGACATTCCGGCTTATTCCCTGCATCGATACTTGGCTGGGACGACGTTCAGGGGAAGTTAACTTCCACCTGACTCAATTCCTGACAGGCCATGGTGGCTACAGAAAGTATCTGCACAGGTTCAAGCACGAGAATGTTCCCGATTGCCCAACCTGTCCGAGCAGCATTGAAGATCCGGAGCATGTGTTGTATCACTGCACCAGATACGATGATAAACGGGACGGTGTGCCAACAGTAGAGGGACTGATTGCATTCATGATGGAGAGCAAGGAGAAGTGGGTGTGCATCAACCAGCTCATAACATGCATCCAGAGGGATCTGAGAAGATGCGAAAATGAGCGACGTGTGGCGGTGAATGCCTAATTTAGGCTACCCTTCCCCGCGAAGTAATACTTTGCGGTGATCCCGCGGGGAATGTGGTGTGTGGTGTGGGGGGTGAGTTTAGTACGTATGCGCATGAGATGTTTTCTCGCGACTCGTGCATGCTGTTAGCACGGGCTAACGCATCTTTTAGAAGATTCTCATCCCGACTGGCGCTCCAGTAAAAAAAAAAAAAACACATACACATACACATACACATACACATACACATACACATACACATACACATACACATACACATACACATACACATACACATACACATACACATACACATACACATACACATACACATACACATACACATACACATACACATACACATACACATACACATACACATACACATACACATACACATACACATACACATACACATACACATACACATACACATACACATACACATACACATACACATACACATACACATACACATACACATACACATACACATACACATACACATACACATACACATACACATACACATACACATACACATACACATACACATACACATACACATACACATACACATACACATACACATACACATACACATACACATACACATACACATACACATACACATACACATACACATACACATACACATACACATACACATACACATACACATACACATACACATACACATACACATACACATACACATACACATACACATACACATACACATACACATACACATACACATACACATACAGGAGATGTGAAGTGTGTGTGTCGCTGGGTGGACGTGTTTTCCGCGGGGTGCTGATTGCGTGGCGCTACGCGGTGGCCCACCTGCAAGTGGAGGTCTTAGAAGTGATATTCCACTGGCTAAAGCGACGTACCTGGTTATAACACGTTGGACTCCGTCAGCACCATGCCGGTGGGTGCTGGGCGAGCTCTTCACGTCGAAGGAGAGGATGGAGCGTCGGACCGAGGAGCTGCTTTACGCTCTTGAGTGGAAAGCGTTTTTCACTTTCGCTCCCAGCAATTATGCGTGTCATGCCGAACACGGATCAGCTGATCATGCATGTTCACAATGCTGACGTGCCAAATTGAGTAAAAAGAACTACTCGACTCTGAGCCGAGTTAGTTCAAGGAACGGCCCATAGATGGCGGACCACATATGTGCAGCATACTTTTAGGCTGCCATATCTCTGAAGCACGCATTACTACGCATGCATCGTACGGAGAGAAGTACAAAAAAAAAAAAAAAAAAGGAGTCAACAGCTACGAAGCCCAAATACCACACGCAATACATCAAATCCACCGTGCGTCTGCCTCAGAGTGAGCGGCACGGTGGTCTGCGTCTGTGCCATATTGGCCGGCAGCATCACCTAAAAAAAAAAACCCACTATGCGTCTGTCTCAGATTGAGCGGCCTAGTGGTCTGCGCCTGTACCGAATCGGTCGGCAGATACCCGTGCACGGCGTTAGCCTACACAGCACACACCTGGCAGGAGGTATAAAATGCAATAAAACATGAAATGTTAAAAATGATGATGGCTTGTAATAACACTATTACTCCAGGTGGCAATCACAATAGTGAAAATCCACCCGTGGAAGATACCACGGCAGGGGCAAGGATTCTGGAGGCCCCAACAACCATTTCCAACTTAAATACTGCATCGCTGGCTCACTTGGCCGATGTAGCGGATACAGCTACAAGCAGCAGCACAAACATAGTCGAAAATCCATTCGCCAAACGGGAGCGTCTACAGAGGTCCCCAACAGCAGATGAAACACCAAAAAGATGCAGAGACCCTGTAAGTCCGTCTAATACGGCTAGGAGTACGCCGCCAAAAAAGCAAAAGGCGTCGAATCCTTTAGCGCAACTGCGGGAACTCGGTACGCTTCTGGATGACATCATCTATACGGTCACTGAGAAAAGGCCGGTGGTTCGCCATGTCAACCAGATCATGAAGGACACATTGGTTAAGATGAAGGAAATCCAGAGGGAAGTGGCTGACCATCTGCTACGTACTGAAACTGCCCGAGTGGAACAGCACCAGTGTGCACAATGCCAGAGTGTCACAGATGCAAACCCAACTAGAGCCCAGGTGACCGAAAGTGGTACACAGATGACACCCCCATTGGCAGCTCCATACAGCAGTGGTCCATCAACCAACGGCAGAGGAGTACTTGGCAAAACAAAAAAGACGACCAGCAACAAAGCCGCCAAGGGAATGCATACCACAGTTGTGCCTACTCCAAAGGCTGCACCAAAACCGATGACCCCTAAAAGAAAAGCTGCACTCCCGCAATCCAATCCTGTGCCAGCCACAAACACCAACTGGCAAAAGGTAAAAAAAGGGAAACCCTCAATGCGTCGCAGACCCTGAGCAAATGCGATCCTGGTCAAATGCAAGGACCCAGGAGATTATCCGCTAGTGCTATCTTCTGTCCAGGGGAACACTGGTCTGCAGCAGTACAGGGAAAGCGTGAATGCTGTACGAAGGACCGCGGCTGGAGAAATACTGCTGCAGATGAGCAAGTCGTCCGATGAAGAAACGTTAAATCTTCAACGCGCAGTCCAAGAAGTCCTCGGCCGGAAAGCAGAGGTCAAAGCAATGACCGAAAAGGTGACCCTCGAAATTAGAGATGTCCCAGAGTGGACTACAGCTGATGACGTTCTGCAAGCAGTATCCTCCATCATCGAAGGAGACCTGCCAACCGAGGCTGTCCCAAAGATGCGCAAAGGCTATCGTGGCACACAGATAGCTACGATGATGGTGCAAAAAGAAGTCGCTAATACTGTACTAAGCGCAGAAAATGTACGTATTGGATGGGCAGTTTGCCGAATCCGCAGCAAGACCGAACCAAGGAGGTGCTTTAAATGCCTTGACTTTGGGCATACAGCAGCAAGGTGTAGAAGCAAGTACGATGCCTCGAAGAACTGCTTCAACTGCGGCGGAGTAGGTCACTCTTCCAAAGGTTGCAAGGAAGCGACCCAATGCATACTTTGCACAAGGGCAGGTATTCAGAGCACGGCGCACCACACGCTTAGTAAAGCATGCGCATGCTACGTGAAGGCGGTTAAACGGCTTCAAAATTAAGATCCTACAACTCAATCTTAACCACTGCAGAGCGGCACAAGATCTGCTAACGCAGACAGTGCGCGAGAACGGAGTCGACGTAGCCATACTCAGCGAGCCCCATAGGCACAAAGCCGATGGCAATTGGGTTCAAAATTCACGAGCAGGAGCAGCAATATGGAGCTGCGGCATGCCGACCCAGCAACTGACGGAGGAAGCAGCTGCAAATTGCTTTGTTAGGGCAAAATGCAATGGTATATTTATATACAGCTGCTACATTGCACCTAGCGTCTCAAATGATGATTTTGCCCTAGCAGTTGGTGAGATAACCAACGACGCCAGAGGCCGTGCCCCAATAATCATCGCAGGTGATTTCAACGCTTGGGCAATAGAGTGGGGTAGCGCCAGAACAACAACAAAGGGGCGAATCCTGCTGGAGGAGTTGGCAGTGCTCGATGTGGCACTCCTCAACACCGGATTGGAGCCCACGTTCAACAAAGCAGGCAGGTGCTCTACTATCGACGTCACCTTCGCAAGCCCAATGCTGGCACGTAGTGCAACCTGGAGCGTGGCTGATGTCTACACGCTCAGCGATCACAGGGCAATCATGTGCACTCTTCAAGCAAGACCGCAGCGACTGAAGCAGATAAGTCACACGCGCTGGGCGCAGGAGGCATTAGACGAGCGTACCCTTACTGTGGCGATCAACAATACCCGGCTGGTATTAAACGATGATCCCGACCTGAACGCTCACAATGTGCTGCAAGCCCTAAAGGGGGCATGTGACGCATCAATGCCGCGCAAGACAAACGGCTGCCATAGACGAAAGCCGGTCTATTGGTGGAACGTCGGCATCGCTGAGGCACGCAGAGACTGCGCTCGCGCAAGGCGTCAAATCAAGCGCTCGCGCAACCGTATCAGGTTCCTAGAACTGCTGGAGGATTACAGATCCAAAAGGAGAATCCTATCCAACGCCATCAAACGCAGTAAGGCGCAATGCTGGAAGGAACTCTGCGAGGATGCTGAGCGGCAACCGTTTGGAGGGGCATACAAGCTCGTGTTGGGAAAGCTTAGCAAACGCCCGATGCCTGTCGATCCAGGCACGCTGAAGACAATTGTGGAAACGCTTTTCCCAGACCAGCCACATGTCGCGCTTCCCGTCGCAACCAATAGATCCGAGGTTAAATTCACCAATGCCGAGGAGATCCAACAGGAAGCAGCACGTATTAACATAGGCAAGGCTCCAGGACCAGATGGAATCCCATCACGAGTGGTCAAGGTCTTTGCCGAGCTACAGTCAGCAGCACTTGCTGACCTGTTTAACGCGTGCTTGCGGAAACGAGCGTTCCCCAAAAATTGGAAGTTGCAGAGACTCGTGCTACTGCCTAAAAGCGGTAAGCCCCCAGATGACCCATCAGCCTACAGGCCCTTATGCATGCTTGATGTAATCGGCAAAATCTTCGAGCGCATAATATGCAATAGGCTAACCAAGGAACTCGATGATCGGCAAGGGATCTCAAACTGGCAATTTGGATTCCGAAAAAACAGAAGCACCGTCGACGCCATTAAATCCGTTGCCCAAATTGCAATGGAGGCCATGGAAGGAACACGATGGAAAGGTGGTTGCAAAGAGTACTGTCTGGTTACCACGCTCGATGTCAAAAATGCCTTCAATTCAGCGAACTGGCACGCTATAGTCAGTACACTTGTAGAGAAGGGAGTCTCGGAATATTTAGTTGGTATTATATGCAACTACTTCCAAGATCGAATCCTGCTCTATGACACTTCAGACGGCAGGAAACGGCACAGGATAACCGGTGGCGTACCACAGGGCTCAGTTCTTGGCCCAGTCCTGTGGAACGTCATGTACGATGGAGTGCTGCGGCTAAATACGCCTATGAAAACGCGGATAGTAGGCTTCGCGGATGATATTGCCATTGTGACGGTAGCGAAAGAGCTGCGTGACGCTGAAATTAAAACTAACAACACCATACGACAAGTGGTGAGCTGGCTTAGTGAGCATGCTTTATCCCTAGCGGCGCACAAGACAGAAGCAGTCCTCATCAGCAGCAGGAAAGTAGTTGAAGTTGCCAAGGTCCATGTTGCAGGGTGCGAAATTTTGTCCAAGCCAGCAATACTGTACCTTGGGGTACAGATCGACCACAGACTATCCTTCAAGCACCATCTGGAGTACTCAGCCAAGAAAGCTGCAAAGGCAACAACGGCGCTAACAAGGATCATGGCAAACGTGGGAGGGCCCCGCCAGCGAAGCAGATGGCTCATCATGAACGTCGTGCGTTCGGTCCTGATGTATGCGGCTCCAATCTGGGCACCAGCAATGGCAGTCCAGTCCTATTCAAAGCCCTGCAGAGCCACTTACCGCACGTGCGCCTTGCGTGTGGTAAGCGCGTTTCGGACCGTATCCGAGGACGCAGCGTTGGTGCTGGCCGGTATGACACCCCTAGACTTACTGGCCGAAGAGTCCCAAAGCAGCGATCCGTCACCAGCAGCGAGGCGGGAGTCTACGATGGCGAAATGGGAGAACCGTTGGCAGCTTACCCAGAAAGGAATCTGGACAAAGCGCATCATCCCCGATGTACGCAAATGGGTAAGCAGGAAACATGGCCAACTAGACTACTACATGACGCAACTTTTGACAGGACACGGGTGTTTCAAATCATATTTACATAGATTTAAACACGAGACGGATCCGTTTTGCACACACTGTGCGCGGACCATTGAAGACGCAGAACACGTCCTTTTTGTCTGTCCTATATATTCTGCAGAACGGGAAGAGCTAAGCCTAGGCATTGGGAGGCCATTCATAGTCTCCGACTTGATGGATATCCTACTTAGCTCGCAAAACAATTGGTTAAAAATTAGCCACCTATGTGCAGAGATCATGCAATCCTTGCGTCGCGCTGAAAGACAGCGAAACACGATTTCAAACTCTAGATGAGATTCTAGATGAGGCTTTCATGCCATCTCCCCCTCGTGAGGTAATACCTAGCGGTTCAGTTCCGCGAGAGGGAAACGGAGAGTAGGGTCAGGTTTTAGTGGGTGTAAGTCCCACACTTTTCGGCTTTTAATGCTTTTCCCCCATAAAAACCCGTGCACAACAACAGCCGCGCACACACACACACACACACACACGAGGCACAACCAGCCGCGAATACACACACACGCACACTCACACCCGGTGCACAACAACAGCCGCGCACACACACACACACACACACACACACACACACGAGGCACAACCAGCCGCGAATACACACACACGCACACTCACACCCGGTGCACAGCAACAGCCGCGCACACACACACACACGAGACACAACCAGCCGCGAATACACACACACGCACACTCACACCCGGTGCACAACAACAACCGCGCACACACCCACACACGAGGCACAACCGCAGCAACATACACACACACAGATGATGCACAACAACAGCAGCGGCCGTCACAGCCACACACACACACACACACACACACACACACACACACACACAAACGCACACACGCATACGTACCGGAAGAATAAGACGAACGGGGTAAGCAGGGGGGTATATAACCTAGCTTGGTGGGGATAGGGTATCGTGGGGTAGGAATAAAGTAGTGCTTAAGTAATAAACGAAAATGAAGTAGAAAGATCGTTCTCCTTTAATGCAAGGAACAGTCCGGTAGTTAGAACCCTTCTCCCCTTTCCCTCCTTCCTTACCCATCTGTCACGATTTAGGGACGGGTGGATCAAAGTGGATGTGCAGAGATGTACCCAACCCGGCATCCATTGAGATTCACCCAATCCCGAAATCTGACCACATTTTCCCCTTCCTCTCCTCTCCCCCGGTACGATTCAGGGACAGGAGAGAACCAACGTGGATGTGCAGAGATGTACCCAACCCGGCATCCATGGAGGTTCTCCACTCCCACAGATCGGACCACACTTCCCCTCCTCCCTTGGCTGTCCCATTGCCGGGCAACGTGGTTGGTGATGACCCGAGCAGCGTGCAGAGAGGTGCCTCCCTCGGCGCTCTTCGGCTATTTATCAACCCGGAGCCCGATGATGGGCCGGCCTCCTTTCCCTTGGTGACACTCCGGATCGCTCTCTCATCCCTGGTGTCCAGGAGATAGAGAGGGAGACCCGGACCACCATAGTGGAGTGGGTTGCGGAGTTAGACTCCAGGTAATCCCAGTGTACACCCCACCCGAGTCTCAGCATCCCCCTTATTTCTGGTAGGAGTTCCTGGACGCGACTGAGCTTGCCCTGGAAAACTACCTTACAATGTAGTTAATTATTTTTGTGCATAATTTCCATGATTGAAGCTCACCTACTATAGAGTATATGCCGATTTTATCGAAAGCTTTTATTAAATCGAGAGAGAGTATGGATACATGGTTTTTTGTTGATGGCGCAGATGTTAGAAAGTAATCCAAAGCTAATAAACTGTCAGATATTTATTTTCCCTTACGAAAACCAGTTTGGCGACAGTCTATTAGTTGGTTTATCGATACAAACCACCATAGAGAGTGGGCAATGATTTTGTCTAAAGTCTTGGCACAGCATGATAAGAATTTAAATTTGTTTTGTTGGAGTCTGGTTTATTTATTGGGTATTATTTTGCTAAGTTTTTAGTATTAGGGAATGTAATTATTGAAAATATTATTGTACTGTTTAAGAAGTCGGTATTTGACCGAGCGGTCTAACTTTTTAGCATGGGATATGTGATCCTATCCAAGCCGGGTCATTTAGCTTTCAGTTTTTCTAAAGCCACATTGAGCTCTAAAGGGGTTCTTGGACGAGTTTGTTGTAGGATAGTGTGTCAAAGACTGATTGTTATTGTTGATTGTGAATCATGACTTGTGAGACAGTGGATGTTGGAGCGAGGCTTAAGGCCAGTAAAGGCTCTTATATTATACCAAATTTTGGATGTTGAGGAGTTGGGGTTGATCTGGTCAGTAAGTTCTTTAATAGATTTTCGCTTTGCTATTTTGATTTCGCGTTTAAGGAGAGAACAAATTTTTGATTTTTTAAGGCATTCAAGTTTATTTTTCAACCCGGGTATTTTGTGATGTTTACTTGAGTGATGAATTATATTCGCTTTCTCGAATGATTTTTGTTAGATTGGCTGATTCTTTATTTATGTTGTCGCTAATAGGATGTGCGATGTTAAACTCTCCTGAGGCTTTTTCAAATAATTTCCAGTTGCGTAATCAGTATTGTATTTGGGTACTTATTGTGGAGGGCTATAGTTATTGAAAAGAGTTGTTATAATTGGGAAATGGTCGCTACCGATGGTGTCGGATTCTATTTCCCCAAGAGGATTGGAGATGGAGTAGCGAAAGAGTAAGGAGTGAGGATTGGGTGAGAAATTTGAAGATTGTGTTTCCGTTTGAATTACTAGATGGCGAGCCCCATGTTGGATGCCAACTATTAAAGTCTCCAGTTATTAAAGTAGGAGTGGATAGGTTGCTAAAGACGTTGTGTAGGTTGTTAAGAGTAAAAGATTTGTTGGGACGGATATAGGAGCAGATGATGGTAAAATATAATTTGGAAGAGATTATAATTCCGACTGAGTCGAAGTCACTTGCTAAATTTAGTTCAGTTCCGACTGAGTCGAAGTCACTTGCTAAATTTAGTTCAGTATGATGTATAGAGTTGTGGACAAGAATCGCAACTCCTCCTGCTGACCTTTGTGACGAATTTCCAAGGTAAAGCTTAAAGTTTATGGGCTTAGAAAGGTTAGATGTAAAGTGGATATGTATTTCCTGAATGCATATTATTTTAGGTAAGTATTTTCTTTATAAAAAATTGTAATTGATCGTAGTTGTTGTAGTAACCATTACAATTTCGTAATGACGATTGATGATAATAATGTAATTGATCGTAGTTGATGTAGTAACCATTACAATTCCGTAGGGACCATTGATGATAATAATATTAATTTAACTTGATATATAAAGGGATAGGTGTGAGTGTAATGTTTAATTACTGGTACCGGGCCCTGAGCTAGTGGCAAATTACCGCAAGGACTGGCTATGAAGGGATGTGAGATGACAAGCGTAGCGCTTGAGGGGGCCGTTGACTTGTCATAACGTTGGAGGTAGTTACCTTGCCAACATATCTAGGGTCAACGTGATAACTGGAAAAAGGATCCGATCAAGCGCAACGTGTCAGGGCTCGGAGATTATATATTTGTTAAGATTTTGGGTAACTTAGGCTTTAAATTGGTTTGGGTAATCTTGGAGTTATTCTTAGAAAATTTTTAGTTTAGTGTCGCCCAGAATGTGGGCAGCGAGATCGGTATTATTCTTTTGCGCTTGGGGAACAGTGGTTTGCGTATTTGGTTTAGAGCTGATTTAGGGTGCCGTGTCGAAGTCGGTGTAGTCTTGAAGATGGCGATGGTTAAATATATTTTCAACATTATTGCTTTTTCTAAGACATGGTTAAATATTATCTTAGCTGATTCTGAAGATCTGTCAGAAAATTTTACAAAACTTAGACATATCTGGCAAAGTCGCCAATGGTGGTGGCGTGTTAATTGCCGTTAAAACCAGACTACAATCTGAATAGTTGCTGTAAAAGTATTTTTATTACCTGTTCTTATATTCCTCCTGCTTTTGATATACAACTTTTCGTGCAACATTTAAGCTGTTAATGAAGTATTTTTACCAGCGCATGGCAATAAACAAATCGCTGTGCCGGGTTTTTCTTAACTTGTCCGCCATAAGTTGGTAATTTTTTAGGAATGGAAATTATCTTATTCCCTCCTTTCAGAACTGCAATAGGTAAAACATTCTTTGCAGCTTGTGCTCTTTTGTTTGACAGATCAACATCATTTTTTATGTCACGAGTAGGTAATCCTAATGGGCGTGTTACCTTTCCCAATAACAATTTTAGATGAGTTGCTTTCGTCACAGTATATTATTACTACACTGATCACTCAATATTATTACTACGCTTCTGACTAATGAAGATAGTGTATTGAAACAAAACCAGGAAATTCATCCTGGAGAATTAATAGCATTAATAACAAGTAGTGCAATAGTTCGTATTTTAAATACAACAAACAACAATGTAAAAATACAAGATCCAAAAGTAAAATTCGAATCAATAGGAAATTATGGAATTAAAACCCAAATTACAAATAAATACAATAGAAAAAATGAAATCCTGAAAAGATAATAAAGTTCCCCGAACAATTTAAAAATAATCTTACTGACTAGTGTACCAAATACAGTGACAATTTCATTTAGAAACAAAACCAATTTCAAGTAATAATTTCTATAAATAGAAACTAAGATTAGCTGACTTAGTCATTGGCTGTTCTGAACAGCACATGTTTAAAAATCTGTAAAATATTTTTGTTCTGTTTTGAACACACAACTTAAAATTAAATCCAGAGAAATGTTAATTTTTCATACATGAGGTTACATTCTTGGCCATAAATGCACAGACCATGGAATCCTTCCGGATAACAAAAAGTACGATGTTATAAAAAACAATTTTGCACAATATTCACGTCATCTGACTAGATTGTGCAGAAAAATGTTCAATTCGAATGGACAAAAGAATGCAATGACGCATTTAATTATCTATAAGACGCACTTATGAAACGAACATTATTGCAATACCCTGATTTCAAGAAAGCATTTTGCATAACTACAGATGATAAGCAAGAATATCAAAACGAACCCAATGTCTATGAAGTCCATAGCAAAAACTAAAATTCGGTAAACACTACTGTTTATTAAAAAAAGGGAAAAGAATTATTTCACAATGAATTTGTGCTCTCATGAAAAACCCGACCTAGATCAGTTAATTTAAAGGATTAATTCGGAAGTCGGATTATCACAAATTTTCGAATTTTTATTACTAAATTATTTATTTTATTTATTTATTTATTTAATGTCAACTATTAACAGTCGACCAAAAAATTACAATTTTTAATATAAATTAAAACTGAAAAATATAATTTAAATTTAAAATGAAGTATTTAAGAAATAAATTAAAGATTAATATCTGGGGTGTTCAAAAATAAGAATATTAAATGATCCAACATTTGTTGCTAGGATTGGGAAAAACCCAGAAAAACCCAATCAGATCACTAAGATTAGTAAAGCAAATTAGTGCAAGTTACTACGTGTTAAAAAGTTAAGGATATGGTTCTTACATCGTATCAAAAGAGGACTCTGAGTTGAAGACTCGGAAAAGTCTGTTATAGTCAACACAGAGAACTCGAAAAGGTTCATGCTGAGAATAGTTAGTATTACAAGTATTTAGAGAAATCGGTGTAAAGTTACGAGTACGTCTCAAAGGTACAGAAAAGTTAATTTGGCTCAATAGCAGAGATGAGTCAATTTTGCCAATTATTAATTTATGTAAAAATAGAACTCCCAGCATCATGCGGCGGTTAGTAAGAGATGGGAGGTTAATTAATTGCAATCTACTGTGGTATGAAGGCAAATCAGTACCTGGAACCCAGTTAAAGCCGCGAAGGGCAAAAAGAAGGAACTTCTTTTGAACAGACTCAATTCTGTCTTGGTGTACCGAATATTGAGGAGACCACACACAAGATCCGTATTCCAGAATAGGCCGAACAAGAGAAGTATATAGCAGCTTAGTCGTATAAGGGTCGTCGAATTCCTTAGACCATCGTTTGATAAATCCAAGTGATTGAGTCGCCTTGTTGACTGTAAGCGCGATATGTTTGTCAAATTTTAGGCTATGATCGAGAAGAATTCCCAAATCGGTGACACAGTCTAATCTCTCAAGAGAAACCCGGTCGAGCATGTAATTAAATGTGTGAGGCGTACTTCTATAGAATGACATAAGCCTTCACATTTAGAGCAATTCAGAAACAACAAGTTGCATTTACACCAAGCAAAAAAACAAGTCCAGGTCCGACTGCAGTAAATAAGGAGAGTTGCTGTCATTATATGATACAAGCACAGCTTCACATCATCGGCGTACATTAGTACATAGGAGTGAAGGAAAATAGACGGGAGATCATTAATAAATAAATTAAAAAGTAAAGGCCCAAGGTGGCTACCCTGGGGTACACCAGAGGTAACAAAAACAGGTTTAGACAGTGAGGATTTAAAAATAACTTTTTGGGTTCTACAAGAAAGATATTCGGAAATCCACATAAGAAGGACGTGTGGAAATCCGATAGTACTAAGTTTTTTAAGCAAGAGATAGTGGTTAACGGAATCGAAAGCCTTTCTGAAATCTGTGTAAATTACGTCAGTCTGCTTTTTGTTCTGAAAACCTTTAATAACAAGGGAGGTAAGCTCAAGTAAGTTAGTGGTAGTAGATTTCAATTTCACAAAACCATGTTGGCAGGGTGAAATGATAGAGCTACATGAGTTTTGTAGTTGAGATGTTATCAGCTTCTCAAACACTTTAGGCATCGCGGATAATTTGGAAATACCCCTATAGTTTTTAACATCAGACTTTGAACCATGTTTGTGAAGAGGAATTATAAATGATTCCTTCCAAATGGTTGGGAAAGAGCACGAGTTAACAGACAATTCAAATAATTTAAGCAAGGGCTTACATAGAGAGTCAGCTTAGGGACTGTGCTACACATCCTGGTACTCCATCTGGGCCTGGTGAATAGCTTGGCTTGATTAAGTTAAGTTCGTTAAGTAACGAACTTTCCAGGATCACAGGACTAAAACTGCAGTTAGATTTCGGCAAGGTATACGGATAAGGGGAATTTGGAAGAAAGTTAGAAGATGAATAAGTAGTTTGGAAGAATTCTGCAAAAGATCGGCTGAAGCCTGATCAGTATTTGCTTTCATGTCTTCATAAGAAACAGATGAGGGCAGTAAGGAAGTTTTTCGTTTAGTATTGACAAAGTTGTCGAACTGCCTAGGATTCTGAGCAAATTGCAAACGACAACAAATAAGGTAGTTATTGTAACAACGCGAATTACAAACAACAAAATTTGTTCTGGCTATAACATAACGAGAAAAATCTGAAGGATTATTCGAACTCTTAAATCTTTTATAATATCTAGTCTTCACATTTTTAAGCATTGCCAATTCCTTAGAGAACCAAGGAGGTCTATTAGTTCTCCTGGGAAGCTCTTCTGGAACGCATTGGTCAAAATATGATTTTATAATATTATAAAAGATTGAAGTAGCACTGTTAATGTTAGTACAAGAGTACAGTTGCGACCAGTTTGTCTCTAAAATTAATGAATTAATTTTTATAAAATCTGTTTTACGAAAACAGCGTGATTTCACGACTGGGTTAATAGAACAAATATGCTCACCTGTAGGCAGTTCAAAAACGAAGTCTAAAGTAGGATGATAGGGGTCTTCGGGGACAACTAAAGGACATGTTTGTATTACAGAACTAGAGAAAGGATCCGATGCAAAAATAAGGTCAAGTAGACGAGCATTACAGTTACGAACCGGATTAATTTGAGAGAGAGACATCTGTAAAAGTGAATTGATAAATTCGTGAGATGTGGTTGGCATGAAAACATTTGGAGAATCAGACCATATCACATCTGGTAAATTAAAGTCACCAAATACAAAGAGGTAATCACTACTAGAAAGTAGTGACGAAATGGACTCAATAGCAGAAATATGCTCTAGGTATACAGACAAATCGGACTGTGGCGGAATATAAGAGCACGTTATATATATAGAAATATTTGTATATATAATTTTAACGGCAATAAATTCAATATTATTTAGGCAAGGAGATAAAATAGATTCTGATAGAAGATCAGAGTCTACGGCAATAAGGACACCACCTCCTATACGCGACAAACGATCGCATCTAAAAGATGTGTATTTATTGCAAAATAATGAAAGGTCTGAAATTTCGGGCTTTAGCCAGGTTTCAGTAAAGATAATATTGTTAGTATCAAACGAAAAACTGTTTACATAAAGCCTATTAAGTTTAGAGTTAAGCCCTCTAACATTCTGGTAGGTTAAGGAAAGTGTTAGTTTTTTGCTACGTTGTTAAAAGATAAGGATGAAGTAGATGAAGGAGGCAGAGCAATCGGAGGCCGATTTCTTCTACTTGACTCAAACTCTTTTATAATTAAGTCTTTCGGCCAGAAGTTTTTGCAACATATAGTGTTGAATGCTTCCGCCGGAACACTAATTTTAAAAGAGCTAATTTCTCTGGCATAATTAACTCTAAATTTATCAACAGATAAATCAGATAGTTTAGACTTCGATTGGATGTAGGACTTAACATCATCAATCGAAATGTCAGGGGCAAGCCTAGAGATGAAAATTTGTTTTTTAATTGGGACAGCAATCAGGGGCCTAGCAGCCCTAATTGCATGAAGGGGAATAGAGACTGACAATGTATTGGGAGAACTAAGAGCTGTGTTGCTGACCGGCGAATCAGTTGCAATCACGCTCTTAGATCCCCTAATAGGAGCAGGCGAATAATAACTCGTAGGCTCGACAGTATCAGGATAATGTTGGGATATCGGAGGTGTAGGCGAAAGGTGAGGGGTTAAAAATTGTGGTGTCGCCGAAGAGACTGGTGTAGATGGCATTACACTCTTCGGCTCAGGTGGCATGGATGATAATTTTAAATTATTAAAATTATCATCCAAGCACTGGAAATCACCATGAAGTTTGGTGAATGCAGCTCGGAGGGTATTAAAACCCTGTCTTGTCTGCCTCATAAATTTTTGCAAATTTAATTCGGCCTCGCGACAAGACTCGCAACACCACCTAAGTCCAGACTTACTGGAAATATAATCTTTCACCTTGGTTGCGTAACCAGCACATTTAACATGTGCTATATTGTCACACAACCAACAATAAATTAGTTCAGCCTTGGAATCGGACTGACATTTACAATTTTTAATGCAACAGACAGACATTATTATATATGAGATGGCAATTAAAAAGAATAACGCAAGACGAGTCAAAAATAACAAATACCCTGCGCAAGAAAGAGAAAAACGAGAGACAAATCTAATGCACGAATACTCAAAATCAAAACAAAAACAACTAGCGCTGGATCGCGAGCAATGCAGTTACCACAAGAATGAAAGAAAAAGAAACTGAGGGAGAGCGGCAAACACAGAAAGAAACTACAACAAACAGTGTTAGTATGCTTAAATGCATGCAAATAAGAAAGAGCGCTTAAACGAAACTGTTAGTGAGCAAGCTTACTGACAATAACAACAACTTACATTTGCTCGAGAGTGCACCGACACTAAAACAGAAAAGCAAAAACAAAACTTACAGATTAGAAAAATATTATTATTAAAAGAGTTAAAATCTACTTTAACACTTGAAATAGTTTCACAAATAGGCGGACGATGTATCGCACTAAATAAAATAGTTTTGTTAGCAAAAAAAATTTATTATTTAAACACAAATAAACAGAATAAAAGAAATATACCACGAGCACAGATAAACGCAACCGTCTATGACAAAGCACAAACGATGTGTTCATTAAAAATATAGGCAATAAATAATATGTGATCTTACTAAATATCTAGTTACAAGACCAGTAGCAGATAAAAGTACAAAAACAGTTTCTAAAGCAATATTTGAATTTTTTGTGTCAAACTACGGTCCTATGAAGACGTTCATAACGGATATGGGTACTGAATACAAAAATGCACTTATAAATCAACTACTTTGTCCAATAATTTTGGCGGTAGCCCTTACAATTGTTTGTGTGGGTGTTTGTTTTGTGTTGATTGTGTTGTTCGCTTTACTGTGGACTGCGCTCTGACCGTTTGTTGTTGTTGCTGTCTCGTTTTTTTGGTTAAGCCGTGATCGCTGACATTTACAGCAATCTTTCTTTCGTGGCTCTAGTGAAGTGTTTGTTGTTAGTGTTTTTCTCTCCCTAGCCCTCTTGTTTTAACTCGCTCTGTTGTGCTTTGTTGTTGTTTCATCTCTCCCTTGATTTTGCCTTTTAGTTTTTGTTGTGCGGTTAATTCGAGTGACGCTTGCTGTTATTTTACACTCCTTTTTTTTGTTGTTGCCTTTTCCAACACATACCCCAGTCGAAGTAATGTTGTGCTGCAAAAAAACTTGCAATATAAAGCGCGCGGATGATTCTGCTGAGCCGCCGTTTGTCCATTGCTGGTTGCGTGAAAATGTCATGCATGCCAAAAGTGCAGGTCTTTCGGGTCGAGACTCCGATACAGTTATTGCCATCCCCAAAAAAGGCTGTGGTGGTTTTAATTGGTCTTGCCCTACCTACATTAAACTCAAATTTGATTTCTCGCGTATGTAAAACATGATGAGAAATCAATTCTAAAAATTAAATGTTGTCGTTAAGACCCTTCTAAGCGTTAATTTAAGTTAATTTAACTTTAAGTCCTCATCTCAATGTCCGCCACAATTTTTAAACGTTCCGTCTGTGGTGAATTCATCAGCACAGTCGCCCTCTACTTTGTTGGTAGCTCCTTGTCGACTGGATTGTTCGTCAATGCTATCTTTGTCAACATCACCCGGCATTAAAACCCTCGATGTTTCTCCTGCGCCATCTCTTGTTGGCGCACCTATATCTCCGGTTGTAGAACCTTCCCTTATTGCAGAGCTGTCTACTCGAGTAGTTAACACTCGAAAACGTAAACCATCCCGCTAGTCCACTACGCCTAAAATAAGTAGTGCAATTAATACGCCCTTAATACCAACTTTATTAGTTGTTGTCTCTCGTAAGTTAGTATTCATATCTAAGTTATCCTCAGATACTACTTGCGAAGTGATTGTGTCCTATATCGCTAGCAAGTCATCTGCCAGTGTGTCGGTTAAAAAATTTAACTTTGCCACGCCTCAGGAAATAGCATCTTTTAAGATTAGCGCCCCACATGACTCGTCTTCAATCATATGTGATCCAAAATTTTGGCCACCTTATATGATTGTACATGAGTTTACGCCCATACGGCAAATCCATCCATCTTTTGCACAAGAGAGAAAGGCCTATTAACGATGCTTAAAAATCTTTACATGAGTTTATGCCCAAACGGCGAATCCATCCATCTGTTGCACAAGAGAGAGAGGCCTCTTAACGATGCTTAATTTCTTAATTTCGACATTATCGCTTTAACAGAGATTTGGTTAAGTCCTACCATATCTGACAGTGAAATTATGTCAAATCAATCGACGTCGTGGTGGTGGCGTGCTTATCGCCGTTCAATCGACATATCAGTCTGATCGTATCTCTTTTAATATGCCTTCAGATGTTGAAATTGTTGCTGTTGGGTAACAACTTCAACACAATCTATTTACATTGTTTGCTCCTACATTCCCGGACTTACATGTTTATTCAGACTCACATGTTTATGTGCAACATATTACATATAAAAGAAGTGTCTCTTCTAGTGAAGGATACTGATATTTTCATTGTGCTTGCTGATTTCAATTTACCCAACATTTCTTGGACTTATTCCAATAACTTAAATTATATTGTGCCTCCCAGTAATCATTAGTTTTTAGATTGCATTCTTGATTTTTCAATATTTCAGATGAATTCAATTAAAGACAATTTGAATAGAATTCTGGACCTAATATTATTCGTTATTTATTAACGATCATGCAAACTCATGCGTCTATAGAACTTTGCTATTTACTCTCCCCGAAGATCCTCATCATCCATCTATTGAGATTTGTGGCTCACTTATTGTTCATTCTTCACCACATCGTCAGCAAGTACCACGTCGTTGCTTTCGTAGGGGTAATTACTCCCTACTTAATGATCTTATTCTTGCAACTTGCAACTTCCTAAATACAGCCACTGATATTGATATTGCCCTTGACATATTAAACTCACTCTTGGATGTTTGTTTCCCAAACTTAATCCCGTCATTTAATATCTCAAGCCCCCTTGGTTTTCTCGAAGACTTTCGTTGTTAAAAAATGTTAAGTCTAAGCACTTTAAAAAGTACAAGAAAACTGATTGCTACAAATATTCTGTTGCCAGGTCAAACTCTGCCCTCCAAAGCTCTGTATGTTACGAGAATTATCTTGCTCGTTGTAAAAAACAGTTTTCTCGCGATCCTAAGCAGTTTTTTAATTTTGTAAATTTAAAACGAAAATCCTCAATTTTACATTCATATTTTTTCTAGTGGTAGAGAAAGCTAACAACGATTCCGCTGCAGTTGATCTATTCGCTAGTTTTTTACAATCCAATTACTCACCTATGTCCTCCCTCAATTCAACTTATCCCTATAATACTCTAACTTTATTTTCACTCATACTGTATCATATAACTCCCTAACCTCTTGTTTTAATTCTTTAAAAGCTTCTTTCTCTCCTGGGCCTGACAACATTCCTAGTTGTGTCCTTAAGGAGTGCTGCTCTTCTCTGGCTGAACCGTTGCTTAAGCTTTTTACTGTATCTCTTGAATCCACTAGGTTACCTGTTCGTTGGTAAGATTCATATCTAATCCCACCCCAGAAGAAAGGTAGCAAGTCTGATAGTTTAAACTACAGAGGCATTGCAAAGCTGACTGCAATTCCTAAATTGTTAAAATAGATTCTTGTTTTTACTTTACAGCATTGCTGTAAATTATTTATTTCCACTGCCCAACATGGCTTCGTACAAGGTCGTTCCACTGTGACCAATTTACTGGAATTTACCACTTTGGTATGCCTTTGACTCTGTCAATCATAATTTTCTTATCTTTAAAGTCAATTGCATAGGTTCCCACCCTCCTTATTATATTGGATTTTCTCATATTTAAAGGATAGAACCCAAAACGTGTTTCTGAAGTCTTCTACTTCGAGGCCGATTTCTGTGACTTCTGGTGTACCTCAAGGTAGTCATTTAGGACACCTTTTATTCACTCATTTCCCAGTGTCTCATGTACGTAGATAATGTTAAGGTTATTTGTTCATACACTGTTCCCACTCATAACTATTTGCAAGAGGATTTGAGTGCTTTGCAACGCTGGTGTTTGACCAATCAGTTGCATCTAAACTGTGCAAAATGTATGTTTATGACATTTAGTCGCGTTAGACCCTCCTATACGATTGACAATATTCCCTTGCAATGTATATGTACGGTTAAAGACTTGGGTGACTGGAAATTAAATTATAATTTGCATATCTTTTCTATCACAAATGAAGCCAGGGGAGTAATTATTAAACGTTGGTCAAAGGAATTTAATGATCCTTTTACCACAAAAATCCTTTACATTTTTCTTGTTCGGCCGATTCTGGAATACTGTTCGGGCGTCTGGTGCCCTCAGTATAGTGCCACCCAGGATCGAATTGAATCCGTTTAAAAGCAATTTGTACTGTTCGCTTTACGTGGACTAAACTGGGACTCCAATCTTCGTCTACCGTCATACTCCAGTAGGCTTCTTCTTCTTAATCTTCTTTCACTAATTAAGTGTAGAAAAACTATTGGTGCTGTTTTTCTATATAAATTGATTATAGGAAATATAGACTCTGCTTTCCTTTTAGGTCGTCTTAGTTTTTCTATTCCTCGTCGTTGTACTAGGAATTATATTCCATTGTCCCTTCCTACATGCACAACAGATTACGCATTACACAGCTCTTTCCACGCTTTATGTGTTAATTACAATAATCTACACAACGTGATCTCAAATCTTATCTTTTTCTGCATCTAAGTAGAAAGTATTAACCTCCTTTTTAGCTACATTTCTTCAATTTATCTTACTCTCTTTTATAGCCTTTTAATTCTTCATTATACTGCTACCTTTAAATACTATTACTTCTTATAGTATATTAATTAGTAACAGTGTAAGCCCTATTTACTAATTATCTTATACAATAACACTTCAATCTACTATGCTTCTATATATTATTGCTCCTAATAGTACATATGTAAGTAATAGAATATTGTCAATATTCTGGAACTTCTGTCTGGTAAGTGTGGAATCTTCAGTGAACGAACAAACCATCAAAACTGTCCGTGAATGCATCAAAAATGAGCCGAGAGTGCAAAACTAGTGGAACAAACTTAAACCACTTTCTTAACTCTCCAGACGACAGCTTTGAGATAGCTCCCGTGGTATTCCAGACGTACTCTATGCCATTTGATTTTACATACTGCTGAATACTGCTGATACGTGCCTACCGATCTACCGATGATTGTAGCCCGATCTGTGAGCTTCTTGATAACTTCTTCGCAACTTGTGGTTTTTGTCGGATACAACCAGATTTTTAAAAAAACATCCACCATGGCGAAAATGTACTTACTCTGGTTTGTGGTGGTGTCCATTGGGCCAAGGTGGTAAACATGCAGCAAGTGTAACGGTATTGCTCCTTTTTCTTTTTCCCAGTTTTCCTGTTGTGTATAATGCACTTGACGGAATTGTTAACAACCTGCTGAACTTTACTTTCCCAATGCGGTATAAAGAAATTCTGTTGTATGGTGTGCATCGTCATCTGAACTGCAAAGTGTCCCACGTTGTCCGCCTCGGTGATCACTTCTCTTTCCATTACTTTTGGCACCACTACCACATTACCGCCTCCTATGGACTTGAACAGCAGTTCTCATTTCAGTTTGAAGTCTTCATATGGACGTGTGGTCAGTATTTTCGATACAGCTTTTATCATGGCATTTGCTTGCTGTGCTCTCTTAATGCTCGCTGACAATTCTGAGAATTTAGCTCTGTGCAACTTTTCCAACACCTCATTGATGACAGGTACTGGAAAACAATCCTTCAGCACAATTTTGTTGAGTTTGCGAAAGTCTATGCATACTCGATTGGCACCATCTTTCTTCTTCACTACCACAATGCGGCTAGCGAAATTCGACATGCATGGCCTTATAATTTCAACGTTGAGCCACTCGTCATTCTATTTTTTTACAGCCTCCGTCTCCCCGACAACTCTACGGCTTGGTGCGTGTCGATAAGGGACGATGCTTGCATCTGGCACAATCTTCAGTTTGACTAGACATTTGGTAAGTGCTTCCACTGGCTTGTATTTCTTGACCATGTCCTGCACCACGTGCTTAAACTGTGAAGGAATATCTCCTCCAGCAGAGGGCAAAAGTCCAAGAAGCAGCCGTCGCCGTAAATTTAAACTTGATCACGATATCATATCCCAGCAACGAATCACATTTTATCGCCTGATTAGCCAAACTTAAAACTTCTGCCCCACTTCCATGCCGTCAATTGTATAGTGACTCAGTCGATGTGTCACTGTGCTATGCTCTTCATTTGGATATACTCATGAAAACTTTCCTCAGCTTTCTTCACTCGATCGGTCAACTTCTTATGCACATAAGTTACTAGAGTCAGTTTTATCAACCTCATCAGCTTAAATTTGTAGGGTTAATAATTGTGCCACCTGCTGCAACATAAATTTAGTTTCAACTACTTTATTGTTGCGTTGCGACACATCGAAGCCTGCTGCTTCTTCTTCTTCGGAGCTGTTCCGATCAACTTCTTTAATTTGAATGAGCCCGCAACTGTGAATAATTATATATTTAGTAATTTATTAAGTTATTTATTATATGATGATTTATAAATAATAAATGATTAATGATTAACGATTAATGCTTAATGCTTAATGTTAACAACTGTAGTTTCTCTCTACGACTTGCTCTCACAACTTTCTGCTGACAACTTTCTCTTTTGACTTTCTCACACTAACTGTACGTCTGCTAGCTTTCAACAGCTGTTAGCCTACTGCCAACAAATCTGTGCAGCGCTGCCATCCTTTTTACAAACTCTCACTCCCCAATACATATTCACTTTAAATGTTATATATAAGTACATATACATAACCCTTCACTGCCGCCGACTTTTCGGCTGAAGAAGCGAGGAATTTCAGACTAAGAGAATCAATAATTAAATAAAAATAAAAAGTTTTAATATATTACAGTATATTAAATACGTTTTAAAAAGGAATTTGATTACTTTCCCAACATTATTGTCGGCTGGTACACTGACTGTACATAATTAAATTACTTCGGTTCTTGTAATTTTTTATTTGTTTGATGAAACGATAATATCAAATAAAATTTTGTTACAATTTTCGTGAATTCCTACGTTAGGTAAAGTATTTGTGCAGTATTACATATTCCATTGATGCTTATGCCTTTTAACATGACAATATTATTTAATATTTTACCAAAAAATTATACTTAGGTTTTGTTTCATCAGCGAACATTCCGCTCCAGAATCAAAGGTCATTTATTTGGTTATTATTTTCGTAAAGGCTGCAACAAGCTAATGGGTCCAGGAAGTATAGGTCAAATGTGGCTGTTGCAATATTTGATTTTTTTTTTAATGAATTGGGTATTGAATGGGCGGATTCGTAAGGTTCCGTTTATAATTTACTATTTAAGGGCACAAATGTCTACATTAACATATACAAGGGGCGTTCCAAAGTAAACAGGACTTTAAAAAGAAAAACAGAACAAATTGTGATCCTCACGACCACTTTGAAAACGTTGAAACCACTCGTGCACTCTGCTACGGGGTAGGCAATCATCGCCATAGACTTGTTCCATCAATTGAAACGTTTCGGTAAAAATTTTACCAATTTTAAAACAAAATTTAGTGTTGGCTCTTTGTTCGAAGCTATATTCATATTCGCACCGATAAAACATACATACTGACACTTAAAACGCAATAGCTTCACTTCCAATCGATGAAATGTCATGAAATTCACTGGACAATCGATAAAGATAGCAGATTCTAACGCACCAGTCGACATATAGATACGCCACCAGAGGCGCTAGATTCAAAAAGCCCTGTTTACTTTTGAACACACCTTGTATGTATGTATATTGTGTGCGCGAAACTCGAAATATGTTTTTTTTTTCATACATATCAAGGTCGAATTTAATATTAGTTGCGATGTCTGAAACAACAGCGACTACATTTCTTCTCCTTCAAATTCCACTCATTGCATTATTTCAGTATTACATTTAAAACACCGTCATTACTATGGAAATGGATAATATTAATAACTACGAAATTATTTGAACACATTTTAATGTCAGTGCTTTGTCGTAGACGGTTTTGTTTTTATTGTGCTCCACACTAATACTTGTTTTTTGTGCCTAATTTAAATAGCTTTTCTTTTACACGACATACTAAATTAAGTGTTATATCTACTTAAATTATGGTTACGCATTAATCAAATGCTGTGTTAATTAATACCTAACTATTTGCCTGTTTGTGAGATCTTGTCTGTCAAGCGTAGGTTTTCTTTGCTGTACTCTGACTATTTCATTTTCGGGCTTGCTTGCATCTAATCATACTAACACTAATTGTTTTAGTTGTCTGCTTTGAAACGCTAAGGTTCTTAAGTTAATCTCTTAAACGGACAAAATTTAACTTATAGCACAGAACTTTTTAAAACACGAGAATTGTTAAACCAATCTGATAATTCTATTGCAAGTACAAACACTGTCTCATTTAATTAATACCTTAGTTCCTGTGGCTTAAAATCCTACCGGCACTATCCCTGTTGCTTCCCCGCTCACAGCTAGTATTCCCCATAAGCGTTTCACTTATTCCTAAGACAGTAGAAACCTAGCTGAAATTAGCGTGTCACAATCGCCGCCTTCTCTTCTTAGCTGTCCCTCGTAGATAAACTTTTCGTTTGCGTCTAATGGAATCATCTGAAGAACTTGTTACGCAGTACGTTTGCTCAAAACTTGGTGCTGTTTCTCTTCTGATATAGCGGTTAAAAAGTTGAACTCAAAATCCAAGACAAATATTTCCCCTTTTAAAATTTTTGTCGCTGGTACAAAAGTTGATTACGTCCTCTTTCTGGCCTTTATACATTACTTTAATAATCCTCCCTTACCTGAATTCGGTGCGTATAAGCTTCACGCTTTGTTAAATGAGACAGATCGTGTAAGTATTTTCGGTATATTCAACCTAGCTAATTATTTTTGGTGATGATGATTATTTTCCATGATGATTCCAATCAATTCTTTCTTTCTGACCAGCATGAATTTGTCGATCAGTTGGCTTGAATTTTATATTACATATATTACCCATGTATCCAAAGCATGGATCGATTATTAGATTTATTCTTTCATTTGATGAGTGATTATTTAGAATTAGACTTTATCTTCCGAGGCACTTCACCTCTAAGATTACTTATCAACCAATTTAGATTTATTTCTTCCGCAACCAAACTATTTCTTTTAATTTTTATTTTCACTCTGTAAGAACGACCTTTTTGGATCTTTTAAATTTGTCTTAGGTTTTGTCAGACTAATACTTACTTATACATAATACTTATAGAATACCTATTATTCTGATTAGGTTTTTTCAATTAGGCTAGGAATTCCAATCCATGCAACAAATTTCGTATCAACTAAATACAATTTTATATATATATATAATATGCATATATGTATATATTTTATCTTTAATTTAATCACAAGTATATACAGTTTTGTTATACATGCGGTAAAATAAAAATTATACAATCTCTTATTTTTAATTCAATTCTTATTCCTTTTATAGTTAACTGCTATAAGTTTACTCTAAATAAATATATCCTTCATACATTTTGCATTACATCGCAACCTTTTTATTAAAAAGTATGAACATACACGTGTATGTAAGTTTAGCATGGTCACAACAAAGCGCTACAAGTGTTATGCAATGACGTATAACGCTTAGAAGACAAATATGCCAACATGACACCGGTTCACATTGTGTATGAACAGCACCCCTGCGGCCGGAATGTGAATTTGACGGCTAACGTAAGTTCCGCGACCCGAACATGACTGCCGTTCACGTTGTGCATGGTCAGAACTTCGGCGTCCGGTATGGGCCGGTGAGAACTAGCTTGTATGACATTTTCTTTTGTGTAAGCTACTATGAAAAGTTGCACTAAGTATCAAAATGAAAAGCAATTTGTGATCTGGCAAAAAAACAAAATCTTAGCATATAACCGTCAGACTCGAGGCCACGAGTATAAAAAGGTACAGTTTACCAATTGTGCACAAAGTTGACTGAGGCAGAGTGCAAGATAATCACGAGGCGGGCTGCTGGGACAGCGGCGACGATAAGCTTCTGAAGAATATCCTAAATATAGTTAAAAAATAAAAATTAAGTGAAATTTGTATACAAGTCCACCTTCATGTCTGTTATTAGGCGACATCGAATCTACAGTCAAAAAATAAAATTAAATTCAAACGTGAATCGAGAAACTTGTTTTTATTGCAACATTTTTTTTTTATATTTGTTGAAACAACGCTCATGTAATATTTTTGATTACGCAGCATATTTGCGACTACAACGACGGAAGTCTAAATATCATAACTTGATACCGTGCACACTTTATCATATCCAGCAAGCGGGAGATTTTGTTTTGTGTCAGTTTCTCCCAAGCAAATCGTGTCAGTATCCGACAGAGTATTTTATAATTCGGCTACTCGCTATTAGTCTGATAATCACATATAAAACTTAATTACTGAAATCACATGAACGCTGAGAGTAGCAACTCAGACAGCTTTAAAGAATTACTATGCGAACTTGACAACTGACGACTTGACAAATCGTACCACAACAAAAACACAAATATGAATATTGACGCGAATGAATTGCAGTCGTTAGTAAACTCGGCCATAACTGCCGCACTACAGTCCCAGAGCCGACTCTCTGCGCGTCTCTTTTTCAGGTTTGAAAAAGAATCTAGCTGCCGTGTTGTTTGCAACTCAACTTAAAAGTTTGCCAGAAGCAGTGGCCATGGCACAAGAGGTTGATGCGAACCACAACAATACAATTTCGCGAAAAATTATTCGAGAAGCATTGAAGACAGGGACCGCCCACAATCCACTGACCAAAGAGACAAAAGTTTCAACAAAGGTCAGAGCAAAAACCCTCATTTTAAAAGAATGCCTGGATAGCAATTCCAAGATAATGCCCGCGGTCAAGATAACATAGAACCGATAGATATTGTTCCATAGTCTTCAAAATTCTGACAAGCAACTAATTTTGAACAGCGGTATCAAAACCAGTCCAGGAAAAGTACATGCAATAAAAAATTACGAATAACCAAAAAATACCTAGATTAGCCTGTTACTAGATGTTTTTTAAAGACTGTGCATCTATAGCAAGGCCATTGTTTATTATCATAAAAGGGGAGAATGGAAAAGCTAGTAAACAAACATCCAGAAAGATCCGCATCTCATTCAATGAGCTTTTCACAAGCTCCGAAACATTTTGGCATTCAAGAAAACTTTCGTAATGACAAACAATGCTTTATCATCGGGAATAGCTGCAGGAGGGAGACTCGTAACGATGATCTCCAGGACCTTAAAAGATAGGTAACTAAGCTATGCCACTAAAGTATGCTCGAAATCGCCTAAGCGCTTTAGTGCCTTCGGCACAAAATCTACAGCATTATCAATATAATTCTGTATATATATCTTCACAGATCAGCCTTTTCTATGTCAGCAGAGAACACCAATTCCGAAATAATAATCTGGAAAGTATTTATTGATGAACTTGGTGCAAATTTTTTAAATTTAGAACCAATTTGACGACGCCTGGACCAGACACAACATTAACACACAAGAAATAAACGATACAATTCATAGCGATGAATTCGTGTCATACATAATAGAAGCTACTGACAAAGCAGTGAACTGTTTTAGAACAATCAGACGCATCCTCAAAACGGAAGTTCGTTCTGTTCGGAGTTAAGACTAGGCGCTTGATTTGTTTGAAAGACTGCGGTCGTTTTGTGGACACCATAAAGGAAGTAGTAAAACCCGACGTAGATACGTATATACCGTGAGTCGCATCCAGTATAAGTTTGTGGAAAGTTTTCCTGACACTGACACAAATGCTGGCACTGCAAAAACTAGGTCACCGATATTTTTAAACAAAAACCAACAAATAGAAATAGTTACGAAGGCGCATAGCCGCGATTACAGCGCTGCACACGAAAATGTTAGACTATTATTTTCCGAAAATGAGCTAAATTGCGGAGGAAGTTGTCACAGGTTGTAAAATCTGTACAAAGGCCAAATATGTTCACCACCTCAAAAAACAAGAACTTGGCATCACTCCAATCCCAGAAAACTATGTCCATATGGCAATAGACTCGACAGCAGGAAGACACTTCCTCTACCATAGCGGATATGAAAGATCGAATTTTACAGCTAGTTAATTTCTTCCCAAAGATAAAAATTGCTTATTGCGACAACGAGGCATCTTTCAGTTTAGAGACCATCAGATCTCTTTTAAGAAATTTTATAATATAGAAATTGCATATTTCCCACTCTTACACAGCACATTCAATGGGCAGATTGAACGGTTCCATAGCACACTAAACGATATGGCTCGATGTCTCGCAGAACAAAGGGGTATTTCTGATACTACAGAGCTTATTTTGCAGGCTGTAACGGATCAGATCAATCCATTAGGCCACGAACAGACTGCCAATAAAGATCATTCACTCGGCAACCCCAGCACTAGAGAAGATGTACGCAACAAGCTCAGCAACGCGCAGAAGCTGTTGCTACACAGAGAGACGAAAGAATGTTGGTAAAAACAAACAGGAGATCGGGAAAAAAGTTAATGGAGAATACTGTCTTGATAAAAGGTAGGGCTGTCCACAAAAATAACAAAGATAAAAAAAGTATCATTTAGTAAGAGCATTTCATAATTTGGTTTAGGTTAAGATTTTTATTTTTGGTATAGGCAATACCATCCACATTGAAACTATCGGACTATTCGTACGCGGAATACATACCTTTTATTAATGGAGACGCTAACATATGGAACGAAACCAGGACACTACGCCTCTATACCATCCTCTTGGCATTTGACAAGTTGATACAGGAAACAACAAGTATGATAGACTTATTCACACTATCTAAAAAAATAATTACTGATTGCTGACAACCGAAACTTGACTCTTAATGTATACTCTTCACGTACTACAAGAAGCCTTAAATTACTAATAAACGCAGCAGGAACGACGGACTACGATGATTTACTAGACCTCAGAATTACTGAAAACGACTTGACTAGAGAAAACGAAAAACACTAGAATAAATTAATGCTTTAAAGACCGTAGTAAATGAGATCTTAAAATACAAAAAGAAAGAAGAAATAGACATTTCTCATATATACGACAGAAATAGAACATTTGCCGTGGAGCTTGATTATAGCAATAAAGTTTGCTCGCATTAAAGTCATAAGTTCCACGAATCGCGATAATTCGTACCCTGGTAAATCGAAAATCGTGATTATTCGTAACAGACAGCGTTCCCTTGAAATAACTTCGTTAATCTGTAAAAGTCGATACACTTTGGTGCCCTCCGTACTTCAAACTTATTTTTGGCTATTCCATAAGTAGAAATCTTCTTAAAAATCGTATTTAATTTTCATAACCTCTTATAATTCGTAATGCAAAATGTTAACAAACAAAATTCAATGCGCGAATAACACATTATCAATTGCTGAAAAACAACAAATAATTGCAGCAGTTTATAATAGACAACAAAAAATTTATGTGGCAAAACAATTTGGAATTCCTCCATCTACCCTAAATACTACAAAAGAGAAACTTTATAATGGGAACATCTACCAACAGTAAACTAAATCGTCAGAAATTATAGATTAAAATGTAAATAGCTGAAAAAATCGATATTTCGAAACACTCGGTAATTCTTAAAAAGCGCCTTTCCCTTTCCATTAAGAATTATCGGGACTCGACTGTATTAAATTGTCACAGATAGAGTTTCGAAATTTATTTTCTGCGTGCAAGAATATCCTGTAGCAATAAATAAGAAATGCCGCAGGTGTACTTCTACATCTTTAATTATTAACAATTTAACTGCCGCAGATAGTTTGCATATAGGGAATGTTGTAATGTGTGGGTCTTTATGCACCAATTTTTAACTTCTTTCTTCACAAAGCACACAAACTTACATATTGGGATACATACATTTTTATATTAGGTTACTTAATACAAATTTTTTCATAAATGTGGCTTATTTATTGTACATATTTTTTGCTTATATTTTGGCTAGTATATTAGAATGCCACCACAAACAAAATTGATTTAAAAAAAACTCCATGAAAAATCCTTAGAATATAACTGGGGGTTCATATGAATCCAAAAAAGTAGTTTTGCAAAGTTTGTCAATTTGCTCTACTTAAATAATGAAAAAAAAGGAAATTATAGCGTATAGCATTATAAATTATATAAAGATCTAATGTTATATGAGAATTTTATTGATTCAATTCACTTTTTTTTTCTTTGACAGTTACACTTTTGACAATACACCTTATATTAGATATGACATTCATTTAAACAAAATACAGCTGATTGCAACAAAATAGCGGCACTTTTCGGTAGCGTGATTAGAAATCGTCGCAGGCTGCGACTATAGCATTTTCGCGTCCAATGTAAATAATCATATAGTGTCTCGAAACAACATCAGAGACGTGTCTTAACAATCGATAACAACACTAAGATATTTGATATATACATATGTGTCTAAAGATAGCTGCACATATTACTTCTCTTCAAAATTTAAATTTGTTTGGAATTTTCGTCAAGATGGCTTCTGCAGGTTTGGTTTGAATATATTTACGTCATATTATGTTTTCTATTTGTTTATTGTCTCTATTACTTAGCAACTTTAAGTGAAAAGCGATAACATATGTTGATGTATGTTCCTCGTGGTTTTGGTTTCGACACGTAATAATGTACCTACTTGCTCACATAAGCTATTGTTGTCCGCTTTTGTATTTACATGCGCACTTACAAACACATCCTCTCATATATGTATAAATGTATATAAATAATACTTATATGTAGATTTAAAATTTCTTTTATTTTATTTACTTTTAGGCAAGAAAGGGAAAAAGAATAAGGGAACAGTTATTTCGTTGCAATCGTTCCTTTCTAATGGTGATACACCTGTAGGAACAACACAAGTTTCAAAAAAATACAGAAACTTGGATGGTGATGAGAGCGACGAAGGGGGTGCCTTACCTTTAGTTTATCAACTTCCTACCGCACCAAGAGCAAATAGAATATTTGATGATGATTCTATTCCACACAAGCCGCCGTTTATTGCTTACATAAATAATTTACCATTTGATGCCACTGAGGACGATATCTATGAGTTTTTTGGGTCCATTAATTTGGCTTCTTTGAGACTGCCACGTGAAGATGGTGAAACCGGTCGATCTAGAGGATTTGGCTATGTTGAACTGGAGAATAGGGAAGACTTAATACACGTGTTAAGTCTACCAGATCCGTCAATAAAGGGACGTCGCATTCGAATTGAACTGTCAAATGAAAATGACCAACAAAATCGCCCAAAAGGCAATCGTCGATTTGATGGGTTTGGAAATAGTAGTGAAAATCGAGATTCTGGAAATTGGAGGCGAGATAGTCAAAACAATGGAAGTGGCTTTGGGGGATACTCCGGAACTTTCGATCGCAGCTTTAATCGTGAACGCAAAACAATAACAGAGAGAGAAGATAACAATACTCCTGGTTCTTGGCGCACAAGTAGCCGGCAGCAGTCTACAGAATTTTCGCCACCACGAAGGGAACGAGATCAAATATCTGAGAAGTTTCGCGGTAGAAGTAACGATTTTAATGAAAAAGAGGAGTCAGTGGGCTCTGAGGAAAGGCCAAAGTTAAATTTAAAACCTCGAACACTACCACTACCGGAGATAGTAACTAAACCAGATTCTGAACATGGCAATGAAAGCGAGATGAAAGTTAATTTACAAAGTGTGACACCTTCACTAAACGTATTTGGATCAGCTAAACCTGTTGATACAGCCACTAGAGAACTAGAAATAGAACAACGTTTAGAAGCTCGAAAGCAAGAACAGGATCGCCATGACGAAGATGTTATAAATGAAAAACTGTCTGAAGCGCAAATTGATAAATATGACAGTGAAAATGCTAATGCTGCAACTATAAGCTGGCGCCGTACACAAGATTTAACTACTGATGATAACAAAATAAATCTTGGAGTCCTCGGTAAATAAGTATTTAAAAATTTTGAAGTCTAAGCTAACGTACTCTTGACAATTTTATTTCAGATGAACGGCGTCGTGATGATGCAGATTATAATAGATTCAACAAATCGCGTGACCGTAATGACAGGTAATAGTTAAGTATAGATACCTATACACACATAATATTTGTAATAGTTGATTTCCACTTTTTTTTCGCTTGAATGTCTATCTGCATACGGGTACTGATTCATAACTATTTGTAATACATCTTCCGTAGACATTTCATTATTCTTTATTAATTACTAATGGATACCTTGTAACCATGGGCGCTAATAAAAAATACCTCAACAAATTCGCTATTAAACTTATTATAAACCAATATAGAATGTACACGATTTATAATTTACACAATTTCCAATTAATACTATATAGACCATCATATAACATGTATGTATTTCCGTGTCATTAAACCAAAAATCGTGTTCTTTTGAGTTATGATAGTCTTGAGGTGAATGATCGAGATGTTCTTGCTCAGGACTTTTCGAAGAGTCGATTTAACCATGTCCGTCTTTGTGTCTGTGTGCCTTTATTAACGCAATGATCTTACAGACTGTAAGAACTAGATACAACAAATTATGTAAGTTTTTAAAAACAATGTAACTTTTTATATCTGTGCGGATTTCAGTAAGAGGGTAAGTCAGGGCATATCCTAACTGTAATAGAGTAGTAGCTATGGCTGTTATAGCTAGTGTACTGTAAACCATAGTAGTAGGTACATAAATTGATTTTTTTACCGTGTGATATTTTCATTTCAATATCTAAGGCATATGTACTTGCTTGTATTTATTATATACATTAAATTCCAACCAAATAATTTTATTTTTAGATTGGAAAATTCTGTAATAAAAAATACCCAGAACCATGATGGAAAAATACGAGAGGAAAATAAAAATAAACGAGATAATCGAAATGAGCGTTCTCAGGCCAGGAATACATCTCTACAGTCTGAGCCTGTGAGTAGAGAAATCAATAAATACTAATAATACAAAATATTTAATCCCATTCTTAAAGCATTAAAATAAAAATACAACTGATTATTTACCCCAAAATAATTATCACAGGATGTACTTTGTTAATTACTCAATAGACCAATAAAGGAAATCATAGAATTCTTTATCGGTAATTCCTCTGCATTTTTCAAGTAAAAGGTAAAGATACATTTATTATTTATTAGAGGCATTTCACATTTTCGGTGGTCTTGACGATCCGTTGCCTGATAAATAAATGCAATTCACGTAAGTTAACTATCAAAAATCACTATAGACAATTCTGCTCATACAAATACACATGTCTAGGCGGTTCAAAGTTGGGCTTAATAAGAAAAGGACAAGTACAATATACTCCCGGAAAACTTAATTTAACGTGGTTAAGTTAACCGAATTTCAGTGTCCACGAACGGATTTAACAAGTTAATTTTATCTTAAAACTCTAATTATAATTAAAGGTCATTAACCGAAATTCATTTTAGTTACGAGGCAGAAATATGTGCACATTTTAAATATATATTTTAATGACAATTACCTTTAACAACGCCCAATTAATGCAGTTATGTATATAAAAGGACAAGCCATGACTGAAATACGGCACAAAATATAAATATTTAATTTATTCATCCTGTTTTCAAAAATTTAAATGTCAAAAATTGCAAGAAAATACCGAACAAAATATTACTATTTTCTTAATTCAGACCTAAATAGCTGCAATAGTTATTGCTATAGTTAAAATTAAGAAATGTGATTGATAGGTATGTCTATTGGATTTCAGAAAACTTAAAGCTCTCGTGCTGATGTTCTCGACTTCTGACCAAGTCTCTTTACCTGTGTCCAAAAAAGTGATATTAGTTTATGCAATCTGTGTGTTACCTAATTGAATGAATTCATGAGAGAAACTCTTAGTACTAAAGTAAATTTTTATGATTGATACGCACGGGAAGTTTGAATTGTATGTTTAGTGATTTAATAATAGTTTGACTGTTGGTTAAAAACCATGCATGCATTTTTGAATTTAGTAAAAAGCGTATATTAAGTTTATGCAAATGTGTGTAACGGGCAGAATTAAGCATACTTATTGTCTCTTGACCGTGTCGATATAGCTATGTTTTTCTGTTGCTGCGTTGGATGAAAGATAAGAAGAGCTAGAAACAGAAATGTTTGATATGTTGGTTCTTGTAAGCCAACCCGGCAGTATCCTTTCAAACAGGACGTATTTTAATGTACATAATGTAATTCCACATTAGATCTTGAATATGCCAGAGGCAGAGAAAGCACCAATGCCTGGTAAGGTGATTATTCTACAGACAAGATAACATGGCTGTAACTTTTCAGTAGTAGGAGACAATCCATTCCAAAGAAATTCCATTCCAATCTGTCAAGAAATAACCCACAATCCCAAATACGCTAATTGCTATCTCGTAATCTCGTAATCGGGTACACTCGCCATCAGCAATCTAACTTGTCAAAATTTTTTATACGCACGTACAGGAGTAGAATCTTGCAATTTATTTTTTCTTGGTCCAAGTACAACGTCGGTAACCATCGAGCGATACAGCAGCTCATTTTATACAGATGCAAAGTAGCTAATTGTCTGGTTTATATTGTTCAATGTCTTAAGTCATACGGTTAGCATGTCTACCCAATCATAGGTAAAATTTAGCGGCAGCCTTCTCGCGAAGCCTACCCAAGAAATGAACTGTGGTGTTTCAAATAATCAAGGTTCATTAACCACCAGACACAGTATTCTGTTTTGGCACACTTGGACCTTTTTTCTGTGGATTTTTAAATCAATTACCCAAACTTTAATACCGAAGTTTCAATACCGAAACATTGTACACCGCATGCTTATGCAATCAAGATATTTAATTTAGAGAACAAAGTGTAATTTTTTTATACGAACTTTTATAATAAATTAATTTATTTTTATTTTTAGGTATTGCAGTCTTCCAACAAATATTCTGGACTTGACGATGAATCATCCGAATAAAAATATTTGTATATTTGTAATAAATGATTACATAAAAAATTAAGAAACATATTTTACAAGCAAACAATAAAATTCCATAGCTAAAACATATGTACAAAAAAATTAAACACGTTTCTTTTGAATGTGCTCGACTACAGGATTTTCCAATTTATCTTAGCAAAACTTAGCTTGAATTAAATTAAGTTTTCGCAAGATATTGAATACATATCAAGAGTATACATTCACTCTTTATAAAGTTGTGCAAGGCATCAAACCAATAGCTTTAGATTGTGCTTATAAATTTATTTTCAATTACGTAGATGGAAAAAGCAAAATTTTGACTAAATTTGATTTTAGAATCGTTTGAAAATCTTTAAATCAATATAAATAGTCGCGTTGATCTAAGAGTCTAAAAGAGGTAGGGACATTAAATCTGGTAAAAAGGTTCCTCTTTGCTATATACAGACCAAATTTATTTTTCGATTTTCTTGGACCCCCGAAAAATCTAAATAAACGAACTATACGCACAATGCTTTACCGATGTCTTTGATTTTATGCTTACGTATTATGGAAGAATTGCATAACGATCGGATAATAATATATAATAATAATAATAATATAAAATAAACATTTAATCTTTTGACGCATCAGTGTGTATTTCGGTTTTTGCGTAACTGTTGTAAATCCTCAGTACAGGTTCGGTAGGAAGAGCATCTCTCTCAACCTTTGAAATATATGGTTCACATATCTGATGAAAACAGCTCGAGAATTTCAAAATTCAAACGGTGCTCTACTCGAACAGCCCACTTTTTGTTACAAACGCTGTGAATTTCTTGCTGTCTTCTTCTATTTCCACATGAAAAAATTCATTCTCCAAATCCATCACCCAGAAGTATTTAGGTCTCTGCAACTTTTCCAACACTTCATCGATCACAGGTACTGGAAAACAATCCTTCAGCACCATCTTGTTGAGTTTGGGAGAGTCTACGCATACTCGATTGGCACCATCTTTTTTCTTCAGTACAACAATGCGGCTAGCGAAGTGCGACATGGACGGCCTTATAATTCCAACGTTGAGCCACTCGTCAATCTGCTTGTTTACAGCCTCCGTCTCACCGACAGCTACACGGCTTAGTGCTTGTCGATAAGGGACGATGTTTCCATCTGGCAAAATCTTCAGCTTGACTGGAAATTTGGTAACTGTTTCAACTGGCTTGTATCTTTCAATCATGTCCTACACCACGTGTTTAAACTGCGATGGAATATTAGCATCAGTGTTTGTTTTGACAACGTTGTTCTTGTATATACTTAGCTCATTCATGCTGTGCGTTTTCTCCTCCAGCTGAGGAGAAACGTCAAAGCCAGCAGCCGTCGACTTGAATTTAAACTTGCTCACGAAATCCTATCCCAGCAACGCGTCACATTCTATAGCATGATTAGCCATAACCAGAAACTTCTGCTTAACAGTCAGCCGTCAATTACTACATCTGCAGTATATTGACCCAGTGGATGTGTCACCTTCAACCGTTTTTGAGTGTACACAACGGGCAGTTTTTTGCCATGTGCCCACTTTCACTGCAGTTAAAACATTTCGTCCCAGCTGTACAGTTCCTACGCAAATGATCTGTAGAAACAATGAATCTTCTTCATTCTGTGCTGCTTTGCGACTGAATTGGTATAATTTGCATAATTTGTGGTATTCTCAAATCCAACTACGCTTTCATACACCGTGCACTGGTACAGGTTGTATTTAAAATCGGACTTCAGGTTTAATCCACGCACAATGTATCGAATAACCGACTCCGTGTCAATATTACCGCGTACTGCTACTCTCTTCATTTGCAGGATATACTCATGAAAGCTTTCCTCAGTTTTCTTTACTCGATCGGCCAATTTCTTATGCACATCAGCACTATTAAGGCGCGTCGCAGTTCTTCATACTCGTAGATAGCTATAGCATCCAAGAACAATTTTGCCGTTTTCGTCATTTTATTTATTTATTTAAGTCAACTAAAAGCAGCTGACTACGAAACTAAGTTTAAAACAAATGAAGTATTAAAATTATAAAATTAAAATAAGAATTCAAACAAATTTAAATTTAAATCTAAATCTGGGGAATAAAAATATAAGAAAAATTCATTTATTTAAATCGATCCAACATTTGTTGCAAGGATTGGGGAAAACCCAGAAGAACCCAATCAGATCAATTAGTACATTAGTGTAGAATAAAGGAGTATTAGAATATTGACAATATACTATTACTTACGTTTATACTATTAGGAGCAATAGTATATAGAAACATAGTATATTAAGTATTAATGTATAAGAGACTTAGTAAATAGGGCTTACACTGTTACTAATTAATATACTATTAGAAGTGAATAGTATATAAAAGTAGCAGTATAATTTATTTTTATTTTATTTATTTATTTAATGTCAACTATTACCAGTCAAAATTTGAAAGTAACAATTTTTAATATAAATTAAAACTAAAAATATATAATTTAAATTTTAAATGAAATATTTAAGTAAAAAATTTAAGTTAATATTTGGGGTGTTCAAAATAAGAATATTAAATGATCCAACATTTGCTGCGAGGATTGGGAAAAACCCAATCAGATGACTATGATTAGTAAAACAAATTAGTGCACGTTACTACGTGCTAAAAAGTTAAGGATATGGTTCTTAATCGTATCCAAAGAGGATTCTGAGTTGAAGACTCGAAAAAGTCTGTTATAGTCAACACAGAGAACTCGAAAAGGTTCATGCAGAGAATAGTTAGTATTACAAGTATTTAGAGAAATCGGTGTGAAGTTACGAGTACGTCTCAAAGGTACAGAAAAGTTAATTTGGCTTAATAGCAGAGATGAGTCAATTTTTCCGATTATTCATTTATGTAAAAATAAAACTCCCAGCATCATGCGACAGTTAGTAAGAGATGGGAGGTTAATTAATTGCAATCTACTGTGGTCTGAAGACAAATCAGTACCTGGAACCCAGTTAAAGCCGCGAAGAGCAAAAAGAAGAAACTTCTTTTAAACAGACACAATTCTGTCTTGGTGTACCGAATATTGAGGTGACCACACACAAGATCCGTATTCCAGAATAGGCCGAACAAGTGAAGTATATAGCAGCTTAGTCGTATAAGGGTCGTCGAATTCCTTAGACCATCGTTTGATAAATCCAAGAGATTGCGTCGACTGTAAGCGCGATATGTTTGTCAAATTTAAGTCTTTGATCGAGAATTCCCAAATCGGTGACACAGTCTAATCTCTCAAGAGAAACCCGGTCGAGCATGTAATTAAATGTGTGAGGCGTACTTCTACACCAAGCAAAAAACAAATCCAGGTCCGATTGCAATAAATAAGGACAGTTGTTGTCATTATATGATAAGCACAGCTTCACATCATCGGCGTACATTAGTACATAGGAGTGAAGGAAAATAGACGGGAGATTGTTAATGAATAAATTAAAAAGTAAAGGCCCAAGGTGGCTACCCTGGGGTACACCAGAGGTAACAAAGACAGGTTTAGACAGTGAGGATTTAAAAAGAACTTTCTGGGTTCTACAAGAAAGATATTCGGAAATCCACATAAGAAGGCTGTGTGGAAATCCGATAGTACTAAGTTTTTTAAGCAAGAGATAGTGGTTAACGGAATCGAAAGCCTTTCTGAAATCTGTGTAAATTACGTCAGTCTGCTTTTTGTTCTGAAAACCTTTAATAACAAGGGAGGTAAGCTCAAGTAAGTTAGTGGTAGTAGATTTCAATTTCACAAAACCATGTTGGCAGGGTGAAATGATAGAGCTACATGAGTTTTGTAGTTGAGATGTTATCAGCTTCTCAAACACTTTAGGCATCGCGGATAATTTGGAAATACCCCTATAGTTCTTAACATCAGACTTTGAACCATGTTTGTTATGAGGAATTATAAATGATTCCTTCCAAATGGTTGGGAAAGAGCACGAGTTAACAGACAATTCAAATAATTTAAGCAAGGGCTTACATAGAGAGTCAGCTTAGGGACTGTGCTACACATCCTGGTACTCCATCTGGGCCTGCTGAATAACCTGGCTTGATTAAGTTAAGTTCGTTAAGTAACGAACTTTACAGGATCACAGGACTAAAAATGCAGTTAGATTTCGGCAAGGTATACGGATATGGGGAATTTGGAAGAAAGTTAGAAGATGAATAAGTAGTTTGGAAGAATTCTGCAAAAAGATCGGCTGAAGCCTGATCAGTATTTGCTTTCATGTCTTCATAAGAAACAGATGAGGGCAGTAAGGAAGTTTTTCGTTTAGTATTGACAAAGTTGTAGAACTGCCTAGGATTCTGAGCAAATTGCAAACGACAACGAATTAGGTAATTATTGTAACAACGCGAATTACAAACAACAAAATTTGTTCTGGCGATAACATAACGATAAAAATCTGAAGGATTATTCGAACTCTTAAATCTTTTATAATATCTAGACTTCACATTTTTAAGCATTGCTAATTCTTTAGAGAACCAAGGAGGTCTATTAGTTCTCCTGGGAAGCTCATCTGGAACGCATTGGTCAAAATGTGATTTTATAATATTATAAAAAATTGAAGTAGCATTGTTAATGTCAGTACAAGAATACAGTTGCGATCAGTTTGTTTCTAAAATTAATGAATTAAGTTTTATAAAATCTGTTTTACGAAAACAGCGTGATTTAACGACCGGGTTAATAGAACAAATATGCTCACATGTAGGCAGTTCAAAAACGAAGTCTAAAGTAGGATGATAGGGGTCTTCGGGGACAACTAAAGGACAAGTTTGTATTACAGTACAAGAAAAAGGATCCGATGCAAAAATAAGGTCAAGTAAACGACCATTACAGTTTCGAACCGGATTAATTTGAGAGAGAGACATCTCTAAAAGCGAATTGATAAATTCGTGAGATGTGGATGGCATCAAAACATTTGGAGAATCAGACCATACCACATCCGGCAAATTAAAGTCACCAAATAGAAAGAGGTAATCACTACTAGAAAGTAGTGACGAAATGGACTCAATAGCAGAAATATGCGCTAGGTATACAGATAAATCGGACTGTGGCGGAATATAAGAGCACGTTATATATATAGAAATATTTTTATATATAATTTTAGCGACAATCAATTCAATGTTAATTAGGCAAGGAGATAAAATAGATTCTGATTGAAGATCAGAGTCTACAGAAATAAGGACACCACCTCCTATACGCGTCAAACGATCGCATCTAAAAGATGTGTATTTATTGCAAAATAATGAAAGGTCTGAAATTTCGGGCTTTAGCCAGGTTTCAGTAAAGATAATAATGTTAGTATCAAACGAAAAACTGTTTACATAAAGCCTATTAAGTTTAGAGTTAAGCCCTCTAACATTCTGATACGTGATAATGAAGAAATAAAAGAAAGTAAGATAAATTGAAGAAATGTAGCTAGAAAGAAGGTTAATTGTTTCTACTAAGATATAGGAAAAGAGAAGATTTTAAAGAAGAAAGAGAAGATATATTTGAGATCACGTTGTGTAGATTATTGTAATTAACACATGAAGCGTGAAAAGAGCTGTGTTATGCGTAATCTGTTGTGCATGTAGGAAGGAATAATGGGATATAGTTCCTAGTACAACGACGAGGAATAGAAAAACTAAGACGACCTAAAAGGAAGGCAGGCTCAATATTGCCTATAATCAGTTTGTGTAGAAAAACAGCATTAAGAGTTTTTCAACGATTAATTAGTGAAGGAAGATTAAGAAGAAGAGGCCTACTGGAGTATGATGAGTTTTTCAACGATTAATTAGTGAAGGAAGATTAAGAAGAAGAGGCCTACTGGAGTATGATGGTCGACGAAGATTGGGGTCCCAGTTTAGTCCACGTAAAGCGAATAGCACGAATTGCTTTTGAACGGATTCAATTCGATCCTGGCACTATACTAAGGGCACCAGACGCACGAACACTATTCCAGAATCGGTCGAACAAGAGAAATGTAAGGGATGTTTGTGGTAAAAGGATCATTGAATTATTGAATCAATAATTTAATAAATCAAAGTACTCCCTTGGCTTCATTCGTGCTAGAAGAGATTTCCAAATTAAAATTCAATTTGCAGTCAAATAAGACACCCAAGTCATTAACCGTAGATATACGTTGCAATGGAATATTATCAATCGTATGGGAGCCTAAAGAGGGTCTAAGACGACTTAATGTCATAAATATACATTTTAAACAATAAAGATGTATTGATTGGTCAAACACCAGCGTTGCAAAGCACTCAAATCCTCTTGCAAATAGTTATGAGTGGGAACAGTGTATGAACAAATAACCTTAACATTATCTACGTACATGAGACACTGGGAAATGAGTGAATAAAAGGTGTCCTAAATGACTACCTTGAGGTACACCAGAAGTGACAGAAATTGGCCTCGAAGTAGAAGACCTCAGTTACACTTTTTTCCAAATAAGAGGAAATCCAATATAATAAGGAGGGTGGGAAACCTATGCAATCGAGTTAAAAGATAAGAAGATTATGATTGACAGAGTCAAAAGCTTTACTAAAATCCGTGTGAATAACATCGGATTGATTTTTTTTTTTAAAAACGCATCATTTACTAAAGTGGTAAATTCAAGTAAATTGGTCACAGTGGAACGACCTTGTACAAAGCCATGTTGGGCAGGGGATATAATTGATTTACAGCAATGCTGTAAAGTAGAAACAAGAATCTTTTCAAACAATTTAGGAATTGTAGATAGCTTTGCAATGCCTCTGTAGTTTAAAATGTTAGACTTGTTACCTTTCTTATGGAGTGGGATTAGATATGAATCTTTCCAACAAACAGGGAACCTAGTGGATTCAAGAGATAGACTAAATAGCTTAAGCAGTGAAGAGCAGCTAGGAATGTTGTCAGGCCCAGGAGAGAAAGCTTTTAAAGAACTAATAGAAGCGGTTAAAGAGTCATAAGATATAGTAGGAGTGAAGATAATATTGGAGGTAGGAATATTATAGGGATAAGATGAATTAAAAGAGGACATAGGTGAGTAAGTAGATTGGAAAAAGTTAGCGATCAACTGTAGCAGAATCGTTGTTAGCTTTCCCTAGCCCTAGAAAAAAAAAGATGACGGTAAAATTGAAGATTTTCTTCTCAAATTTACAAAATTAAAAAACTGCTTAGGATCGCGAGAAAACTGTATTTTACAACGAGCAAGATAATTCTCGTAACATACAGGGCTTTGGAGGAGTTAGCGATCAACTGTAGCAGAATCGTTGTTAGCTTTCCCTAGCCCTAGAAAAAAAAGATGACGGTAAAATTGAAGATTTTCTTCTCAAATTTACAAAATTAAAAAACTGCTTAGGATCGCGAGAAAACTGTATTTTACAACGAGCAAGATAATTCTCGTAACATACAGAGCTTTGGAGGGCCAAGTTTGACTTGGCAACAGAATATTTGTACCAGGCAACACTAGAACCAGTTTTCTTGTACTTTTTAAAGTGTTTAGACTTAACTTAACTTAACGAAAGTCTGCGAAAAACCAAGGGGCTTTGACAGACTTAGCGACGGGATGTGTACATGTAATATGTTGCATATAAACATGTAAATCAGACGATGGGGGAATGTAGGAACAAACAATGTAAATATATTGTGTTGAAGATGTTACTTTGACAGCAACCGACAAACTGGCAGAAGACTTTCTAGCAATATAGGCCACCATCGCTTCACAAGTAGTATCTGAGGATAACCTTGATACGAATACTTGCTTGCGAGGGACAACAACTGATAAAGTTGGTATGAACAGAATATTAATATTAATACCACTATTTATATTAGGTGTACTAGCCTCGCGGAAAGGTCTACGTTTTCGAGTGTTTACTGCTCGAGTAGACGGCTCTGAAATATGAGTTAGTTCAACAACCGGAGATATAGGAGCGCCAACTAGAGATGGCGCAGGAGAAACATGGATGTAGGATGGATGTTTATTATGCCAGGTGATGGTGAAAGAGATAGAATTGGCGAAAGGTCTTGACGACAAGGAGTTGCCAACGAAGTTGAGGGCGAATGTGCTGACGAATTCACCACAGACGCTTGGTTACAAAAAAATTCGCGTTCACTTTCATAATTATCATCTTCAATGTCCGAACATTCCGAAAGTATGCCTTGTACAAGTATTTGTTGTCCGTTTTTCCATTTATAAAGTGTGATATTTTAAGAGTTAAGTTTATCAGGTTGGCAGCACTGGCTGGTAATGGCGTTCAAACGTCATCTGTTAAAGTAAAAAGTTTTCAGTATACTCTGCCATTTCATCATAGTTTTCAAGGGTAAAAAAATAGTTTTACCATAATATAGTAAACTTCTTTCCTTTATTTTTTCTTACCAAATAGTCCAATTTGAATTTCAATATCAAAATAAATATTTATTTACCACAGTAAATATCTCTCAGAACTGAATTTCAACACACAATGATTTTACCCTATCAAAAGGGAAATCCCCCGAGAAACTGCAAGAAAATGTACAAACACTTACCAAAAATCTATCAACGCCATAAAAAACACAATTGTTAATTTATCGGTAATGAGGGCTGCCAGATAAATTGGTAGAATACATTATATCTAAAGAAAAATATTATATAACAATTGCATAGAAAAACGTATCAATGAAAATGATTGGCCCCGGTATAAGTTTCCGTTACAAAAATTATTATTTTTATTGTGGACTCAAGATCCAAATAAGTTACAGACATAGTCAATATTTAATGTCAAAAAGGCAACACCAGTCATTTTGACTGACGCGGTAAGTCTAGTGTTAAGAATGTTTACCGCCTGCAATGTCGAAAGCTACCTTCATAAGGGGAAAATAGCCTCTAGCCTATATTTAATAATTTTCAAACTAATTGCTTTATATCGTTTCTTTAGTTTGTTCTCTAAGCAAGTATTAACTTATATACTTGTATATATTCTTTCTGTATAACAATAAATTATTGTCTCCTTATAAGTATTGATTTCTGTTAGCGTTACTGCAATTCTCGCTCTGATGTTAATTGTTTTTTTGCAGTTTCGTATAAGCGCTCTTTTCTGACTTGCATGCATCTTAGCACACTTGCACGGATTGTTGTATCTTTGCATGCCGCTTGCTCTTGCTCTTGCTCTCTCTCTCTCTCTTGCTCTTTTTCTAACATGCCTAGCTTCAGTCAATCCAAAAACGTTTGTTGCTGTTTTTGTTTATGTATTCACATATAAGCATGTTTTTGTATATTCATTTGGGTTTTCTCTTTCTTTTGCAGTGCACTTGTTTTTTTTACACTGTCATGTCTGTCTGTTGCATGAGAAATTGTAAATGTCACTCTAACTCTGAACTTATTGGTTATGTGACAATAAAGTACATGTTAACTGTGCTGGTTATGCATCCAAAGTTAAAGATTATATGAATATCTAATAAGTTTGGTCTTAGGTGGTGTTGCGAGTCTTCTTATGAAGCTGAACTGAATTTGCAAAAGGGTTTTAACACACTCCGAATACCTCATAAGTCTGATCTGCAGCTACTTCACGGATAGGATGCTCCTATTCGATACCTCAGAAGGACGACACACGCACAGGATCACTTGCGGAGTCCCCCAAGGCTCCGTCTTGGGCCCCGTGCTGTGGAACGTGATGCCGCTTAATCTGCTTGCGGTGGAGACAAGAAGCACCGAGCTGACAGCAGCAGCGAAACGGAGCTACACTCTGGCAAAGTGGCAGGACAGATGGAGGATTACAGCCAGCGGCGTTGGACAAGGCGCATCATCCCTGATGTACGCCAGTGGTTGAATAGGAGTCACGGACAGGTTGATTTTACTGGACGCAACTCCTGAAAGGACATGAATGCTTTAGAACATATTTGTATGGGTTTCCGAAGATAATCCGTATTGCACACACTGTGCCCAGATTATTGAAGACGCAGAACATGTATACGAACAAAAACAATGCTACTTTAATCTTTTATAATGTAACATAATCGCATTTTGAACAATGCGTTTATGAAGACTACCCAGGAGGGTAGTCGCTCTCTACAGAATTAGCAATGCTTGAAAAAAATCGCCAGATTAAATTTTGTTGTATGTAATTCGCATTGTTACATTTGCTGAAAATCCTAGGCAATTATACAATTTTGTTAATACCAAAAACAGAACTTCCTTACTGCATCTGTTTTTTATGAAGACATGAAAACAAATACTGATCAGGCTGCTGCCGATCTTTTTGGAGAATTCCAATTAACTTATTTATCTTGTAACTTTCTCACTAATTTTTAATAATAATTATAACTCCTCTTCACAAAAATAGTTTAAAGATAGATGTTAAGAACTATAGGGGAATTTTCAAATTGTCCGCGATACCTAAGGTGTTTGAGAAACAGATAACATCTTAACTACAACATTTTTGTTGCTCTCAACCTGACAACATGGTTTTGTAAATCTTTATTAACGAGCTTCCGTCTATTTTTCTTCACTCCTATGTACTCTTGTACGCCGATGATGTAAAGCGGTGCTTATCATATATTAAAAACAACTCTCCTCATTTATTGCATTCATATCTGAATTTGCTTTTCGGTTGGTGTAAATGCAAGTTGTCTCTGAATTGCTATAAATGTAAGGTTATTTCATTCTATAGAAGTACGCCTCACACATTTAATTAAATGCTTAACCTGATTATAGGCAATCATTTTATTAAACTGAGTAAAGCAGCCAAACGATTGTTGAGCGATTTTGACCCTAGTCTTGAATTGCTTAGTCAAGTCGCTGTACCATGTCTTCTCAAGAAAAATATCCATTCTGTCTGTAAAGTCTTCTATTCTCCTTTACCTTATTAGGAATCCTTACCCTTTCCCGAACTAACGTATACTCAATTTTTCTTTACTCCTTTAAATTTTAAATTTAAATTTTTAATTTTTATTATTCTTATTTTAGTTTTAATTCCTTTAAATTTTGATTAATGATTTTTTTTTTATATTTCAAATTGTCAATATTCGTAGTCAGCTGCTCTTAGTTGACTTTAATTAAATAAATAATTTGAATTTGAGCCGCGTCGTTCACAAGTAGCTGAACTTTTAACTGTGCCCGTGCCTTTTTCTCCTTCCTCCTCTCCCACCCTCAACACCATACCTAAATAAGATGTTAGATGTTTCCCCTACACTCTCTCTATCCTCTTCTCCTAGTAATTCTCCCATTTTCTCCTCGCTACTTACGCCAGTTGCGACATCCACAGCTCTAGTAGTTGATCCACTATCCACTAACGCCGTGGCGAAAGCCAGTCGACGTAAAAATAGGCATTCCCCATCCCTGCTTCATCCATAGTAGTAAGCCCTTCTAATAAACTTCTACTCTCTCTGTCATGTCTGCCTATGAGTAGCAAAGGCAACTTTTTGTGTCAAGATTATCTGCTGACACAACGTGGGAATCTATAGTTTCATATATAGCGAGCAAGTCTTTTGCTAATGTATCTGTTACTAAATTTAACTTTTCTGCTCCTAGAAAAATCTCATCCTTTCAAATAAATATTTCTTCAGATTTCTTTAATACTATCTGCTATTCTAAATTCTGGCCTTCTCACATCATTCGTCATGAGTTTAAGCCAAAAAAACGAACGCAGTCTCGATCTGTATCACTTCCTATTAATATACCTGCAAACACTGTCTCTAAAAACTAAGATATTTGTCTGATTATGATACTATTCAATATCAGAATGTTAGAATGTTCAAAACTCCAACAACTATATCTGAATATTACTTCATTTGAGTCCGATATTATAGCTTTTTCTGAAACTTGGTTAAACAATACCATATCTGATTGTGAAATTTTGTCAAATAATTCTACATTATTTAGATACGACCGGTTAGCCCGCCGTGGTGCTGGCGTATTAATTGCTGTTAAATCTACACTACAATCAGAATTGGTACCGTTGCAGTCTTCCGCTAATGGTGAAATAGTTGCTGTAAAAGTAACTCTCCCATCATCTGCTCTTCTTATCATCTGTTCTTATATTTGTCCTGTTGCATAGGTAACTTTGATTTGATAAATTAACTGATCCTTGGAACTGATTGGTCCTTGCTTGACTCCGCAGTTGACAACGATATCGCTTCTAAGCTTCTTCTATGACAAACTTAAGTCTCTATTAGGTATCTGTATTTCTTACTCTTATCGAAAATTTGGTTTTTCTAAGCCACCGTGGTTTACTGCCGGACTCTAAAACCTGAAAAATATGGAGTCTAAATGTTTTAAAAAATAAAGCTGTCTGGTTTCCGACTTATCTAACTATTGTTTTTTCTGGACAACTAAGAATTAATTTGCTAGTAATCCCAAACTTTTCTGCTCCTTTGTTAAATCTAAGCGTAAATCTACACGCCTCCCATCTTCTTTCTATTTCTGTTCGCCAAATTTGTTCAATCCACCAATTCAACTATTCCTGATACTAATAATCGCTATCCCTACAGTATATCTTCATCTAACTCTATTTTCGTTCCCATTATATGTGAGTCTTCCCTTCTCTCTGCTATAAAATATGTAAAAATTTGTTACTCTCCTGGGCCAGATAATATTCCAAGTTGTCTCTTAAAAGCGTGAAGTACTTTTTTACTTCAGCCTCTTCTTAAACTTTTTAAACCATCACTTACCACCGGAGTCCTTCAATCTCTTTAGAAGGACTCATTTATCATACCACTCCATTAAAGAGGTGGTAATTTTGATATCTCTAATTACAGAGGTATTGCTAAATTGTCTGGTATTTCAAGACTCTTGAGAATATCATTACGACAACATTGCAACATATCTTTAAATCTGTTATTTTCTCTTCCCAACATGGTTTTGTAAAGAGTCGGTCTACTACGACCAATCTGTTAGAACTCATATCTTATTCACGATGAGTTCCAACAGAGAATGCAATCTGACGTCATTTACACTGACTTCAGTAAGGCATTTGACTCTGTACACCATGATTTATTACATTTTAAACTTATTTGTATTGCGTTCCCTCCCTCTTTTCTACCTTGGATTTCTTCTTACCTAAAAGGTCGAACCCAAAAAGTTGTACTCAGATTTCTAGACCTGTCTTTGTTATTTCTGGTGTGCCTCCAGGGACCCACCTTGGTCCATTATTTTAAGTACTTTTAATTAATAGCCTACCATCCAGTTTATCACATTCTAATATATATATATAGCATACTAATGTATGCTGACGATGTTAAGCTTATATTATCATTTAAAGCTCCTTCTCAACTTGGTCTTCTTCAACATGATCTAACATGATCAACATGATCTAAGCTCCATGCAACTTTGGTGCTCATCCATTCATCTTCCTCTAAACTGCTCTAAGTGCATGTTTATGACTTTTATTTGATTGAAGCCATAACATGGTACAAATACCATCGGTAACTTTCCCTTAGAACATATATTTACCGTTAAAGTCTTAGGTGTTCTTTTCGATTCTAAGCTCAATTTTAACTTACATATTACATCTATTGTCAATGTTGCCAAAGGCGTTCTAGGCTTCATGAAAAATTGGTCGAAATAATTTAACGATCTTTTCACCACGAAATTACTTTTCGTATCACTATTACGTCCTATACTCGAATACTGCTCATGTGTTTGGTCCCCTCAGTATAAAAATAATGAGGTCCGCATAAAGTTAGTTATGAAGCAATTCCTTCCCTTTGCCCTTCGTGGCCTCAATTGGGATCCCAATCTTCATTTGCCACCTCACTATAGTAGATTTTTACTTTTAAATCTTCCCTGCTTAGTTGACTGTAGAACAACCCTAGCTGTTTTATTTATTCAAAAATTATTAAATAGCAATATTGATTGTTCTACTCTGTTAAGCCGCCTTAATTTCTCTATTCCTTGCCGACCTTCTACGACATATCTTCCTCTTTATCTACCTATATGCACCATCGGCTATGCTTTGCATAATCTTTTTCTTATATTATGTTTACTTTATAACTCTTATTTCCATGCTGTTTCTTCTAAACATTTGTCTTCGTTCAATCAAACTTTCGCTTTTCTATCACCTTCGGTGATACCTATTGTATCTACTAACACTAATACTTATTTTTCTGATTAGGTGTTGCTGGGTTTTCCCTAATCCTTGCAACAAATATTGGAACAATTCAAACTTAAAATCAGTTTTAATTATACCGCCAGAGCTTAATCACTTTTATTTCTTATTTTTAAATTTTTCAGATTACTTTTAAAGTTTTATGTTGTTCTATTTAAGTTAAACGTTTTTTTTCTGCTAGTCGACTGTTTGTAGTCGTCTCTAAATGTAATAAATAAATAAAATAAATAAATAATATACTATCAGAAGCAATAATATTAGGTTGTCAAAAAAGTCCTGCGGTATTTTTATTGAATTTTCTATTGTTCATAAAATTGGTTACAATAGTGCGATTCAAGTCAAATATGCGCCGTTTTGTTCGATACCGCGTTCCCAACGAGATGCTAACTTCATAATGCCCCTCTTATACATAGAAGCTCGCTTCCCTATTGGCAAAAAACTCGGAGAGCCAATTTTCACAGGACTCTCTTGTGGCCAACTTTAGACTACCAAGCGCGTTCGCCATGGACAGAAACAGGTGGTAATCACTTGGTGCGAGATCCGGACTATACGGTGGATGCAAAAGAACCTCCCATCCGAGCTCCCGGAGCTTCTGGCGCGTCACCAAAGATGTGTGTGGCCTGGCGTTGTCCTGGTGGAAGACAATTCGGCCTCTGTTGATCAAAGATGGCCTCTTCTGCATGAGTGCTGCCTTCAAGCGGTCCAGTTGTTGGCAGTTCAGGTCCAAATTGAGCGTTTGGCCATAGGCGAGCAGCTCATAGTGGATGATTCCCTGCCAATCCCACCAAACACACAGAAGAACATCCCTGGCCGTCTTCCAGGCTTGGCCACCGTCTGGGCCGCTTCACCGCTTTTCGACCACGACCGTTTGCGCCTTACGTTGTCGTAAGTGACCCACTTTTCATCGCCAGTCACCATACGGTTCAAAAACGGGTCGATTTTGTTGTCAAAGATGTTATTTTGCGTCAATTCGTGTGGCACCCATACATCGAGCTTCTTAGTGACTCCAAGCTTCTTCAAATGGTTTATAACGGTTTGATGACTCATGCCCAGGTCTTGACCGATGCTACGGCTGCTACTTTGCCGATCTCTTTCGACCAATTCAGCGATTTTATCGCAATTTTCGACGACAGGCCTTCCGGAGCATGGTGCATCTTCGACCACCTCTACACCAGAACGAAAACGTTGAAACCATCGTAATGCGGTGGAAATGGAAACTGTATCGGGTCCATAAACTGCACAAATTTTATAAGCGGCTTGAGGTGCATTTTTGCCTTTATCGTAGTAAAATATGCCGTATTTTGTCTTTATTTTTCTCCATGTTTGCGACGCTATAACTCACAAACGACTAAAAGGAAACAACAATCAATCAAACACGTGTTAGCGCGTGAAAAGAGCTTTCCAAAAAGGTATGCGACGAATAAAACTAGAACTACGCGGTTGCAGCGAGAACTAGCGAAAATACCACAAGACTTTTTTGACAACAAAGGTAGCAGAATAATCAAGAATTATAAGGAGCTATAGAGATATAGGAAAATAGAAGATTTAAAAGAAGAGGGAGAGGATTCATAGCACATAAAGCGTGGAAAGGGCTGTGTAAAGCGTAATCTGTTGTGCGTGTAGGGAGGGACAATGGGATATAATGACGGTAGAGGAATATTGGGTCCCAGTTTAGTCCAGGTAAAGCGAACAGCACAAATTGCTTTTGAACGGATTCAATTCAATGCTGGGTGACACTATACTGCGGGCACCAGACGCACGAGTAGTATTCCAGAATCGCCCGAACAAGAGAAGGATTATTGAATTTCTTTGACCAACGTTTAATAAATACAAGTACTCCCTTGGATTCATTTGTGATAAAAGAGATATGCAAATTAAAGTTTAAATTGCAGTCAAATAAGAAACTCAAGTCATTAACCGTGAATATACGTTGCAATGAAATACTCTCAATCGTATAGGAGCCTAAAGCGGGTCTAACACGACTAAATGTCATAAACATACATTTTGCTCAATTAAGATGCAACTGATTGGTCAAACACCAGCGTTGCAAAGCACTCAAATCCTCTTGCAAAAAGTATTGAGTGGGATCAGTGTACAGATAAGCTTTACATCATCTGCATACATGAAACAATGGGAATGAGAAAGAATGGTAGGTAAATCATTAATAAACATACTGAATAAAAGGGGTCCTAAATGACTACCTTGCGGTACACCAGAAGTGACAGAAATTGGCCTCGAAGTAGAAGACCATAGTAACACTTTTTCAGTTCTATCTTTCAAATATGAAAAAATCCAATATAATAAGGAGGGTGGAAAACCTATGCAATCGAGTTTAAAGATAAGAAGATTATGATTGACAGAGTCAAAAGTTTTACTAAAATCCGTGTAAATAACATCGGATTGACTTTTTCTCATAAATTCAATATTTACAAAACTGGCAAATTCCAGTAAATTGGTTACATCGGAACGACCTTGTACAAAGCCATGTTGGGTAGGGAAAATAAATGATTTACAGCAATTCTGTTAAGTCGAAACAGGAATCTTTTCAAACATTTTAGGAATTGCAAATAGCTTTGCAATGCCTCTGTAGTTTGAAATGTCAGACTTGTTCCCTTTCTTATGGAGTGGGATTAGATATGAATCTTTCCAACGAACAGGGAACTTAGTGGATTCAAAAGATAGAGTAAAAAGCTTAAGCAGTGAAGAGCAGCACTCCTTACGGACACAACTACAATAGGAATGTTGTCAGTCCCAGAAGAGAAAAAACCTTTATATAGTAGGAGTGAAGATAAAGTTAGAGGCAGGCATATTATAGGGATAAGTTGAATTGAAGGAGGACACGTTTGATGATCTCATCTTTAACAATTAAACCTTTAATACCCCTTGGACCGATTTCTGGGCGTTGACCACTATTCGCCACTTTGCCAACCACTATTCAATCTATTAAAAGATCCAATTATAGCAGTGTCATCAGCGTATGTAGCTGTCTTTAAATTGTGACTGATGGTCAACAGTAAAACTTGGTTATAATACTGGTTTTTTGTATAATGGAATTAGAAATCGATTTAACAATTCGATGACACTGCTCAATAGTTCCATGACATTTTCTAAACCCAAACTGGTATTCGGGTCTGATGTTATGATCACTGCACTGGGAGAATTCTTCTTAAATGTATTTTCTCAAGTACTTTAGAGAACGTAACCAGCATAGTTTGGGGACGCTATGAAGTCCTGCAACTTACCTGTTTACTTGTTTTAAGTATCATAATCAGCTCGGCTCATTTCCGCTAATTAGGGAAATAATCTAGTCTGAGCATGGCGTTAAATATGTAAGAAAGCATTTTTATTCATTTTGGAGGAAGATTTTTAATAGAGTACCCTTGAATTTTTTTTGGGTTTAAGCATTTTACTTCCGTATGGACTTCTGGTATTGTGCGTCTAAAAATCTGTTGAAAATCTGCAGAATCATAATCTGTGTTTCGGTGGAAAGTTGAGTACAAGCGTACAAACAAACAATTCAGCCTTCTTCTCTTTACCCGGCATGATATGCCGTACGCCATATTTCCGTACCTTTCGTTTTACTGCAATTAGCCTCCTTAGTTCCATAGGAGGAAATGGCTTACTTATAATGGTGCTTATTGCTTGTATCGTGAAAAGTGATCAAGCTGTATGAATCAAGCTAGTTGGAGATTCAAATGCAATGGCAACTTCCTTTGACTTCAGCTATGTGTCTAGGCTAATTAGATCGGAGGTAATGTACCGATAGTCCAGAGTATATAAAGAAGTCAGCAGATCAGGTATCTTATCTTATTTTTATTTATTTTCCTATCAATTATTAACAGTCAAACAAAAATTTGGGAATAAAAAGATAACATTAGAATTAAATTGAACAGTTAATAGAATTGAAATAATTAAATGAAATTTAAATTTTAAATTAAAGTTAATATCTTGGGTGTGCAAAATAAATGTATTTAGTATATATATTAATTGCGCGGATTGAGAAAAAACCTGAAAGATCTAATCAAATCACATTATTTAGTAAAATTATTATTTTTAAATACTACTTGTTAAAAAGATAAGAATTTTGTTTTTAATAGTTTTTAAAGAGGGCTCTGACTTCAAAACTCGCCAAAGTATTTTATAGAGAGGGTTCATGCAGAGAGTATTTAGTAGCACAAGTATTAGGAGAAAGTGGTGTAAAGTTAGAGTTAGAGAGAAGTTAGAGATAGTTAGAGACGACTACAAACAATCGACTAGCAGAAAATTGTTTAGCATAAATTAAACAATATAAAATTTTAAAACTAATCTGGAAGTTAATAAGTAAAAAATTTGATAGGTCTGGGGTATAATTAAAAATGATTTTTAGTTTGAATTGTTCTAACATTTGTTTTAAGAATTGGGGGAAAACCCATAAGCACCCAATCAGAAAAATAAGTTGATAGTGTTAGTATATACGACTGGTATCACCCAAGGTTCAGAAGTAACAGCATGGAAATAAGAGTAATAAAGTGAACATAAAATGCGAAAAAGATAATGCAAAGCATAATCGGTGGTGCATATAGGCAGATAAAGAGGAAGATAGTTCCTAGAATAAATTTTTGAATAAATAGAACAGCTAGAGTTGTTCTACGGTCAACTAAACAGCGAAGATTAAAAACTAAAAGTCTATTAGTGTGAGGTGGCAAATGAAGATTGGGATCCCAATTGAGACCATGAAAGGCAAAGGAAAGGAATTGCTTCATAACTGACTTTATGCGGACCTCATTATTTTTATACTGAGGGGACCAAACACATGAGCAGTATTCGAGTATAGGACGTAATAGTGATACGAAAAGTAATTTCGTGGTGAAAAGATCGTTAAATTATTTCGACCAATTTTTCATGAAGCCTAGAACGCCTTTGGCAACATTGACAATAGAAGTAATATGTAAGTTAAAATTGAGCTTAGAATCGAAAAGAACACCTAAGACTTTAACGGTAAATATATGTTCTAAGGGAAAGTTACCGATGGTATTTGTACCATGTTATGGCTTCAATCCAATAAAAGTCATAAACATGCACTTAGAGCAGTTTAGAGGAAGATGAATGGATGAGCACCAAAGTTGCATGGAACATGCAATATATTAGAATGTGATAAACTGGATGGTAGGTTATTAATTAAAAGTACTTAATATAATGGACCAAGGTGGGTCCCTGAAGGCACGCCAGAAATAACAAAGACAGGTCTAGAAATTGTTGATCTGAGTACAACTTTTTGGGTTCGACTTTTTAGGTAAGAAGAAATCCAAGGTAAAAAGGAAGGAGGGAACCCAGATACAGATATGTTGCAATGTTGTCGTGATGATATTCTCAAGAGTCTTGGAATACCAGACAATTTAGCAATACCTCTGTAATTAGAGATATCAGAATTACCACCTCTGTTATGGAGTGGTATGATAAATGAGTCCAAAGAGATGGAAAGACTCCGGTGGTAAGTGATGGCTTCAAAAGTTTAAGAAGAGGCTGAAGTAAAGAAATGCTTTACTGTCTCTTTTAAGAGACAGCTTGGAATATTATCTGGCCCAGGTGAGTAAAAATTTTTTACATATTTTATAGCAGAGAGAAGGGAAGACTTCAATAGTTAGATAAGTCGGGACTAGAACCAGACAGCTTTAACTTCTTAAATCATTTAGACTCCATATTTTTCAAGTTTGAGAGTCTGGCGGTGAACCACGGTGGATTAGAAAAACTAGACTTACGATAAGAGTAAGGAATGCTGTTATCTAATAGAGACTAAAGTTTGTCATAGAAGAAGCTTAGAAGCGATATCATTGTCAACTGCAGAGTCAAGCAAGGACCAATCAGTTCCAAGGATCAGTTAATTTATCAAAGCATAGTTACCTATGCAACAGGAGGAATATAAGAACAGATGATGGAAGAGTTACTTTTACAGCAACTATTTCACCATTAGCGGAAGACTGCAACGGTACCAATTCTGATTGTAGTGTGAATTTAACAGCAATTAATACGCCAGCACCTCGGCGGGCTAACCGGTCGTATCTAAATAATGTAGAATTATTTGACAAAATTTCACAATCAGATATGGTATTGTTTAACCAAGTTTCAGAAAAATCTATAATATCGGACTCAAATGAAGTAATATTCAGATATAGTTGTTGGAGTTTTGAAAGAAAATCTCTAACGTTCTGATATTGAATAGTATCATAATCAGACAAATATCTTAGTTTTTAGAGACAGTGTTTGCAGGTATATTAATAGGAAGTGATACAGATCGAGGCTGCGTTCGTTTTTTTGGCTTAAACTCATGACGAATGATGTGAGGAGGCCAGAATTTAGAATCGCAGATAGTATTAAAGAAATCTGAAGAGACATTCTTTTAAAGGCTGAGATGTTTCTAGGAGTAGAAGAGTAAAATTTAGTAACTGATACATTAGCAGAAGATCTACTAGCTAAATAAGAACTATAGAATCGCAGGTTGTGTCAGCAGATAATCTTGACCCAAAAACTTGCCTGCGAGGAGCAATGACAGAAAGAGTTTGAAGTATAGATGAAGGACTTGCTATTAGGGTAGGAGCCGGGATAGGGGAGTGCCTAGTTTTGCGTCGCGTGGTCTTCGCCACTCAGCAGTATATGATAGTAGATGGTAGTGGATCAACTAATGGAGCTGTGGGTGCCGCAGCTGGCGCAAGTTGCGGGGAGAAGTTGAGAAAATTATTAGGAGAAGGGGAACGAGAGAGTATAGGGGACATATAATATGTTAGGTGTGGAATTAAAGGTGGGAGAAGAGCTTGGAGGGATAGCCACAGGCACAGTTAAAAGATCAACTACTTCTGTACGACTCGGTTCAAATTTGAATTGACTGAGCACATCAACAGATTTAAATTTAAAATTTTTAATTTTTTTATATACATATTTCTTTAGTTTTATTTATTCCCATTTTAATTTTATAATTTTAATTTTACTTATTATTATTTTTTCAATATTTTCTTTTGTTTTTATTTTAATTCGTAGCCAGCTGCTCTTAGTTGACTTTAATAAATAAATAAAAAAAAAATTACATTCAGATTTATTCATTCATTTTCTTTAAACTAAAACACGAGAAAATAATCTAATAAACAAATATATATGTACTGAACAATGAATGTTGAAATTTAAAATAACAAGAAACAAAATAAAAATAGCTTATGTCTGGCATTTATTTGTTACACAGATTAGATCCATTTCTCTCGCTAAAGCTTTTTAAAAAATAACAATTTAGAAAGTTGGGCGTTAGGCGATGTCATTTTGCGGTGAAAAGAAATCCATCATCAGAGAACATTCTTCTGCAACGATCGGATGTGGCAATTACAGCCATTATTATTTGTTTTTTTTTTAAATAGATTTGGATATGATTTTTTTTTCCTTTTTCCCGTCGTTTAAGTGGCTTACCCGCAAATGAAGCGTGTAATAATTCGTTTAAAATGTTTGCGACAGAGAGATTTTAGGTAAATAACGTTAACAAATTTGGGAATCGCATTGTAGATGGAATCTCTGGTACTTATATTTTATTAAGTATGTCGCTATTATCTGAGTCAGCAACGTTGAAATAATCACTTATGGTAATCATTTTCGTAAAGGCTGTGGAACAAGCTAATGGGTCAGGCAAATTAAACTTTTTTGAAGTATAGGTCAAATGTGGCAATATTTGATTACAATAAAATGGAGTGTGTGTAAAATTGAGCTTTTTAGGTAATGAATTAGGGAATTCGTAAGGTTCTTTATATAATTTACTATTTGAGCTTATGGCACTAATGTGTACATATTTAATGTATGAGTGGAACTCGAAATATTATTTTTTTTCATACATATCAATTTAATATTAGCTGCGATGTCTGAAACAACAGCGACTTCATTCTTTTCCTTCATATTATCTTATTACATTATCTGAGTATTACATTTAAAATATCGTCGTTAGTAAGGAAATCGATAATATAATAACTATTATCAGAAAACATTTTAATGTATGTGCTTTGTCGTAGACGGTTTTGTTTTCATTATGCTTCACACTAATACTTGTTTTTTGTGCTTAATTTAAATAAATTTTTTTTACACAAAATACTAAATTAAGTGTAATATCTATTTTAATTGTGGTACCGCACTAATCAAGTACTGTGTATTTATTTAATACCTTGCTATTCGTATTATTTGTTTGTTTACAAGTTTGCTGTCTGCTTAGCGTCGGTGAATCAATTTTCGCTCAGTGGTTGATTGTTGTAGTTGTCTGCTTTGCATGACGTTCTCACTCAGCTTCAGTCTCTCTAATTTTCCCAAATCGAAACACATTAATACTAATTGTTGTAGCTGCCTGCTTTGCAAGCCGCTTTTCCATAGTTTCGGTCTCTTGGTCTTTTTCTAACTTGTTTTAGTTTGCTTCATTGTTTCTTAATGTCTCTTATTTTATTTATTGTATTATATTTTCGCTGCTTGCACTAATTTTGCTGTATTTTAATAAATTTATTTATTTTAAGTATTTATAACTATCGAACTATCGCATTTGTAGCTTTGTTTGTATTTTTTTCCTCCCTTCTTGTTTTTTAAATTAAAATATAAATATGCGTACTTGCTGAAGATCTTGTTAAGCAGTATGTTTGCTCAAAACTTGGTGCTTTTTCTTCTTCTGATATAGTGGTTAAAAATTTTAAATTTATATCTAAGAGAAATATTCCGTCTTTTAAGATTTTTGTCACTGGTATGTTAAGAAGCTAATTGATTATTTTTTCTGGAATTCTTACACTATTTATTACCCATGTATTTAAATACCGATCCGCTTGGACATATGGTATGTTAGGATTGGGGTCATTCCCACACAACCTTTTTAAACATTAAACATAAACTAATAACCTCTTAAAGTATTATCTATCAGAATACGAGGCTTGTGTTGTAAATTACATAAATTGTTCTCGGATACTACTATTTTTGAGGCTGATGTTATTACCATTTCTGAAACATGGATTAGTCCATCCTTTTCCAGTTTTGAAATTCTTATTGACATGTTCACAATATATCGACTTGATCGATCAAAATTCCGTAGAGGTGGTGTTCTTATCGCTATTTGATCTGACTTGCCTTCTGAGGTTGTGGCTTGTGAGCTCCAAACGGATATTGAAGATATTGTTGTTAAACTTAGGGTTGAGTGCTTAGATGTTATTCTGACATGCTCTATATATACGTACATGCTTCACCGTTCTTGCCTTTAGCTTGTAAATTATATTTCATGGTCATCTTAATTAATTCCATCAATTGTTTCTTTAAAATTTTTGTCGCTGGTACAAAAGCTGATTGAGTCCTCTTTCTGTCCTTTTTATAATATTACCCATATCTGTATATGAAAATCGATCTTCTTAAACGTTGGCAAAAAGCTAAAACATAAAGTTATATTTTTAAACGGTAGATTGGTTCCAGAAAAAACCGTGTTAAAAAAAACGAGCAAAAAAAAGACATTGATCGTATACAAAAATAGGTGATTGATTCCTCATCTTAAAAACCTATTAAAAATAGTATGTTTTAAGAACAATTATAAATGTTTATTTCATTAATTCACATGTACAAGGTGTTTTTACACAAGCATAAGTAGTAAATAAAAATATACGCACTCTAATCTCAAAAGTAATGTAAATTAAATTTATGAAGAAAAATCCAATAAAACAGCTATGCTGTTAACAAAAAGAATAGGTTATTAAATCTTTAATGTAAGAAAAAAGTTAAATACTAATCATAAATACAGGAACATAAATTGAATTGCTTTCATCAACAGTTAATCGCAATCGCTTACTTCGAAGGGGCATAAAATTCAAAGCTGGAATAATTTTAAGCTCGAATTTCTCTTGTTCGTTCGGCATCTACATTTTTATAAGTGAACACTGTTATGAGCCTTTGTAACGAACCATACAAGAATTCAACTCACGTTGCAAAATAATATCACACAGAAGGTAGTTGCCATAATTTGTGCTATTTACAATTGCTTAATCAGTAAACTTGATTGTATGCACTATAAGGGAATTCTCCTAAAGTTGTGATATAAACACATTTCGCAAAAATCAAATTTGACTTATTTGATTTATTTGCAAGCCGTGTTAAATGAAATCCATGTAAAAATACATCGTGTAAGAACAGAATTGGGCGTATATGCATGTTGTTTGGACGCAATCAATTTATTAAACTGAGTAAAGCAGCCAAACGACTGTCGAGTGATTTCGACTCTAATGTTGAATTGCTTTGTCAATTTAAATTTAAGCCGCGTCGTACAGAAGTAGCTGAACTTTTAACTGTTCCCCTGCATTTTTCTCCTTCCTCTTCTCCCATCCTTGATTCCACACAAAACATATTAGATGTTTCCCCTCTATATACTCTCTCTATGCCCTTCTCCAAGTAATTTTCTCAACTTCTCCCCGCTACTTACGCCAGCTGCGGCACCCACAGCTCCATTAGTTGATCCACTAATATCACCCACGCACCCACAGCTCCACTGGATTCACTTCCATCTACTGCCGTCGTGGCGAAGGCCACTCGACGTGAAACTAGGCATTCCCCTATCCCGGCTCCTACCCCAATAGCTAGTCCTTTATCTATACTTCAAACTCTTTCCGTCATTGCTCTTCGCAGGCAAGTTTTTTTTGTCAATAATATCTGCTGACACAACTTGCAAATCTATAGTTTCATAAATAGCTAGAAGATCTTCTGCTAATATATCTGTTACTAAATTTAACTTTAATGCTCCTAGAGCAATCTCATCCTTTAAAATTAATGTTTCCTCAGATTTCTTTGATTTTTCATGAGTTTTTCTCAAATTAAAAAATATGAAGTCTAAATGTCTTGAAAAGTTTAAGATGACTGTTTCTAATCTAGACTTATCTATGTATGCTATCGCTAAATATAATTTCTTTCTGCTTTACTCTTAATGTTACACAGAATATTTCACCCGATGTAAGAATCAATTTGCGTATAATCCCAAATTCCTTTTTTAATTCTAATCGTAAGTCTACACGTCTCCCATCTTCTTCCTTTCATGGATATGAAAACTCTAAAAGCGACTTAGCTGCTGCTAAATTGTTTTTAAAATGTTTCCAATCCACCTATACAACCCTTTCGCACTCTTATAATCTCTATCCCTATCATCAAACTCTATTTTCGCTCCCATAATCTGCGAGTTTTCCCTGCTAACTGCTATAAAATCTGTAAACTTTTCTTACTCACCAGGGCTTGATAATATTCGTAGTTGTGTCTTAAAAGAGTGTACCACTTTTTTACTTCAACCTCTTTTTAAATTTTTAATCTCTCACTTACCACCGATGTCTTTCAATATCTTTGGAAAGACTCATTTATTATAAAAATCCATAAAAAAAAAGGTGGTAATTCTGATATCTCTTATTACAGATGTAAGGTATAAGGCCAAATACTTTCGAGTGGTATAGGTCTTGGTGGATATTGATGATTTATTCATTGATAATACAGATTATAATATTCAAGCTTATATTTAAAACCGAATTCACACACTCCGTTTGTAAACTCTCACCCAGAGGCGCTCTTTTTTATCTCGCCTCTATCGAGTGCATATCTCGTGTTTTTATCGATAACTACTTGTGACGAGTAAAGTAGCGATATGCATACATTCGACTTTCCTGACAATTATGAAGCGCCCTCGTGATATTCACTGCTTTGGCTCTCATCATCTCCGTCGCTTTCATCCAAGTCATCTGGTTGTATCTGGATCCATGGTTTCATTTTGTCGGAAGAGTATACCGATTTGTAATGCCTCTGAGTACGCTGAGAATTTGGCATATCCTCAATGAGATATCGGTCGTTTGGAAGCACCTTGCTTACTAGAAATGGAGCTTTGTAGCGCGGCTCCAATTTACGTGACGTTCCAGTGCTGTACGGCTCATTTTCCACAAGAACTTGATCACCTAGTTCATACACATTTGGTTTAGAATGCTTCGTATCGTTTCTTGGCTTCGGCTCAATGATCATTTACTCTATTGGCAGCACTCTCCCTTACATGTTGCAGCTCTGTTTCGGTAAGTACGTTGGTATGCGCACCTTGGAGTAGGTTCACTAGCGTATTCTGCAATAAGTTTCGGCCCTCATATCCTTATAAAAGCTGGAAAAGAGAACATTTAGTTGTTTTGTTAACCATTGTGTTAATACTCCATTGGATTTTTCGTATCTTTTCGTCTCAACGTTTATTTTCAGTCATTGGCAATAGCATTGATAACACTATGCGATTAGCGCGCTCGACATGCCCGTTCGCTCTTGGTGTGCGTACTGAATTTAGTACATGGTGAACATGGTTTTCGCGACAGAACCTTCCAAAATCTTTTTAAGTAAACGCCGTACCACGATCAGAAATAAATAGCTCGTTACTTCTTGTAATGTGTCGATGACATGTTTGGTTGCTGTGCTCTTAACAGCGCGAATAATTGTGAACTTATTAAATGCGTCGTCAATCATAAATATATGCTCGTTGCGTTTGAAACTATTCGGAAATGGTCCCAAGTGATCAATATGAATCGTTGAAAAGGGGATTGGCTGGATATCATCATAATGATATTGACCCTCTTGGCGTCCACCTGGTTGTATGTTAAATGCGCAGCCAACACATGACTTTATATATCCTTTTACATAATTTCTCATGCGTGGAAACCAGAATAAATTACCAATTCTGCCCAACGTCTTCTGTACGCTCATGCGCCCTGCTTTATCGTGACATTCGTATAGGATACAATATCGTAGCTGCTTTGGTACCACCCATAGTTTGTTGTTATAATTGCGATACAGGCGACCTTACTCTATAACATAATCGTCATTTTCGGACTTATCTTTGGATTTCATATCTGTAACAATGTGTTGAATCTTTTTGTCTTGTAGCTAAATTGCAAATAGCCAATCTGCTTAGTCGGTTATGGTTTTGAATATTTTCAAACTAGCTGTTTGCATCTCATGTGCATTCTCAACTGGCGCTCGGCTCAAGGCGTCGACATGTTCCATTCGGGAACCTGGTCTGTGAACAATTTCTACAATTTTATCAAATTCTTGTATACGCAACCACCATCGTGCAACACGTGGGATAAGTTCACGTTTTTCCATCGTTGTTTTAAGTGCGTTGCAGTCGGTAATAACCTTGATACGTTTTCCACAAATATAGTACTTGAATCTCTCTAACGACTCAACTACGGCTAAGGCTTCTAGCTCATAGCTATGAAATTTCCTCTCGCTTGTAGATGTTGCTCGGCTGAAGTACGCAATAGGTTGCAGTTGCCCTCCTTCTTCCATCTGTAGCAACACACCTACTAGATCAATTGAATTGGCATCTGTATGAAGCTCGTGTATGGCATCCAAACGATAACTAGCAACTACTGGTTTTCAAATCTTCAAACGCTTGTTGCTGAGGCTGCTCCCACCTAAACAGCTCGTTTTTGCGCAGTAACAAACGCAATGGCTCTGAGATTATAGCATCTCCGGCAACAAATTTTCAAAAATAGCCACTAAGACCCAAAAGCTTTCTCACTTCAGTTATATTATTCGGCTTTGGAAATAACGAGATGGCATACGTCTTAACTTCTCCAGGACTAATGCCTCCAGGATGAATCTGATGGCCCAAAAATGTTATGGACTGTTTAAGTAACTCGCATTTGTCGATGTTTAACGTTAAGCCACATTCTCGTAGATAAGATAAGAATATCATCCATATAATGCAGTATGTCACCTTTATGGACACGTTTTTGAATTTCGGCCATGAGTCTATTGAAGACTGCTGGCTCGCTTTTCAACCCAAACGGCATGCGATTAAATTCATATACCCCATGCGTTGTTATAAACGCTGTGTATTTGTGACTGTCTGATTCTATTTCAATTTGGTAATAACCGCTATTGAGATCAAGCGATGAAAAATGCTTAAATCGTTTGGCTCCCTGCTCTTCGTTGTTTGGAACTGGAAAGTTTTCTTTCGTAATTAACTTGTTAAGTCGGCGATAATCCACGCATAACCGATCACCTCCACTCTGCTTCTTTATGAGTATCACAGGACTGGCATACTCTGATGTTGACTCTGCTATAATATCGCGATGTAATAACTCGTTGATCATGCTGTTTACTATCTCTCGTTTTGGTTCGGGTATACGATATGGTGCTTGAAAGACAATTTGACCACTGTCAAGACGGATACTTGCTTTCACTATGTCGGCTTTCCCGATTCCCTCTAATCTTGTTGAAAATACATCTTCAAAAGTTTTCAAAACATTATGCAACCGTTGCTTGTCACTGCTGGTTTCTATACATAAGTCTAAGTCATAAGTCGAATGAATTAATCATCCTTTATTACCTGTTCTCGGACTTTTCGCTTGCTACCTAACTTCCATCTGTGAAGTTAAGCGTAACTTCGCGTCAATTATAACATCTTGTCCCAGCAAAAAGTCTTCTTCTAAAAACTCATCATCGGTGATGTATACTTGTGCCGTAGTAACTTATATAATAATAGCTATATCCACAATTATAGCCTCGTTGAGCATACAAGTGCCACCACAGATTCCTTTTACCTGTATGAAACACTTGCGACGATTTGCCTTACTACATTCGGCCACAGATTTCCGGACAATACTAGCTTGACTTCCGGTATCTATAAATACATTGTATTCGCGAGACTGTACCATTATATCCTTGCAAAACATCTTATCGCGATTCATGGCACCTAAGCGACTTAAATTTGTGTCAGTTGTCATACTCTTTTCACTGCTCGGCTGAATCTATTTCGGTTTTGGGCACGCACAATTATAACATTTATTAGACCTAGACCTGATCGGTTGTATGTCGACTTCTGTTTTCTCTTCAACGCCGTATCGTCTTTGAACTGGGTTAGCTACATGTACCCTGTCAAAGTACGATTCAGTTATACCTCGCAACTACTTCATTGATGAAATATGAATTGCTGCCATGCGTTGCTGTATTGCACGGTGCTGAAGAGCAGATCGATTATAACGTATTACTGCTGCTTCACTGAGATGATAGCGATTCCCCATTGCTGACATACGTAAACAATATTCTTTCACCGTCTCTTTTGGATTTCTTGTTGCCTTCGCCATAGCATAATGAATTTCTGCTTCATCCGGCGCTGTATGTGTTGTGAAGAATCGGCGAATAGTGTAACCACATCTTCGCTGCTCCTTTGAGTCGAGTATAAATCGCAAGCAATAAAAACTTCTCGTCCCATTGATAGGCTTAAATGATTTTATTGACCCGATCTACAAACTGATGAACCGAAATAGCATTCTCATCATTTGGATCAAAATCTGAAAAAATCTGGTAACGTATTGGCGATATCAATCACCGACGCTTTTCGTGTCGGTACGTTTTGATTCATAACAGGTGCTCCAGCACTTTCGCTGTTAGTCAAATTGTCATTTGTCTCTGGTTGTCGCTACTGCACAAGCACTTTGTGCAACAATTAGTTGTTCCATCATTTCATGCAAATGCATTATTTTGTACTGAAGTTGCGAAATAGCTGCTCCTTCTACCGCGTTGTTATGTCCCGTTGCTTGCGGCATTTCTACTTTCTCAGATTCCGCAAATTCCATTAGCCGGCGTATCAATTCATTTCATTTACCAACTGTAGATAATTCCCGTTCTCTCAGAAGGAATTTTTACTGATCTACCTTTAACTCTGCATTTTCCAATAAGTTTCTTTTTTCTTTTCTTTTACAATTTATACGCACAATTTCAATATTGCTAAGTATATTTTAAACCGAATTCACACACTCCGAATGTAAACTCTCACCCAGAGACGCCCTTTTTTCTCCCCTCTATGGAGTGGGGGAGGGGGGAGTGAGAAGCCAAGGCAAAGTGTCTGATTGCTTTCAACTTGGTGACTGCCAGGATGAGGGGGAGTGAGAAGCCAAGGCAAAGTGTCTGATTGCTTTCAACTTGGTGACTGCCAGCATGATCCTTGTGCTTTCTTACTTCGAGTCGACGCACTACCTCCACGTGGTTCCTCCGGGATTACCACTCAATACCCATTGAGTGGTAAACTAAAGCGTGCGACGGGTTTCCTAAGCCTCTAAATTAGGTTTTGGCGTAGGACTTGAGATCCACCCATGGAAAAAAACTCACTCAGTGAAGGATGTAGAAACTGCCTCGGAGAGGACCCCAAACAAAGTTGACGACCATCGCAAACGAAAAAAGGACTATGATTTGAGAGTATGCATTTGGAATGTACGTACACTGTACAGATCTGGTGCTGCTCAACAGCTAGCAGATACCCTCAAAAAATGCAAGGCTGATATTACCGCTATCCAGGAAATGCGATGGACGGGACAGGGATGCAAGAAGAAGAACAATTGTGACATATATTACAGCTTCCATCCAGTAAGGCATGAATTTGTTTGTGGATTTGTTGTGGTAGCCGACTCCGAAACCGAGTATCTCACTTTATCCCAATAAGTGAGAGAATTGCAACGATCCGGATTACTGCCAAATTCTTTAACATCAGCCTGATCTGCGCGCATGCCCCAACGGAGGACAAAGACGATGGCATGAAGGACGCCTTCTACGCGGAGCTTGACCGTGTATACGGCCGCTGTCCAACTCATGACATTAAAATCCTACTTGGAAACTTTAATGCCAAGATTGGGCGGGAAGGTGTCTTTGGTGTAACCGTTGCGCAGCATAGCACATAATACCACCTCAGGCAATGGTCTTAGGTTAATAGGCTTTGCAGCGGCGCCCAACATGGTATACGTAGTACAGGATTTCGTCATCTGGATATACACAAGGCAACCTGGTTGTCCCCTGATCGACTGACCCGTAATCAGATTGATCATGTTGTGATCGATGCAAGGCATGCATCCAACATACTTGACGTGCGAGCTTGTCGGGGTCCTAACATAGCACGGCTATGTCCTGCGAAAGTAGCACGTCGAAGTATGTCAATGAAGCTGGACATCGGAAGGCTGCAATCACAACGGACGAAGGATGCATTCTCCACACGACTCTCTGACCTACTATGCCAAACAATCTCGAGGCCTGAAAATGCTAGTGATATGTGGGCGCACATATCGCACTCTCTGCGAGCTTCGGCGGTGGAAATGCTTGAATTCCCACGCCCCCCTACTAGGAATCCATGGTACGACCAAGAGTGCTGAGAAGCAACTAGAGAGAAGGACGCGTCGTATAGGCGAAAACTTCAATCTGGTGCTACCTGGACAGTAGTAGAGAAGTACAGGGCTAAGAGAAGGGAGGAGAAGCGCCTTTTTAAACGCAACAAAAAAGAATTAGAAAGGCTGGAGTGTGCGAGAATCGAGTGTAACAGAAGCAGGAATGATGCCCGTGACTTTTACCAGAGGGTAAAGCGCCTTACCCAAGCTAGGGGGCTCGCCTGCAGAGACGATGACGGTCATCATCTGGTCACTGATGCAAGGGTCACGTTAAGGTTATGGAGGGAACACTTCTCAAGTTCTTTGGAGGGCGATGAATTGAATGCTAATTCGGGAGAAAGTGATCCACAAACCCCAATCAACGACGAGGCCGCAATACAGCGGCTGAAGAACAATAAAGCTGCAGGTGCTGATGGCTTGTCAGCTGAATTGTTCAAGGCTGGAGGCGAAGAGTTGGTAAGGTGTATGCACCAATTCCTATGCGATATATGGCTAGTGGAGAGCATACCCGAGGATTGGAACCTTAGCTTGATCTGTCCTGTCCTGAAGAAGGGTGATGCCACGCTGCGGGCAAACTACTGATGCCACATCAGTCTACTGCCAGTTGCATATAAAGTTCTGACGAGCGCACTGTGTGAAAGGTTGAAACCATGTGCTGAGGCACTGATTGGACCTTATCAATGCGGTTTCAGACCTGGTAGGTCCACCATTGACCAAATATTCACACTGCGCCAAGTCCTGGAGAAGTCGCACGAGAGCCAGATGGACACCCACCACCTTTTTGTCGACTACAAGGCCGCTTTTGATAGCCCACAGCGAGATCGCCTATTCGCCGCCTTGTCCGAGCGTGGTTTTCCTGCGAAGCTAATACGGCTTTGCAGAATGACATTGAGCAACACCAGCAGCTCTGTCAAGGTAGGAAATTACCATTCTGAAACCTTTAATACCAAGCGTGGTCTCAGACAAGGTGACTCTCTGTCTTGTATGCTTTTCAATGTACTGATGGAAAGTATTATAAGAAAAGCTGACGTTTTTGGACTGGCACGATATTGACAAACAGATGTGTCCAGCTGTTTGGATATGTCGATGATATTGGTATTATTGGGCGTCTCAAGCGAGATGTAACGGGAGCTTTTGATGCTATTGAAAGGGAATCGGCTAAAGTAGAGCTTCGTGTGAACATGGGGAAAACAAAGTTAATGGCGTGCTCCAGCAGAGAATCGCGGCGCCTCGATTTTCAATTGGTTGCAGGGAGCTATAGCTTTGACACCGTGTAGGAGTTTGTATACTTCGGGTCCACAATGACAGGCGATAACAATGTAAGCATTGAAATTAAACGGAGAATTACATCTGCCAACCGGTGCTACTTCGGGCTCAGTAGGCAAATGAACAGCAGAGCCCCTCTCGCAGGACAAAAATAATACTCTACAAGACGCTCATCTTTCCGGTACTTCTGTATGGAGCAGAAGCCTGGACAGTTACACAGACAGATGCAGCTGCTCTTGGAGTGTTCGAGAGAAAATTTCTTCGTAAAATCTTCGGTCCAATATATGTTAGTGGTACATATCGTATCAGATGGAACCACGAGTTGTATAAGCTCTACGAGGACATTGATGTGGTTAAGCGAATTCACATCATGAGACTTCGCTGGCTGGGTCATGTTGCTCGTATGGATGAACAAGCTACAGCTCGTAAGGTATTTGATGCGGTAGTTGGTGGACAACGACGAAGGGAAAGAGCCCGGCTGCGGTGGCAAGACCAAGTGACGGAAGCCCTGGCGTCACATGGTAGAACTAACTCGAGAAGACGCGCACAGTGCAGGAGCGCATGGAGGGAGATTGTGCATCAGGCTGTACCCCGTTAGGGGTGTAAATGCCAACTAATAATAATAATATGGAGTGCATATCTCGTGTTTTTATCGATAGCTGCTTGTGACGAGTAAAGTTGTCAGATGCTTACACAGAGGTATTACTAATTTGTCTGCTATTCTAAAATGGTTTGAAAATATTGTTACGACAACTTTGCAATATCTCTATAAATTAGTCATTTCCTCTTCTCTACATGAATTTGTAAGAAGTCGGTCCAATACAACCAACTCTCTGAAATTATCATCACTTATTCACGATGTGTTCCAACAGAAAATTAAAACTGACGTCATTTTTACTTGCTTCAGTAAGGCATTCGACTCTGTACACCATGACAGACTTTTTAACTTTTTAAAATCAGTTGTATTCGGCTTTGTCCATTTTTTCTACCTTGAAATTTTTATTAGCTAAAAGGTAGCTAAAAGGTAGAACCCAAAAACATATACTCAGATCAATAACATTTAGACCTGTAATTTCTTCTCTTTGCCCTTCGTGGTTTTAATTGGCATCCCAATCTTTCAAAACCAACTCTAGTAGACTCTTACTATTAAACCTTTCTAAGGTAAGAGTTGAACAATTTTTTTTTATTTAAAATGTAATAAACGGCAACATAGATTATTCTATTCTTTTAAGTGCCCTTAATTTCTTTATTCCACCTTATAGGAACTATCTTCCTATGCACCACTGATTATGCTTTGCACAATCCATTTCGCATTTTATGTTCCCTTTAGAACTCTCATGTCTATGCTTTTTCTTTTGAACATTCTCTTTGTTCAATCAAATATTTGCTTTTTTATCACCTTTGGTGATACCTACATACATACTTACACTAATATGTATTATTACCTAATAGTTATTATACTTATTGGGTTTTTTTCTGGGTATTCCCCAATCCTTGCAACAAATGGTGGAACAATTCAAATTTAAAATTATTTTTAATAATACCCTTGGACTATTTACCTTTTAAATTCACAAATAACTTTTAATATTTTATATTATACTTTATATTAAACTTTTATATATATTTAGTCGAGTGTTTGCAGTCCTTTTTAAATTAGATTAAATAAATAAATTTATTGCAGTTGATTTCTTACAATTGTGATCTGCCCCTGCCTTTCTCAATACAACGACTAGTCTTGTCGACTTTTGGCACTAACGCGATGTGCTCGTGGCACAATTTAATCGCACAGATGCGGCGAGATTCAAAATTGATGAAATTGGCGATTTCAGTGTAGCATTCCCGAACGATACAGTAATACAGTGGGCAATATTGGATTTGGCGCGTGCTTAATTTTTCTAAATCATGAAACAGTTTGAATTTGTGTGTTTGGCACCGACTTGTGAGCAATCAAATCGAAAACGAAAAAAAAACAAAAAAAAACAATTTGCCCAATAATATAAACCAATTAAATCACAAGTCAAACCTATAAATGCAAGCCCATGTCAAAGTAACGTCTATTAGACCTAGACTTACATCGGGAGATATTGTATTTTAAAGATTTACTCCATGCACAAATCCACTCATGTCTTCAACCTGCTACAACAGAGTAGCCACTAGAATGTATTTTTCTTTAAAGTCCTCTAAGTTTTATAAAAGATTTTCCCAACAAATTTGATAATGAAAGTTTCCACGTAAGAGCTATATTTACCACGGCTTTATATAAACTGTAAATTTTAAAAACATGTGAGGCGGGTCTTTGAATGTATTCTTGTATATGGCTTGAAAGTTGTCCAGTTGTCCGCTCTAGTTAACTAAATCGGTATGGCCTAGTTGATGTGCATGATAGGAATGATACATAAGCAGAAGACTTAGCATGATGTAGCAGGTTCATTTTATCTTAGTATCTTACAATACCAGCTAGTTTCGCACGCATGAAGGCAACGGCTGCGTATGTGTTAATGCTGGCATCCACAAACGTATGAAGCCGCGATGCCTTTTGCCGTTACATTTTTACCATCCAAGTGAATATCTCTTACGGTTGCCAAGTGGTTTATTGCATCAGAATCTTACGACTGCAGCCAATTATCTACAAACGTGTGTCTATGAATCGCTTTTACTTATTCAACGACACACCAGTAACCTTGGTCGCCTCCCATATCCACCGAGTCATATTTTTGTGTGGATGGCACACTGTCAATGTGGAAAGAAATCATAAGTTTGTACAAGATGACGACTGCACACAGCAATAATGTCGTCTCCTTCCGCTTCTCGCATTTCCAATGGTATTGTCACTCTGAGACGGACCAGTCCAATAATCAATAATGATCGGTGCTCTCTTGTCGTTATACAGTAAAATAGGAAGCCCTTGGAGATGACTGCGTCTACATATCAATGACTTATCGATAAATTGTATGGGCAGATTCAGACGTGCTACTATGACCACACCTTTAAGCAGTTAATGTAATGTACTTTGATTTCTGCAGGTAAATGGCCCAGTCAGGATCACTGATTTGAAGTTTGGCTCCGTGTGACTCACATCACCTGTCCATCTCAGACATAATTCACCTACTGGGCAATCTATACAGTAAAATCTTTTTTTACACGATCTTTTTTTACACGAAATAACACGGTTCGTCGAGGAAAATTTAAAAATTTTTTTACACGTAATTTTTGATTTAACACGAATTCTAAAAAATTTTTGTTAAGTTTTTACATGATTTTCTGCAGTGTTAGATATCATCCAAGTGGCAACTCTACTTCACGGCTTGTTTACTTTAAGGAAAATATTCTCTAGACATCCCTGCCAACTTTATTTGGAACCAAAAAAAAGGAAAACCCTTTTTTATTTAATATATCAGTTTGTTAATGACGAAATATATAATTTCAATAAAGTATTAGTTTAATATCACTTTTTTTGCACGGTTTTTTAAGAAAATATTTGAATTTTTTTCATTTTACACGATTTTTATAGGTTGTGGAAGAGAACCTCAAACTTACATATGAATCGTGTATTTTTTTACACAATTTTGATCTACACGGTTTTCTTAGGAACGTACCTTTCGTGTAAAAAAAGATTTTACTGTATATGCAACTTCCTTGCCAATTCTTTTTTCCGAAGAGTAGATAAAGCGCTTTCGTCAATCAACGAGTATGTGTGCACACACCAAGCCCTAGCGTATGTGAATGTAGTGAAACAATGTCTTTATTTCATATTCGTCATGATACACAGCTGCAAATTCATCCAGCTGTCCCACTGTTTCGATACACTAGCTTCTAGGTACTGTCTGTAGGCCCCGAGTGCAGCAAGGTGCTGTGGAGTGCATTGCAGTCAGCTATGTTGAAGTTCTTTTCTACTTTGCATTGCCGTAATCGGTGCATCACGTAACATCTGAAGCTATTGAGTTTTCAAGAATGTCTATAACACCCGAGTTCAGCAAACCGTTGCGCGGTGTGTCACAGCTATATCGCAGTTCGTTTCACTTTGCACTGCCGTAAACGGTGTCGTATAAAACATCTGAAGTTATTTAGTTTTCGGGAGTGCCTATGCTCACTGAACTAAGCGCAGAATAGTCAAGAAAGGGATTCATCACACTTAAGACACATACGCTTTTCTTCATTTAGTCGGAAATCTGGCTTACTGTGGTCGGGTGGCACTCTATGCAAAACCATGGTGGCACATATTGTGATTCCGAAGAACCTTTTTCGAAAATGGCCAAGATAGCACCACTCCCTCCAGACGCAAGACGATGTCGACCCCATTCTAGCTTCATGTGACAGGGCAATTTCGGTACAAGATCACTTAGCAACTCTGGATCCTAGAGATAATCGCCGAAAACAGTAGTTGTGAACGGTTAGCACCAACCGGATAATTGAGTTCAAATCGTAGGTGGTTCTTTCCTTAAGTTACACTACAGAGTGGTGTATACTCTTGGTAATATTGATTGGTGTAGCTTACCCTGCAATGCGTCTAATGGTGGGCCTCTTAAACATTTTTGAAGCCGTCTAACGTTTTTCTTATTCATCTCTCACCTTTTAAATGGGCGCTTGACGTGCATAAGTTTAAGAGGATGTTAGCTCCACACTCGTAGATCCCAATCCAAATAACTGCGATTCAAAACTACCGTATCAGAAATGGTAGGCGCACTTGATGAGCTGTGGATGAAACGGGCTTTTGTGCTGTCCACTCTGCGGAGTGTGCCGGATTACTTAACTGGTGGGTTCCCCACGCTGATATTCGTGCATTTAGAGTTTGACTGGGCTTAAACTACTTTAAGATGGGCGAGTTTTTACTATTATTACTGTCCATTGTTGCCTGTGAGATCAAAGCATGATGATCATGAATGATAATTAAAGATATTTATTTATTTATAATTTAATACAACTATCAATCTGTCGATATCTATTAGACATGCTGTATAGTTTTCGCGCTCTATTTAAATTTACATTTTTGTTTTTTGTTTATCCTTTTAATTCTTTAAAACTGTTATTTTTCCTTTCTGCGCTCTATCGTAACAAACCAACAAATCTGTGCCGGTAAGTTTTTTTTTCCATTTTTCTTTCCCAACACGTCGTCTTTGCAGTGTTTGTTTTTGTTTTTAAATTCGCCTTTCGTGCATCACCTAACGCGGCATCTGTGCTGTGTTGTTGTTGTTTTAATAGTTGGATTTAATAATATACCATCTTATTCGCCTTCGTGCTATGCGAATCGATTTCGCCAATCCCCTTTCTTTTTGTAAACGTTGTTTGTTTATCTCCCATTTACTTACTTACTTACTTATTTACTAACACATGAAAATTATGTCTTGCTATTTCAAACTCTGTTCACTAAGATCATCTGACTTCGCTAAAGGCGGCATTCAATGGGCGTGCCATTCATGTTACCAGTTCATTAAATTGAATAAAGTAGGTGTGCTCGAACGACCAGTTTTTTAGCGATCCAACACCCACAAAATAGCGAAACAGATAAAATAAACAATTATGGTACATTGGCTCTTATTTACTATTTATTAATCAAATCGGTCGATATTCTGGTGTGTATAGGTCGTCATTTTAAAAATCTATGAAGTTATAACTGTTAGAAAATACAAAATTAGAGCACCAAAATTATACGAACTCTAGTTTCTTGATAGCAAACGAACAACTGAATGTACTTAGAATCAATGCGCAAGACAAAGAGCGACAGCTCCGCTTGCTGTGGGCGATTTTGTATGTGTGTTTGCTGTTGCTTCACAAACAGTTACTTTTTATTATTTAATTTTATTTTATTTAATTTATTACTGCAGCCGGTGCCCTTGTTGGAAATATCCACTTGTAGTCAATTTCTGCAGCCTTGCAGAATAGCTTTTCGCCATTTGATGACCCCAAGAGTAGATGATTCGGGAATAAAGCTTCCTGGTCCTCATAGTCGAGAGACACATATGTATAGAGTTGGTTGTCATCTCCACTTCATGTGAGAAGACTCGCGTCTGTGAATTTTTGGTTTAGTGTAATACGGTAGATAACGGCTTTTAAAGACCGCACTAGGCGCTTCCATGCACCACCCATATGGGGAACACTTCCATTTTTTCTCCAGATACTTTGACTTTGAGCAGCGGTACAAGTAGATCTGGTCCTTTCAATAAGTAGTCGTTTAGTAAGGATCCTGATGACGGCGTCCCACACTTGCGTACGGTGAATATTGGCATTCCTGTGAAGGTTGAATCTACCGTCCGAGCAGCGTGACCCAATGAGCACGGTCTATCCTAATCTCGTCTTTACGGCAATTGGCTGCAGCCGTTTTCCCTCCAGCTTGGTAAAGGAAGTCCCTTGGGATGCGGATATTTAAGTATTTTTTCCTCTCCGTACGCATTGTCTTAGCAGACATGCTCAGATTTTTGACTGTGTTCACGTCTTTAAGTTGGAACACTATACCTGCTCGGCACTGCTTTGCGTTTTTCAAATTTTGGCTCCTTGATTGGGGCTCAGATCGTCTCACTTCTCCAGTCCAGGCTATACAGAGTGGGCTTGCAACGCCCTGTTCGCCCAGTTCATCAGCCAGGGTATGGGCGTCAGCCTCGATCCTTGATTTCGACTTTCCATGCAGCGTTACTGGGATAATTTTAAAAAATATTTCTACCTCTTGAGATTGAGGCTTACGATGGCTGTAAAGAACACTCGTTGCTGGAGCTCTCTGGTGCATATGGAGAAGAGTATTGTGCTTCTCGTTGCACCCATTTACATGGCAGGACTTTTTGGTCCAGCATGATCCTTTATGCTTTTTGAAACACGATGCGCACATTCCTTTAGATTGCACTACTTCACACCTTTTATTAGATACTCTAGCTATATTTGGCGTTGGCATATGGTATGCGGCATCCGCTTGCTCAAAAAACCAATCCGCCAATTGCTGCAAATTTAGACAGCTCAGGGATTTGGAATGTATTGCCCAATTCAGCATCATATCCGGTCCCATTTTGTCTATGAGTCTGTAACAGCGTCGGGTTATTTAAGTGTGCGTCTAGCTTACTAGCTTTTATGGTTGCACCCATATTTTTAACTGCAAATGCGAACTCGATAAGCGGCTCCAGCTTGCCATTTGGTGAGGGCGGATTGCGCACATCAGCAGTTTTATAATATGTTCCCCTGTACGCCCGATGCACATTTTTAGCATGCGTACAACATCAGGCAGCATGTCTGGAAACGTTAGGCTGTCTCGCACGGTGTCTAACACCATCGCTTTATGGAATTTCTGCAAGCGGATCATATTTTCGTTATTGCTGTAGCCGGCGATCCTTGTGCTGTTCTCATAGGACCGGAGAAATAGTGGCCAATTCTCCATTAAAGATTGGCAAGTCCCTCGGTATTGATAACCGTGCTGTTTGTTGTTTTGGAGTTATGCCACCAACGTTGTGCGGCACATTCGTATTTTTAGTGCCACCAGCGGAGTGCTGCATCCGACGGACATATGATCGTTGCGTGCAAACGCTCTAGTTATATTGGTTGGAGATTAATAAACTGGTGATGAGTGTGCGTGCGCGCGTATCAAGGCGTACTTGCGTCGCAAAGTTCCTTTTCGATGCACATTTCTTCTTCCAGTTTCTGCACAAAAAGTAGCTGCTCCTCCTGCGTTGCTTCATCTTTAACCTCCTCGTCGTCCTTGATAGGCTGCATGATCGTAGTATAAGACATCTTGTCGATGTTTACCGATGCTAGTTCAGGAGTGAGGTTATGTACACCTGCCGTAGATAAGTCCCGCTTTGCAGGTTATGTTAAGGCTTTACGCATGTTGCGCACAACCAGGTGCTCGTGGAAATAATATTATCCGATCCACTGCATAAGTAGAGATATTGACTTGAACACTTGCAGCATGCGAGCATGCTCTCATAGTCCGGTTAGGTATATTAAATACAACTGCTTGTCGATGCCATAGATGTTCCGTAATTTTCGCACGTGGACACACTTGTTCACGAAGTTCGTATTTTTGTTGTATTTTCCTTAGAATTGCGTACGTTTCCACAGAAATGGTGAGCCAATTCTTTGCGTAGAATTTTTAAAGAATTGTTGCTCGCTCAAACAGTTTCTTAGCGATGCAACACCCACAAAATAGCCAAGCAGAAAAAATAAACAATAATGACACGTTGGCTCTTATTTACTACAATATTTATTTATTTATTTAATATCCACTATTAACAGTCGACCAAAAATTACAATTTCTAATATAAAATAAAACTGAAAAATATAATTTAAATTTTAAATGAAATATTTAAGTAAGAAATTTAAGTTAATATCTGGGGTGTTCAAAATAAGAATATTAAATGTTCCAACATTTGTTGCGAGGATTGGGAAAAACCCAATCAGATCACTATGATTAGTAAAGCAAATTAGTGCAAGTTACTACGTGCTAAAAAGTTAAGGATATGGTTCTTAATCGTATCCAAAGAGGATTCTGAGTTGAAGACTCGAAAAAGTCTGTTATAGTCAACACAGAGAACTCGAAAAAGTTCATGCAGAGAATAGTTAGTATTACAGGTATTTAGAGAAATCGGTGTAAAGTTACGAGTACGTCTCAAAGGTACAGAAAAGTTAATTTGGCTCAATAGCAGAGATGAGTCAATTTTGCCAATTATTAATTTATGTAAGAATAGAACTCCCAGCATCATCCGACGGTTAGTAAGAGATGGGAGGTTAATTAATTGCAATCAACTGTGGTCTGAAGACAAATCAGTACCTGGAACCCAGTTAAAGCCGCGAAGAGCAAAAGAAGAAACTTCTTTTGAACAGACTCAATTCTGTCTGTGTGTACCGAATATTGAAGAGACCACACACAAGATCCGTATTCCAGAATAGGCCGAACAAGAGAAGTATATAGCAGCTTAGTCGTATAAGGGTCGTCGAATTCCTTAGACCATCGTTTGATAAATCCCAGAGATTGCGTCGACTGTAAGCGCGATATGTTTGTCAAAATTAAGTCTTTGATCGAGAAGAACTCCCATATCGGTGACACAGTCTAATCTCTCAAGAGAACCCGGTCGAACATGTAATTAAATGTGTGAGGCGTACTTCTATAGAATGACATAACCTTACATTTAGAGCAATTCAGATATAACAAGTTGCATTTACACCAAGCAAAAAACAAATCCAGGTCCGATTGCAATAAAAAAGGACAGTTGTTGTCATTATATGATAAGCACAGCTTCACATCATCGGCGTACATTAGTACATAGGAGTGAAGGAAAATAGACGGGAGATCGTTAATAAATAAATTAAAAAGTAAAGGCCCAAGGTGGCTACCCTGGGGTACACCAGAGGTAACAAAGACAGGCTTAAACAGTGAGGATTTAAAAATAACTTTTTGGGTTCTACAAGAAAGATATTCGGAAATCCACATAAGAAGGCTGTGTGGAAATCCGATAGTACTAAGTTTTTTAAGCAAGAGATAGTGGTTAACGGAATCGAAAGCCTTGCTGAAATCTGTGTAAATTACGTCAGTCTGCTTTTTGTTCTGAAAACCTTTAATAACAAGGGAGGTAAGCTCAAGTAAGTTAGTGGTAATAGATTTCGATTTCACAAAACCATGTTGGCAGGGTGAAATGATAGAGCTACATGAGTGTTGTAGTTGAGATGTTATCAGCTTCTCAAACACTTTAGGCATCGCGGATAATTTGGAAATACCCCTATAGTTTGTAACATCAGACTTTGAACCATGTTTGTGAAGAGGAATTATAAATGATTCCTTCCAAATGGTTGGGAAAGAACACGAATTAACAGACAATTCAAATAATTTAAGCAAAGGCTTACATAGAGAATCAGCACAGTACCTAAGTACACATCCTGGTACTCCATCTGGGCCTGGTGAATAACTTGGCTTGATTAAGTTAAGTTCGTTAAGTAGCGAACTTTCCAAGATCACAGGACTAAAAATGCAGTTAGATTTCGGCAGGGTATACGGATAAGGGGAATTAGGAAGAAAGTTAGAAGATGAATAAGTAGTTTGAAAGAATTCTGCAAAAATATCGGCTGAAGCCTGATCAGTATTTGCTTTCATGGCTTAAAACAGATGAGGGAAGTAAGGAAGTTTTTCGTTTAGTATTGACAAAGTTGTAGAACTGCCTAGGATTCTGAGCAAATTGCAAACGACATCGAATTAGGTAATTATTGTAACAACGCGAATTACAAACAACAAAATTTGTTCTGGCGATAACATAACGAGAAAAATCTGAAGGATTATTCGAACCCTTAAATCTTTTATAATATCTAGACTTCACATTTTTAAGCATTGCTAATTCTTTAGAGAACCAAGGAGGTCTATTAGTTCTCCTGGGAAGCTCATCTGGAACGCATTGGTCAAAATGTGATTTTATAATATTATAAAAAATTGAAGTAGCACCGTTAATGTCAGAACAAGAGTACAGTTGCGATCAGTTTGTTTCTAAAATTAATGAATTAAGTTTTATAAAATCTGTTTAACGAAAACAGCGTGATTTAACGACCGGGTTAATAGAACAAATATGCTCACATGTAGGCAGTTCAAAAACGAAGTCTAAAGTAGGATGATAAGGGTCTTCGGGGACAACTAAAGGACAAGTTTGTATTACAGTACAAGAAAAAGGATCCGATGCAAAAATAAGGTCAAGTAAACGACCATTACAGTTTCGAACCGGATTAATTTGAGAGAGAGACATCTCTAAAAGCGAATTGATAAATTCGTGAGATGTGGATGGCATCAAAACATTTGGAGAATCAGACCATACCACATCCGGCAAATTAAAGTCACCAAATACAAAGAGGTAATCCTTACTAGAAAGTAGTGACGAAATGGACTCAATAGCAGAAATATGCTCGAGGTATACGACAAATCGGACTGTGGCGGAATATAAGAGCACGTTATATATATAGAAATATTTTTATATATAATTTTAACGACAATCAATTCAATGTTAATTAGGCAAGGATCAAACGAAAAGCTGTCTACATAAAGCTTATTACGTTTAGAGTTAAGCCCTCTAACATTCTGATACGTTAGTATTAGTTTCTTGCAATGTTAGTAGGAAGAACTACAGGAGAAGGATGCGCTCGTTTCTTTGGCCTAAACTCATGAACAATCATGTGTGGAGGCCAGAAATTAGAGTCACATATAGTGTTAAAGAAATCTGAAGATACGTTAATTTTAAAAGAAGTGATTTCTCTAGGAATAGAGAAGTTAAATTTGGTAACCGATACACTTGCAGAAGATCTACTAGCTATATATCTAACTATCGACTCGCAAGTTGTATCAGCCGATAGTCTAGACACAAAAACTTGTCTACGAGGAGCAATGACAGATAGAGTAGGGAGTAAAGAAGGGGGACTAACTTCATTAGAAGGAGCAGGGATAGGAAAGTGCTTATTTTTACATCTAGTAGCTTTCGCCACAGCTCCAGTAGATGGTGATGGAGCAACTAGTGGAGCAGTGGTTGCCGCAACAGGCGTAAATAGCGGAGTGGTATTGGGAATGTTCCTGGGAGAAGGAGACAGAGTAAGTACAGGGGAAATGTCTAATATGTTAGGAGAGGAATTTAGGGTGGGGGATGGAGAAATAGGAATAGGTACGGGCACAGTTAAAAGCTCAACTACTTCTGTACGACGCGGCTCAAATTTGAATTGACTAAGGAATTCAATGTTTGAGTCAAAATCGCTCGCCAGTCGTTTCGCTGTTTTGCTCATTTTAATAAACTGATTGCGTACCATATTGTACATCTTGCTGAAATCGCGCTGCATAACCTAGCATCTTGCTATATGCTTGCCCATCTGGCACGCCCATCGAATGCCACCTTTTGGTTTAGCCGAAGCGGAACTGCGTTTATTAATTTTATCACAGTCGCGTCCGGATAAACCAGCGCACTCAGAGTGCATCATATTGTCACACAACCAACAATAAATAAATTGAGGTTGAGCTGACTCAGACACTTTGAGTGAGCACGACTTAAAACAGCAACACATAATGAGTGATTAGTAGAAAGAAAGAAAAATTTACTCAAATAAACGAAACAGAGGGAAAGTAAACAAATAACGCTACAACAACAAAGTGCAAGTTGGTAGAAACGCAACGCAAAGCGCGAAAGCGAAATGAAAATAGAGAAACAACTACTGTCGAAATTTAGAAACAACAACAACACAGCAGTGACGCCGCGTTAGGTGATGCGCTAAAAACGAATTTAAAAACAAAAACAAAACACAGCACAGACGCCGCGTTGGGAAAAAAATGTAAATAATAACTTACAAGAACAGTTTTCAACGTATTAAAAAGTCACAAAGTGCGTGGAAAGACAAAACAAATCAAAAGCACAGTTCTATACAATTTAAGAATTAGGTAAAAAAGGATAAAATGTTAATTTAAACGGAGCGCGAAAAGTTTCACTACCAAGCTACTAGATATCGATATTAATCAGATCGGTCTATATTCTGACGTGTATGAGTCGTGACTTTAAAAATCTGTATAGTTATAACTGTTAGAAAATACAAAATTAGAGCACTTAAAATTATACGAACCGGAGTCTCTTGATAGCGAACGAACAATTGAATGCAAATAGAATCAATACATAAAGCAACGGGCGACAGCTCCGCTTGCTTTGAGCGGTTCTTCATGCGTTGTTGTTGTTGCTTTATAAACAGTTGCTTATCTAACAGTTATTTTGCGTGTATGTATTGATGCAGCCGCGGCCCCTGTTGGAAATTAGATGCGCTGCGGTGTTGCGTTGCTTAGTCAATTAAAATTTACGCCGTCTCGTACAGAAGTTGTAGAACTTTTAACTGTGACTGTGAATATTCCTCCTTTTTCTTCTTCCGTCATTAATTCCACACATAAACATTAACATAAACTGTTTTCACTTATATCACTTTCTAATACAGCTGTTGCCATTATCTAAAAAAAACTAAGCTCACTGTGTTACTATTCAGCACCAGAGTGGTAGATGATTTCTTTCGAAACTCTAACATCTGCATATGAATGGTACATCACTGGAATCCGACATTTTTGCTTTATATGATACGTGGTTAAATATTACCATATCTGATTGTAAAGTTCTGTCAAGTACTTTTTTAATATTAACACATGACGGTAAACGTGGCGTATTATTTGCCGTTAAAACCACAGAATAGGTAGCGTTTCAGGCTTCCTCTGATGTTGAAAAATTTGCTTTAAAAGGAACATTTCCATCATCTGCTCTCTTTATCATCTGTTCTTACATTCCTCCTGCTTCTGATATACAATTTTACATGCAACATTTAAGCTGTATTTACGAAATATTTTCTCTAGCGCGTGACAAAGAATAATTTGTTGTGTTGATTGATTTTGACATGCCCGCCATAAGTTGATCATTTTTCAGCAGCGCAAATTATCTTATTCCCTTTTCTCAGCTTGACTTATTAGAATTCATATTCGATCTTCTACTGTATCAAACAAGCTTAATTCCTAACAACCTAAATATAATCTTAGAATTTTAGATCTTGTTTTTATAAATTATTACTATAATGCTTTTATCTCCAGCTCAAATTCTACTCTTATCGTATATCTAGTTTTTCTAAGCAAACTGACAAACTTTCAAACTTGAAAATAATAAGTCTAAATTTTGTAAAAAGTTTAAGATGTCTGGTTCTAATCTAGACTTATTTAAAGATTCTATCGGTAAATCTAAATTTATTCTGCTCAACTCTCAATGTTACACAGGATATATCGCCCGATGTAAGAATCAATTTGCTAGTATACCCCAAACTCTTTTACTCCTTTATTAACTCGATGCGTGAATTTACACGCCTCCCTTCTTTTTTCTTTTATGTCAATGAAAAGGCTAACAGCGACTTAGCTGCTGCTGACTTGATTGACATATTTTTTTAATCCACCTATTCAAAACTTCCGGACTCGAATAATCTCTATTCCTTCAGTATATCTTCATGTAACTCTATTTACGCTCCCATAACATGCGAATCTTCCCTTCTCTCTTCTATAAAATCTGTAAACTTTTCTTACTCACCACGGCCTGATAATATTCGTAGTTGTGTCTTAAAAGAGTGTACCACTTTTTTACTTCAACCTCTTTTTAAATTTTTAATCTCTCACTTACCACCGATGTCTTTCAATATCTTTGGAAAGACTCATTTATCATACCAATCCATAGAAAATGTAAGTTTATAAGTAAGTTTATATTAAGTTAATGGTAAGTTTATATCTCTTATTATGAAGGTATTGCAGGTATTATCTGCTATACCAAAATTGTTTGAAAATATTATTACGACAACTTTGCAATATCTCTGTAAATCTGTTATTTCCTCTTCTCAACATGGATTTGTAAAAAGTCGGTCCATTACAATCAACTTGCTGGAATTGCCATCACTTATTCACGATACGCTCCAACAGAAAATGAAAACAGACGTCATTTACACTGGCTTCAGTAAGGCACTTGAATCTGTACACCATGATCTATTACTTTTTAAACTCAGTTGTATTGTACTTTTTAAACTAATGGTTTCAATTGGGATGTCAATCTCCGTTTGCCAACCTACTCTAGTAGACTCTTACTGTTGGCGTGTGTAAAAACACGCTTGTCGCGGTGTACGGGGGGCACTTACTCTCAGCCGTATTCGGTACCAAAACGCAGTTTATTAAATAAAACACGCAGTTTTGGTACTTCAATAAAAAATGTGCTAAAATTTTTATTGGAATAGATTATTTCTAATTCAAATTAATATTAAGCTACTTACAATTGTGCTCTGCCCGCGCCTTCGCTAAAATTCGACTCCTCTTGTCGATCCTTATTTTGGCATTGGCGCGGCCAGCCACAATTCAAACTCAAATGCACAGCTGCACACTGAAAGTTGCTGCCGTACGTGTGAGAGCGAGCGAGATACAACACAAAAGGGGAAATGGAATTGCCGATTACCGTTGTAGCGGTCCCGTATGATAGATTCATACAGTGGGCAACATTGGATTCATACAGTGGGCAACATTGGATTAGGTGCGCTCTCAAGTATTAACAAATTAGCGATGCAACATTCTCCCCCCCGTAACTCGCTCGGGTGACAACACAGTTTGTTACCGACTCTCCTGACATCCAATTTTGCCAGGTTGACAACTGGTCGTGCTAAAAGCCCATCCTTAGTATGCACAACTGCGCTTCGTACTTGACCATCCTTTCCTGGGTACACTTCTACGATCACCTTTGGGCCATGAGTTGCGCTTGGTGGCTTCATCTACAATGATGACAACATCGTCTACAGCAATCGGGCTTGCAGGCGGGTGGAACCATTTTGTCCGTCTGGTTAGGGTTGGTAGATATTCTCGCAGCCATCTTTTCCAGAAGCAATCCGCCAGTTGACAAGCGACGCGAAATCCTTTAGCTAGTCTTCCACCAGATTGCTCCATGAGCCTGTGTTCTCGTAACCCGCTCGAGCTTTCTACCAGAAAGTGGCTCGGGGTAAGACCCTCTGCGTGGAACGTACGTCAATGGTCGTGAGTTTAGAATATGCAAACGCGGCTCGTAGAACTTCTTCTCTCAATCCGCTCTTAGGCAAATCTCTGAAAGGAAAGATTTAGTGGATCGTACCAACCGTTCCTAGACGCCACCCATATGTGGGGAATCTGGTGGGATAAAGTTGAACTTCAAAGTTGGGTACTCGATCTCCTCTTTTAAAACTCGACTGGCACCCCGAGAGTTGGTTCCGTTGTCGGAAAACATATGCCTTGGCATGCCCCTCAAAATGCATAAAAAGGAATCAGTGGACAGTGACACTGCAATCTCTAAGTGTACAGCTCGGGCATTAAGGCATGCAAACAACACATCCCACCTCTTCTCTCGACGTCTTCCCAGGACTACATCAATTGGGTCAAAATAGTCCACGACCGTGTTCGCAAAGGACAGCGTTTGCGGCGATAGTCGCTCTACAGGCAAGTCTCCCATCTCACCAATGCTCGCAGACCCTTGATCCAGTACCGCTGCCGTACCTCATTGACGACAATTTCGTTGTGAAAGTGGTGATATCGTCTGTGATAAAATTATACTATCAGATATGTCACGCGGTGTCGTCTTGATAGGATAATGTGGCGCTTCACGTTAATTTCGATGCCTTCTATTGCATCAATTCGTCCTTTGATTCTTAGAATCCCCAACTCGTCAAGGTAAGGTTGCAATATGCCCTTGCACACCGTGGAGTGGCTCCTCGCACGGTTTCTTGTATATGGCTCGTAAGAAGTCCAGTACACATCGCTGTGCCACTCGCAACCGTTCTAGAGTACTATACCAGGTGATGTAGCAAGTCGATTTCATCGTGCTTGTTTGCCATGTTGGGGACTGGCTACTGCATCTCGACCAGATACAGAAAGGCTAGTCCGATCAACCACCATGTTGATCCGCTGTTTTCGAGCGTCTATATCCATTTGGTGCCTTCGTCAGCTACGTTTTATGCTGATGGCACCCAGCGCCAGCTTGCCACCTCGAATCCCCTTTAAAGTTTCTCCGATTCGTAATGCTATGAACTATTGGAACTTGCGCGCATCGGATCAAATCCAATAGAGTATATCTTTTGAGTCAGTCCAGAAGTAACGCTGATAAATATGCACAGAGAATTTGGACTCGATGTTACTCGCCAGTCGAAAGCCCAATATTTCGGCCATCAGCTTCATACGGGGTATGAAAATAGGTTTTAGTGGCGCAACTCGTGTCTTTGAAGCGACTAGTGAGCAGCGTACAGTATCAGATAGTTCCGCATAGTTCACTATCTACCGACTGCAGCCAATCGTCTACAAACGTGTTGCTGAGAATCGCTTTCACTGCTTTAGGTTGCGTCTTTTTGTAGCGTTCTGCGTTGCGATCCTTTATATAGTTGACTAATGCCGGTGAACAGGATGGTCATAACCTGCATCATATACGTCTCTGGTGATCGCCACGATGCAATATCGCGCCACAGAAACTTTTGCGCAGCTTGAACTTCGGGGCGCACGAGTACTTGGTGGAACATATTCCGTATATCGCCGGCTATTGCTATAGGCCGCTCCCTGAAGCGTAGGTAACTGGCTTCGTTCAGTTTGTGTGCACTGTTTACGTCGTTGCACTCACACGGGTAACAATCTAGCCCTTGGGGATATTTTGCAGAACTGTGCTGTCCGTACACCGACCAGCCTGAAAGGCTGCGCACAGCAATAAGGTCGTCCCTTTCGCTTCTTACATCTCCAATGGTACTGTCACCTTTAGATGGTCCAGTCCAATAATGATCTGTGCTGTCACGTCGCTGTACAGTAGAATAGGAAGTCCTTGAAGATGACTGCGTGTACGTATTAATTCCTCCTTGATAGGCTGTATGGGCAGATCCAGGCGTGTTACTGTACGCACGCCTTTAAGCACATACTGTGGCATAGTTTGATTCTTTGCAGATACCCTCAGGACCACTGACTTGGAGTTTGGCTCCATGCGACTCACGTAACCAGTCCATCTCAGACACAGTTCACTTTCCGGGCCATCTATATCCAACTCCCTTGCCAGTTCTTCTTCCATCAGAGTACACGCTGCACCTTTGTCAATCAGCGCGTATGTGTGCACACACCGAGCCCCAGCGTAGAGCGTTATAGGAATGTAACGGAACAATATCTTTGCTTCATCTTGGTCGTGATGCAGAGCTAAAGATTCACCCGGCTGCCCAGCGAGGTTGCTGCTACGATGCACTTTCCGTTGCTACTGTCTGTAGCACTAGACTGCAACAAGGTGTTGTGTGGTGGGTCGCAGACAGTTATATTGCAGTTCCTTTGCACTGGCTTAGGCGGTGTTGCATGAAACAGAAAAAGCTAAGTTTTTTAGCTTTCACGACTGTTTACCGTTCGTCTATGCTCAGTGCTCTGAACACAGAACAAGAACGCAAGCTATGGGTTTCGTCACACTGCGGATATCACCGCTCGTCTTGATTTAGTCGTAAATCAGGCTTAGAAGGGTTGTGGCTATGCGTAAGCAATCGATACCTTGTTTTATTCGTTCCTCTTGCGTCGCTAGCGAGTTGCGACGTATATGGCGTCACCATCGTGGCACACATTGTGATTTCGAAAAACCAATTGTCAAAAATGGCCAAGTTAGAGTCGTTTCCTTCGGAAAAAAAACGATGTCGTCCCCATTCCAGGTTCAAGTCACAGGGCAATTTCGCTACAAGCTCACTTAGCAACGCTGGATCGTGAAGGTAGTCGCTAAGTCCAATTGCGTCCATCGTTGCGCAGTACTTCTGAACGGCTAGGGCTAACCGGATCACTGAGTTCAGTGGTTCTTCCCTTAGGTTGCGCTGTAGATTGGTGTATATTAGCTCTGGGCGTCCGTACAGCATTCTAAGAGTGCCAATCGCATACGGCACGGTTTCGAGAACTCTTAGCTTGCCCCGCAGTGCGTCTAATGCTAGGCCTCTTATACACTTTTGAAGTCGTATAAGGTTCTCCTCGTTACTATAGCCGCGTCTTTCTGTAGACTGCTCGTAGCTGCCTATAAACAACAGCCACTCTTCTGGTGCCCAAGAAAACATGGGCAAATCTCTTGAAAGCGATTGACGTGCAAAAATGTGTGCAGATGTCAGTTCCGCGCTCGCAGATCCCGATCCAAATAACTGCGTGGGCAAATGCTGCTGCGGTGACACGTGTTCAGTTAGGGGTGGCAGCCCCCCGAGGGCTGGCATCGTAGAACTCGCTCCTGTGTTCGTGCCCATGCCTCCATACGGTACAATTGACCGGTTAAAGACAGCCGTGTTTACGAGAAACGGTAGGCTCACGTCATGAGACGTAGAAGAAACAGGCATGTGTGTTGTCCAGGTGTGGACAGATCCTCTTGCCAGCATTTTCTCGAATCCATCGCGGTTGAAGCTGTCCTCATCGCCTTGTTTCCCAGAGTTCCGTGCTTTAGGCGTAGACGACACGTATGCTTCCGGTGTCAATTCGTCTGAGTTCACCTTCTGCATTAGGTCCACGATTGGGGCTTTCGCGGCCCGTGCATGCTCACTGAACTGGCCTGTGGCCCACGCTGATATCTGATAGTAGATATGTCACGCGGTGTCGTCTTGATAGGATAATGGGGCGCTTCACGTTGATTTCGATGCCTTCTATTGCATCAATTCGTCCTTTGATTCTTAGAATCCCCAACTCGTCAAGGTAAGGTTGCAATATGCCCTTGCACACCGCTTTCAGATCTTAGGCAGCAGATTTCTTTGTAAAACTCTGCCTCCTGACAAACACGTATAAATACGATGTCTGCTTCCTCTTCACGTTTTCACTGCAAGAAACCGTGGAGTGGCTCCTCGCACGGTTTCTTGTATATGGCTCGTAAGAAGTCCAGTACACATCGCTGTGCCACTCGCAACCGTTCTAGAGTACTATACCAGGTGATGTAGCAAGTCGATTTCATCGTGCTTGTTTGCCATGTTGGGGACTGGCTACTGCATCTCGACCAGATACAGAAAGGCTAGTCCGATCAACCACCATGTTGATCCGCTGTTTTCGAGCGTCTATATCCATTTGGTGCCTTCGTCAGCTACGTTTTATGCTGATGGCACCCAGCGCCAGCTTGCCACCTCGAATCCCCTTTAAAGTTTCTCCGATTCGTAATGCTATGAACTATTGGAACTTGCGCGCATCGGATCAAATCCAATAGAGTATATCTTTTGAGTCAGTCCAGAAGTAACGCTGATAAATATGCACAGAGAATTTGGACTCGATGTTACTCGCCAGTCGAAAGCCCAATATTTCGGCCATCAGCTTCATACGGGGTATGAAAATAGGTTTTAGTGGCGCAACTCGTGTCTTTGAAGCGACTAGTGAGCAGCGTACAGTATCAGATAGTTCCGCATAGTTCACTATCTACCGACTGCAGCCAATCGTCTACAAACGTGTTGCTGAGAATCGCTTTCACTGCTTTAGGTTGCGTCTTTTTGTAGCGTTCTGCGTTGCGATCCTTTATATAGTTGACTAATGCCGGTGAATAGGATGGTCATAACCTGCATCATATACGTCTCTGGTGATCGCCACGATGCAACATCGCGCCACAGAAACTTTTGCGCAGCTTGAACTTCGGGGCGCACGAGTACTTGGTGGAACATATTCCGTATATCGCCGGCTATTGCTATAGGCCGCTCCCTGAAGCGTAGGTAACTGGCTTCGTTCAGTTTGTGTGCACTGTTTACGTCGTTGCACTCACACGGGTAACAATCTAGCCCTTGGGGATATTTTGCAGAACTGTGCTGTCCGTACACCGACCAGCCTGAAAGGCTGCGCACAGCAATAAGGTCGTCCCTTTCGCTTCTTACATCTCCAATGGTACTGTCACCTTTAGATGGTCCAGTCCAATAATGATCTGTGCTGTCACGTCGCTGTACAGTAGAATAGGAAGTCCTTGAAGATGACTGCGTGTACGTATTAATTCCTCCTTGATAGGCTGTATGGGCAGATCCAGGCGTGTTACTGTACGCACGCCTTTAAGCACATACTGTGGCATAGTTTGATTCTTTGCAGATACCCTCAGGACCACTGACTTGGAGTTTGGCTCCATGCGACTCACGTAACCAGTCCATCTCAGACACAGTTCACTTTCCGGGCCATCTATATCCAACTCCCTTGCCAGTTCTTCTTCCATCAGAGTACACGCTGCACCTTTGTCAATCAGCGCGTATGTGTGCACACACCGAGCCCCAGCGAAGAGCGTTATAGGAATGTAACGGAACAATATCTTTGCTTCATCTTGGTCGTGATGCAGAGCTAAAGATTCACCCGGCTGCCCAGCGAGGTTGCTGCTACGATGCACTTTCCGTTGCTACTGTCTGTAGCACTAGACTGCAACAAGGTGTTGTGTGGTGGGTCGCAGACAGTTATATTGCAGTTCCTTTGCACTGGCTTAGGCGGTGTTGCATGAAACAGAAAAAGCTAAGTTTTTTAGCTTTCACGACTGTTTACCGTTCGTCTATGCTCAGTGCTCTGAACACAGAACAAGAACGCAAGCTATGGGTTTCGTCACACTGCGGATATCACCGCTCGTCTTGATTTAGTCGTAAATCAGGCTTAGAAGGGTTGTGGCTATGCGTAAGCAATCGATACCTTGTTTTATTCGTTCCTCTTGCGTCGCTAGCGAGTTGCGACGTATATGGCGTCACCATCGTGGCACACATTGTGATTTCGAAAAACCAATTGTCAAAAATGGCCAAGTTAGAGTCGTTTCCTTCGGAAAAAAAACGATGTCGTCCCCATTCCAGGTTCAAGTCACAGGGCAATTTCGCTACAAGCTCACTTAGCAACGCTGGATCGTGAAGGTAGTCGCTAAGTCCAATTGCGTCCATCGTTGCGCAGTACTTCTGAACGGCTAGGGCTAACCGGATCACTGAGTTCAGTGGTTCTTCCCTTAGGTTGCGCTGTAGATTGGTGTATATTAGCTCTGGGCGTCCGTACAGCATTCTAAGAGTGCCAATCGCATACGGCACGGTTTCGAGAACTCTTAGCTTGCCCCGCAGTGCGTCTAATGCTAGGCCTCTTATACACTTTTGAAGTCGTATAAGGTTCTCCTCGTTACTATAGCCGCGTCTTTCTGTAGACTGCTCGTAGCTGCCTATAAACAACAGCCACTCTTCTGGTGCCCAAGAAAACATGGGCAAATCTCTTGAAAGCGATTGACGTGCAAAAATGTGTGCAGATGTCAGTTCCGCGCTCGCAGATCCCGATCCAAATAACTGCGTGGGCAAATGCTGCTGCGGTGACACGTGTTCAGTTAGGGGTGGCAGCCCCCCGAGGGCTGGCATCGTAGAACTCGCTCCTGTGTTCGTGCCCATGCCTCCATACGGTACAATTGACCGGTTAAAGACAGCCGTGTTTACGAGAAACGGTAGGCTCACGTCATGAGACGTAGAAGAAACAGGCATGTGTGTTGTCCAGGTGTGGACAGATCCTCTTGCCATCATTTTCTCGAATCCATCGCGATTGAAGCTTTCCTCATCGCCTTGTTTCCCAGAGTTCCGTGCTTTAGGCGTAGACGACACGTATGCTTCCGGTGTCAATTCGTCTGAGTCCACCTTCTGCATTAGGTCCACGATTGGGGCTATCGCGGCCCGTGCATGCTCACTGAACTGGCCTGTGGCCCACGCTGATATTCGTGCACTAACAGTTTGACTGGGTTCAATCGCCTTTCCGTCGGTGGGCGAGCCTTGAGTATTAGTATCGTCCATTGTTGCCGGTGAATTCACATGCGTGTTTAATAAGCTTATCAATGCGCGTGCTCCTTACGATCGCAGAGAGTGGCTCTGTTTTGGCCTTGTGGTTACGTAGAATGCGTGTGGCTCACGCAGATTCCGTTGTATGAGTGTGTCTCACTCAGGGCTTGAGGTTATGTGTTGCGCGTGCTGTTCACGCGGATTCGGCTCAACACAATCTTGATGCCACTACCGTCAGTACGATGTTGAGGATCGACAGCTTTTGCTCCCGGCCTCTGCCGCTGCAGAATTATATCAGAATGTTGGCGTGTGTAAAAACACGCTTGACGCGGTGTACGGGGGGCACTTACTGATACCCATGTTTGGAACTAAAACGCAGTTTATTAAATTAAAACACGCAGTTTTGGTACTTCAATAAAAAATGTGCTAAAATTATTTCTAATTCAAATTAATATTAAGCTACTTACAATTGTGCTCTGCCCGCGCCTTCGCTAAAATTCGACTCCTCTTGTCGATCTTTATTTTGGCATTGGAGCGGCCAGCCACAATTCAAACTCAAATGCACAGCTGCACACTGGAATCTGCTGCCGTTCGTGTGAGAGCGAGCGAGATACAACACAAAAGGAAATTGCCGATTACCGTTGTAGCGGTCCCGTATGATAGATTCATACAGTGAGCAACATTGGATTAGGCGCGCTCTAACTTATTTACACTTACTATTAAATCGTCCGTCCTTGGGTAACCGTAAAACCACTCTAGCTGTTTTATTTATTTAAAAATTTATAAACGGCAACATAGATTCTTCTACTCTTTTAAGTCACCTCAATTTCTCTATTCGACCTACTAGGAACTATCTTCCGCTACATCTTCCTATATGCACCACTGATTATGCTTTTCACAATCCATTTCGCATTTTATGTTCCCTTTAGAACTCTCATGTCCATGCTCTTTCTTCTAAACATTCTCTTGGTTCAATCAAATCTTCGCTTTTTATCACCTTCGTTGATATCTATATACTAACACTAATATTTTTTTGTTCTGATTAAGTTTTCTTACTTTCCCAAATCCTTGCAACAAATGTTGGAACAATTTGAACTTTTCTAATTTACAGATTACTTTCAAAACTTGATATTGAAAAATCCGTTAGAGTTTTTACGGACAGTACAAGCAAATTATTAAATTCCGCCGATATTTCCGCAACTTTAGAGTCTAGCTTAAGAAAACATTCGATAATCTAATAAACTCCAGCATATAAATAAAATTAATAAAATAAATAAAATAAATAAAATAAATAAAATAAATAAAATAAATAAAATAAATAAAATAAATAAAATAAATAAAATAAAATAAATAAAATAAATAAAATAAATAAAATAAATAAAATAAATAAAATAAATAAAATAAATAAAATAAATAAAATAAATAAAATAAATAAAATAAATAAAATAAATAAAATAAATAAAATAAATAAAATAAATAAAATAAATAAAATAAATAAAATAAATAAAATAAATAAAATAAATAAAATAAATAAAATAAATAAAATAAATAAAATAAATAAAATAAATAAAATAAATAAAATAAATAAAATAAATAAAATAAATAAAATAAATAAAATAAATAAAATAAATAAAATAAATAAAATAAATATAATAAATAAACTAAATAAAATAAATAAAATAAATAAAACAAATAACAAATAAAATAAAATATAAAATAAATAAATAAAGTAAATAAAATAAATAAAGAAATATCGTTGCAGTATTCCCGAACGATACAGTAATACAGAGGAAGGAAAACGCAACACGCAACAGTTTCATTTTGTGTGTTTGGCACCGACTAGTGCGCAATCAAATGTAAAACGAAAAAAGTAAAATGCTATATATATTATATATAAACCAATTAATCACAATTCGAACCTATAAATGCAGGTACCTGTCAAAATAGCTTATATATGCAAGACAATATCGTGCCCATTCTATCTTCATGTGATATGGATATTTTCTTTCAAGATCACTCAGAAACGTTGGATCCTAAAGATAATCGCAGAACGCAGTAGTTGTGAACGGCTAGCACCAACCGGATAATGGAGTTCAGATTGTTTGTCTGAATAGATGGTTCTTCCTTTAGGTTACACTGCAGATTGGTGTACTATATATTATCTCTGGGCGTTCTTACAACATTCTTAAACTACCAATCGCACTCGGCACGATTGCGGGAACCATTAGCTTACCCCGCACTGCGTCTAATGCTGGGCCTCTTAAACACTTTTAAGCTGGATAATGTTTTTCTCATTCATCTTTCATATGGGCGCTTGCCCATATGAAGAGGATGTTAGCTCCACACTAGTAGATCCCGATGCAAATAACTGCGATCAAAAACTGCTGAATCAGAAATGATAGGCGCATATCATAAGATGTGGATGAAACGGGCATGTGTGTTGTCCACTCTGAATGACACAGTTTCTTGATATTTTCCTCTTTCCAGCATTTTCTTTCAACCATCGCGGTTGAAACGTCCTAGACGACTTGTTTTGCATGTCCTTGCCCATCAGTTTTTATCCAACAGATTCTCAATTCATCAGACTCCACCTTCTGCGTTACGACCGCGATTGGGGCTACTGCGGACCGGGCCGAATAACTGAACTGGGTGTGTCCAGCGCTGATATTCGTGCATTCAGAGTTTTACTGGCTTTAAACTACTTTAAGATGGGCGAGTTTTCACAGTGCCTGTGAGATCGAAGTCATGCGTGATAATTTAAGATATCAATCCGCATGCTCCTCATGCAGAAGACTGGCTCCCTCAATCACTTGAGATTTGTTACCTTGGTGTACTGTACTCTGTCTTAACGGCTATGTACAAAACGTGTAGCTTACCCAGTTTCGGTTATGTGAGTGAGTTTTGATGTTATGTATTGCGCGTACTGCCCACGCGGTTGTGCTGACTGTCAATAAGATATTGAAATATCGACAACTTCTGCGCCCGACCTCCGCCACTGCAGAATTATTTCCCAATATGCGCGCGTGTACCGACGTACTAGACGCGGTGTCTGCATGAGCAGTAAGCAAGATCAAAATGCCGTTTCTCAAAAAAAAAAAGAACGCCCAATGTCGATACTCCAATAAGCGACTGAAATCTTCATTTATAATTTAATATAGGGTGTTGCAAAAGTTACGCAAGTTTTGAATTAAGCTCAATAGTAAGCTAAATTTTTTGTTTTTTATTGTAATTTTTTTTTTTTTAATCATCAAATGGCCTATTACACGTATGAAATTTGCATCTTGTCCACGGCGTCGAATTGAGGTTTCCGGATTGTCACCGACACGTACTGCTTCAATATTGGCATTTGAACGGTTTGTTTTTGGACGGAACCTGTCTCCCGGAATTTTTTCAATCAATCTCTTCACAGTTGACAAAGTTAAAACACAGCTTCGACCATATCTGTTATGAAATTTTCGAACTGAGGCCGCCAAACATTTATGGCCAGTTAAATTGCCATTTGAATAACTATAATCAAGAACACAATTGGATGTTCGCATATTTAAGTTTTAATATATATAGTCATATCTTTTATTCTGAAAACACAACTCTTAGAGATGGTAACTTTTCGATTCTCCGAATGTATAATATGTAAGCTTAATATAATCGAGATCGACGGCGTTGCCACAGGACCCTCCTCTAAGTGGGTGTGCCACGATGAAACAATATTATTTATTTTTTGTATAATTTCGAATTGGTTTGCTAAGAGAAATCTCTTCTTGTACGCAATCGTCGTTTCGAACGGCAAAGCATGGCTTTAAACGATCAACCGATATTGCTGTATAGTGGCATAATTATAAGATCAAATTTATTTACATCTTGGTGTACATCGTGCCAGTTTTATAATCGTTTGATCTGATGAAACCACAAATGCGGGTGTTTACAGTTAAATTTCGGTAGTACGATTTGTGGACGTCCTGCAGACGTGCGCGTTGCCGAAGTAGAGGTGGATTGAGTTTGATTACTTGCGATCATCTGTTGAAGCTTCTACTGAAGTTCACTAATTTTGTTTTCATATTCGGCCTCCATGATACTAGCATCTATGGTTTGGCAAGAATCAAGGTCTGACATAAAATCTAGTTTGCGTCTGGAAAGTGAACGTAAATTGTACAATGTTCGTTGCATATATTCACCAAAGTTTTGAAAAAATATGTGTTTTTCAGTTAAATTTGTGTTTAAAATAGTCGGGGTCACCACAATGGCTAGCTATATTGCCATTTGAAAAACTATAATCAAGAACACAATTGGATGTTCGCAGATTTAAGTTTTAATATATATAGTCTTATCTTTTATTCAGAAAACACAAGTCTTAGAGATGGTAGCTTTTCGATTCTCCGAATGTATAATATGTAAGCTTAATATTGCCACACATTCATTATTTTTGAAATATTGTTCAATAAGAAAGACACGTTGTTCTATCGTATAGCGCTCGATTTTTACTAACTAATTACTAATTTTTTCTGGCTGCCAACAATTGATTGCACAAATGGCGGCAAATTCAAAACTTGCGTACTTTTTGGGACACCCTATATAACTTTAAATTTATTATTTTATAGTTTATTCTTACAAGTAGCAGCGAGATTTAAAATTTAAAAGGAAAATGAAATAGCCGATTACCGTTGCACTATTGCCGAACGATACAGTAATACAGTGGACAAAACTGGATTTGGCGCGTTGAATTGATTAAATTGGTGTAAAATGGTCTACAATGTAAACCATTTAAATCAGAATTCGAGCCAATAAATGCTAGGCCCTGTACGTAAAATTTAATATTTCGTTATTTCTGGTACTCAAAGTGGGATCCAACAGATCTAACAGAAACAGTTTCTGGTTCTTTTACTTCCTTGCAATATATCCCACCAATGCTTGCAGACCGTTGATCCTATTATTGTGTAGGTGGTGATATCGTCTATGAAAGAATTTTATTATCAGATTATTACGCGGTGAGGTCTTGGTAGGATAATAGGGCGCTTCACGATGCTTTCCATTTCGGCCCCACTCCTTCGCGATAAAGCTGGGGGAACACTAGTGCAACAACCTTTTACGGTTGTAAGCACCGATTTTAGATCTTTGGCAGCACATTTCTTTCTAGAACTCTGCCTACAGAAAAACATGTGTAAATACGGTGTCTGTTTCGTCGTCACGGCTTAGCGGCATGAAACTGTAAGTAGCCCTTCACACGGTTTCTTTTATATGGCTGGTAAGTAGTCCAGTACGCGTCGTTGTGCCGATCGCAGCCACTCTGATTTTCTGGCGTCTTTATGCATTTGGTACCTTAGTCAGCGACGTTATGTGCTGAGGGCACCCACTTCGATCCGTAATGGTACACACTGATAAAACTTGTGTTCATCGGATCAAATGAAAATAAAATAGATCTTTCGAGTGGAACCAGAAATAGCGCTGATAAATACGCACTAAGAGTTCAGACACGATGCTCCTCGCCGACAGCAAAATATTTTAGTTTTTTTTTTTTGGTAAATAAAAAAAAGTACCTAACGTTTATTTTTACAGTAAACTGTAAATCTTCAAGCTATAAACTTTTCTACATGAATTTTATTATTATGTTGCTCGTTAAATAAATTTGACAAAATTGCTCATAGCGTCTTTAAAAATTGAACCTACAAGTTTCTTTCAACAATTTGACAACAGAAGTTTCCACGTAAGAACTACATTTAACACGGCTTCATATTGTGTATTTTTTTTTTTAAAACACGACGTCTTTACCGAATTTTGATCGGTTGATCAAAGATCATTGGCTGATGGATGGCAACACACATTCTTATATCAAATGAGCATTTCTTGGTAGGAGTATGGTATTAAGAAACGATTTAACCTAAAGTAAACGTCAAATTATAAGCAAGGAGCTTAATAACATTTTTTTTCGTGATTAGCGCCTACATATTTACCTTTATTCTTTAAATTATTGTAATACCATTTAATAAATATTGTTAAAAACCCAAATAGCTCTTAAGAGCAATTGGAAAAATAATAATTTTAGCATTATATAATTCTAAAAGATTGAAAATAATCATTCCCATGTAGTGGGTTAATATTTACCAAATGTTAAATTTGGGGATTTTGTTATTAGAAAGGGCTTCATTTTTTTCGACTCATATGTAACCGAGCAGAATAGCAGATCTCGTTCAAAATTATTCTTCCTTGAGCCACCTTCTTTACCTCGACGAAGATACTTTTTTTTGGAAAAGTTTTTTAAGAGCACAGTTTTATCTGTGTTACAAAATGGCACTTTCGCTGAAATAATGCGTATCAATATTTTGCTGTAGTTAGTTTTTAGAAGAAGCTACGGAGTCAGTTGCATGTTACGTTCTTCTCTAGCTGTCTCTAAAATACGAACTCTATATCGCTCGTTAAACCGCGCTGGCCTCCGACCACTTCCAAAGAAAGAACTAGTAGACAATTGACTATAGAGCTACAAGCCTATATTGAAAACTTAATGCTCTTACATTAACTAAAAGCGTTAATAATATCTATTTTTTTTGTCAAATGACTGACGTTTGCAGCTTGCCATTTTGAATCACAATCGCAACTAACATGCTGAATGCCAAATGTGCGACCAATACACAGAATTTACGGTAATCGAAAACAATGCTTTTATTTTAGCGTTCAATTTTTAAATTCTTTCAGAAAATTTTATATAATATTATATTCAGTTACATAAATTAAGTAAGTGAATAATTTAAACAATGACGCTACTAAGCATTTTCACTAATACGCTAACCGATGAGTTCAAGTTCACGATATTGACAAAATGTTGTTTAATGGCAATAGGACTTCTTAAAAAAGGAAGTTTTAGAATTACAATGTCCATACTTTTAAGCCGCGTGGAATTTTGGCAGAAAAATTATGGTCAAACTATTACTTCTTTGATAAATAAGGTGCAAAAAAATGGGACGTGATGAATGCATTAATAAGGATGAGGCTGTATGTGCAAACTGGCTGCACAAATTGGAAGAATTCCGCGATGCTTCGATGACGACATTTTTTTGACGAAATTACTTTACGTTTTTGGTAAAGATAAAATGCGCTCCAATGAATAACTCTGCTGTACTAGTGTTGGAGTTACAGGTGGCAGTCAGGGCGGTAGGCTGCGTAAGCTTATTCTGGAAGGGGAAGGACAAAAGTGGAAATGGGGTTCGACTAGAGAACCATTTTTGCGTAGATAAAATCTCAATACGGGAAATAAAAGCCTAATGAACATTGCGTAAATAATTTTTCTACCTAGCAGCTTTGTGGAGTGGAGATAGATTCCCGGTATTGAAAGCCCAGTAGACTTAGATGAGCAGATATATTTAAATTCTACTTGACTACACGGCGCACTTATTCTGATAAACAGAGTAGAGCAACAATTAAACTAACGATAGAAACCGCGTTAGAATTGCGAATTTTGTGTGTATTGTTCAATGTATAGAAAAACTGTTTTTAGTTTGCATCTTTCAGACCGCTTACGCACATAGCGCTGGATTCACCATGATCGAATCTTCATAACATTACCTTTTTTTTTATACACTAATAATTCCAATCATTTGACGTAACAAGATGAAGATTAACAACCAACGAGAAAGATTTGACGGGATGTAGGAACATCTTAGTTCGTCGGCTAGCATGAATTTTAGTTAAGCTCAATCGAATTCCAGTTATATTCACGGTAGCGGGGATGTTGCATACAAAATTGCATTTCAAAGTATGATTTATAATTATATTTTGTTTTAAAAAAAAAATATTGTAAGTTCGATCCACAACACATATTTTGTGAAGAATTTTTATTCTACATATCTTCTAAATGTGTTTTATACTGAAAATGTGGTTTTGACTTAGCAGTGTTCCACTTTACTAAGTTTAACCCGAATCAACAATGTGTTCGGAGCGTAATAAAAATTGTAAAATTATGTTCTTCTTTACTTAAAAATAAAGTACACTTTCTGTAGATATTTTTAGGACATGCCTGAATGACAATTATTTATTTTCATAGTCTAAGTGTTGTTCAAGTGAAAAAAAAAAATTTTAAATCAGTTTCATTCCAAAAATAACATTTATTCGTACTTATAGTTGAATTCCATACGAAACAAATATTGTATATTAACCTGTGCAATATCATATACGATAAACTCATTATAAAGTAGCGATGATTTAAAATTCTCTTTAGTTACAGGCTTTCCAAGAGGTATTTCAACACCATCATCCCGTAAGTATGACTCTTTTGGGTCTGGCATCGTGTGTCCATGACCAAAACAGCTGTGTTTATCTTTTGGTAGCTTATCAACATACTTAGCAGAAGTACACTCCATCATGTCACCCAGAGCTACTTCAGAGAGAATCATAAGTCCCGTAGAATTTTGTTGGCTAGTACAACAATAATTTGCAGACTTGGACACCATGTCTGCAAAATAAATACCTTTGCCGAACATATATCCAGTAGGTGGTGCTTCTGGAGGCGCAATTTTTAAACCATGAGACAATATACCAGCAAAGTTTGTAAGTCTGGAGCCGTGCCATAGCAATTTGCGATTATGAAGTTTTTTAAAAGGTTTAAAGCGACGGGCTTCACCTTGGCGAGATACTTTAAATATATCTATTACTTGAAGCTCAAATGAACTGTGAGTAGAGGCATGCGTGTTTTGTACATACTTGTTTAAAATTATAAATTCTTCACTATTTTTATCGAGTGGTTCCAGTTTAGTTTTTAACTGTTCATAATGTTTGTCCAACAGATTGATATTATCTATATGACTCTCGGTTTTTATTAAATTGTAAGCAACTTCAATTTCAGCCAACGAATCCAACATTTGACGCAACATTTCAACTTGTTCAATGCTGTCAATTAAAGGTGGCGCACTGACTCCAAAATTATGCGGGATTAATGTGTAAAATCGATTACTGGCATCAATAAATCTAGGATTTGAGGCTTTTTCCTGAATTAATTTATAAATTTCAGATACAACAATGTATGCAGACTGGACTTGCTTCAAGCTTAGTTTGCCTAAGGGCATTTTATCCATATCAATGTGAAATTCCATCATTGTTCTTTTCATGGAGTCGACATCAAAAATAAGTTTAATTAGACTCTGCAGTGAACGATCTAGTTTAGAATCCACATTTTCAATGCTAGCTTCTTTTAATTCATTGTCATATTGAATATCAATTGGGTACATACGACCGGGTATTTTAACAAATTTATGTCTTTTTCCAAATTCATTTCCTGTTTTCTCAACATATACACCATGAAAGTATTGTACTGCGTCGAACACTGATTTGAAGGATTCCACCATTGAGTTTCCAATAGTTGTACCAATGCGGCCCCATGCACGAAAAACCCAAAACCTGGCCAAAAAATAAAAACGGTATGTAAATAAATAATTATATATATATATATAAAAATAATGTTAACAGCTTAATATGATAATGACGTACTTATTTAGTTTATCGGCTTCCAAGAGTTGTAATTTATAATATGAATTTTTGTTGCGTTGTATATCTGTCAATCCAAGTATACTGTTATACTTATCAATGCCCTTAACATAAACATGTGCAATGTCTTCCAGACCACTATCGGGATCAACTACCAATCCATTTTTTATTTTAAGAGTTACCGATTTTGGCACAGATTTGGTATAGATACTTTTTGATTTTACGTATTTTGTGTCTTCCTTAGGAAGACGTGTTGATGGGTCTGTTCCCCAATCACAAAGAGTCATACTAGATATGAAATTGAGTGCACCAGAGCCATCCGATTCAACAAAATTTAGATAATTTAAGGGAACTATATGAATGCCCAGCTCTTTTGCTTTTTTCATACGGGCACTTAACTTCTCGACTTCTGTTTCTGTAGACAATATAACAGTAATGTCAGCAGTTATTTTAGTATCGTATTTTCCACCCAACTTTGATATACGCATCTTTATATCTGCTTCATTTTCTTTTAAACCGATTTGTGAGACCTTAAAGTTATAGAGTGGTGGACGTTCTCGTCTAATTTTGGGTCTGAAAATAGTGCAAGGAAAATATTGAAATTAACAAATCGAAAGAAATGCATTGTAAAATTATATTAGCGCGGGTTTCCATACACATATGTCAGATCAACCCACAATATAAAGAAGAAGTTTGAGAATAGTAAAAAGGCTCAAAATGTAAAATTTGTTGTCAATTTGAAATAAATATAATTTAGTTTCTACAGTGTTAAAACTCAACCGTGCATTGTTTCACATTAATGAAACTGTTAACATTTGAAGGAAAGACAGTCAAAATCAATTATACACATAAGTATGGATATAACAGCGGCTTATGAAAATTGGTTATTATTTAAGTTTTTTATTATCCAGCTGAGCGTCATCTATTGAGGACTGAGGTCATGACGTATAGTCGAAAATCACGGTTAACACAGGTGGATTTAACATTTAAAAATGTAATTACTGTAGTTGCAAATAACAACATTACGATTACTTACTCCAACAGATCTTCCGGATTTTTTTTTATTGCTATGGCCTTAGCTATAGTTGACGTACTTGGAGGTACATAATGAATAATTCGTATTTCAGGGTTTCTTTTAAATGTGCATAAAAATTGATAAGAAGATCTAAGTGCGCTTGAAATTTTGCAAGAGGAGCGCTTGGGGTCTGTTAATATATTTGTGCATTTCGTCCATTCTGATAAGTTCCCGTTACAAAGGTAACCCAATTTATCAAAAATGAACTGGGTACTTTTGCATTCTGGACAGGATTGTATTGCGCCAAATGTTAACAGATCTGCCGCTTGATCTAATAGTTTTTCAGAATCACTAGTTATAGGCTCCTGCCCGTTATATTTTAAAAGCTTCTCAATATCTGATTTTTTCATTTTTCCCTTTATTTCGTCACGAAATTTGAATAAAGTATCATTTTGTTCCTTTAGATTTTTGAGTTCTTTAATATTGGGTTTAACTTCCAGTTCAAGCTTTGGTTTCTTTGCGTCTGGTGTAACGTCAGATTTGAAAACCCTGTAATTAAAAATGAATAGTAATAATATCCGGTTTCAATTAAACATTAAATAGTAAGAAATGCTTATTCCTTCCGCCAGTATGCAGCAAATCAGGTATAAACATGTAAGAACTCTGTATTTCTGTCGAGTGTATCTGACTACGAGAAAGTGTTAGTCCAGGTCGAATATACCCAACATTACATCGTGAATGTAGTTGTAGTTTAGTAGTTGTAGTGACTTCAATTTTGGGAATTATCGGGTTATTAAAAAAAAGTCCCTAATATTTTTAAATTGGATAAAAATTTGTTTTTCAATATGTTTTGTTTTTAACCAGTATTGTTAGTGTCAGCGTGTTAGTGTAATTATGTGATAATTTACAATAACTTAGTTTCAATCATTAGTACATAGTACATATCGCCAAAACCTAGCTGATATGTCTATCTTGACAAGCTTCATAATATAATAGTTTCTTACTCACGGAATGAATTTTTTGACTTGTTCTTTGTCTTCATATTTTAATAACTTATATCCAGGAAGATTTTCACCAGAGTCAAACCAACCAACTTCTGAGCGTAAATTTCCAAAACACTCTAAATGATGCCATAATTTTTGACCTCCATATTTCATGCCAACTTCAGTATCATAAACGATTTTGCAGACTCGAACTTCATCCTTGCATATTTTTATTTCACAACCACGGCATAAAGCTCTACCCGACTTTGCGTATTCAATTTCAAAGTCTTTAATAGCTTCCCGTTCTGCCTTTGTACGTTTGTTACCTGCTTTACCCTCGATAGATAGTTGTACTGAACCTGATAATAAATGTTATTTACATAATTGTTTTAGTTTAAATACTAAAATATACATACCAACAAGATTTAAGAGTTCATTCTGATCTGTAAACCTTAAGTTTTCATAATTTTTAATATCTCCTACTGAATTTGGTCTCTGTTTTTTAAAAAAACAGTCTTTATGAAACCAATTTGGTACTTTTCCATCATGAAAAGGAGACTAAAAACAAATAAAAAATTTATAATTAATCATTAACCAGTTATTAAATTTGAAAAATTATCTTTAAAATGTGTATTCTATGAATCGTCTCTATAGTTTTTTGGTTTCTCGAACAATTGTCGTTAAAAAACCGCCGGTGTAGTGTAATCACACCAAATTTTAGAGCGTCAGGTCAGTTAAAAATCAACGCAAGCCGATGGAAATAGAACACAAACTATTCCTTCCCCTATCGATTAAATAATGCCATTATTTTTGGATTATTTTGGTATTTTGGATGACTGTAGACAAAAATAAAATTTATAAAATTGTGAGAAATGTCGCTAAAATATGAAAACATTTTTAAAATTAATTATTTTACTTGTATTTGTTTGAGCACAACAAAATTATTATCGTTTTAATAACATATGCGCATCAAGTATATTTAAGACTAGGAAAATTCACCGATTTTAAAACGCAAACCCCTTTACTTTACCGGAAAAAGCCTAGCAAAAAAATCTGGAGCAATATTATTGTATTAAGCTTAAACTATTTTAACGATTGTGTAGAGTAACACAATGTCAAATATACATTTCCTCAAAATTAATTTTGCTATGGGATTGAAATGCAAGAGAAGAACGACATATTATGGTGGAGCTTTTTTGCGACGAATATTTTCAATATTCTGTTTTGATATAATTTCTTGTTAATTGCCTTTAACAATTGAATGCGGTGAAACTGCAGAAGCTAGTTTAGTAAAAAGTGCTTAGAAAATGAAAGACATGAAGATTAGAACAGAGTACGATAGCTGCTGAGTAAAAAAATAGCCAGAACCAAATTATGTATGTTTAAATACCAACGCATATTTTGCGGTGTTTGTACCACCACACACACGGACTGATATATTACCATTTTAGTAAACCTGCATCAAATAAAGACTAGAGTTCTTTTCGTTGCGCATTCTATTCTTTCAAGTTTTACTTTGAGGTTGGTATATAAAAGTCGCTAGCTAACATCAAAACTATCCACCTTCCCGAATAATTTCGCAATTCTCTAGAGATCTACTCTTGCCATTAAAAGTCTCCTTAGCCCATTAAAAATATACAGGGGTGTATTAAGTTTGTGCAAATGTATGCAACAAGCAGAACATTTATCTCTAATCCCATTTTCCTAAAATTCCTAGTCACAAACAATATTCAAGTCAGCCTGGACAGTAATGTGTCGGTATTCCCGTCGTTTGCAGGGTCATGTTAATCTCTGGCGCTGCATGTAAAGAGCTGGAGACTACACCACAATTGATATATAAGTTAAGTAAGTTCTATTCTTGGTTCCAACCGTACACATAGTACAGATAGTATGTGCCCAATTGAGCACAGGGGACTAGCCCTTAATCCTTATGAAACATCACTTTGATAACCAGAAGCTACGTTATCCAAGTTCAACATTATGTTATCTCACACAATGCAGTCGGCTCAGCTCAATATTTACTGGATCAGCAGTAAGTCGACACTTATTATAATTATAATAGTGCCAGCATCATTGCACTTGCACATTCGTTTAGTGATACATGTGTTTATATGCGTTAAGCGTTTCTCGAAGTCGCGCTTTGTGAGTCACATATGAAGCATTCTTACGTGTTTAGTTTTGTTTTAAAATAACGGCAAGATTTTATTTATTTTATTTTCTCACAATTTTATTACGCTTGCGTATCTATTATCAAAAGGTTAACACTATAAAGTATAGAAATGAGAAATTTTTAAATGTATGGTTATTTCCTAATGAAATTTATACATTTGTTGCTGGAAGTGTAGCAAATATGATATTTTAAAAAGGTTAACTTACATTCCTTTTGCTCATTTCTAAATATACATTTTTTAAGTACCTACTTGAATCATTACTGCTAGGCGTAGCGTGTCCTTAGCAATTGCTATTTTGCAGCCTTTGCAAACAGACCGACCACTCTTGGCATACTCCGCTGTGTATGGCAATTCGACATCCATTTTTAAGTTATTAAATTTATACGACGAAAACAATTATTGTTTTACGCTTTCCAAACAGTACGCACATAATGCAGACTACCTATTCATATTTGAAATCTTACTTCGATTGGGATAAATGTCCCGATATTTTGGAACTATGAATGAAACATTTTGTTTAATTTCTATTTATTTTTACCAATAAAAAAATTACTTTTGTAATAACATTTAATAAAAATTAAATAAATACTTCTATAAAATGTATATTACAAATGCAGCAATTACGAAACACAACAACATGAAAATCAACAGCACACAGTGCACTATGGTCCAGATGCCGTTTTTTTTGGCATAAAGTCGAAAAGTTGAGTTACATGGTTCAAACTTCGCACATTTTATTGTTATGGCATTAATAATTTGTGAAAAAAAATTGGGTCAGTGCGACCACGCCCACGCTTGCCGCCTCTGCAAACTGATTGATAGTAGATTTAGATTAAAAAAATATATATTATTTCCTGTTCTATTTAATTACTTACTTATTTCTTAAATGCAATTTTCTTCTTCATCCAATTCAATATTATAAATATCCTCATCGTCATCAGAATCGCACTGCAGATTATTTTTATTTTCAGCTGTAGACGGAAGGTCCAAAAGACTTAATACCTCTTTTGAGAAGGGTTTTTTTTTATTTTTTCTTTCTCTTTCCTTTAGAGAAACACTCGACAATAATGGATCCGAGGAATCTATAGCTCTGTGAAATATATCAGTCATAGTATTGAGCCAACTATTTTTCCTTGAATGCGACAATCTATCTTTCTTGTAAACTTTGTTGCGTGCTTCAGAAGCATTTTCGCCTAAGCATCCTAGTGGAACCAAGCTCGAATTATTAATCTGGTAACCGTGAGCCAATATTTTAAGAATTGTTGGTGACATCGGATACCATGGGTAGCTACGCATATATAATGAAAAAGTTGTTTCACATAATGAGCGAAATTTATCCGAATTTATATAATTGGAAGAAATGGCGATTAAAATGGCGTGAAATTAATTTAAAAGATCTTCGCTGAAGTTGGTAATAGATGCTAGTAGTTTAGTACATTAATAGTGCATACATTAAATAGTGCATACCTTGAAGATTACTTTCTATAATTTAGTTGAATTTTCTGGACCAATTAAACGCGTGTGGCACAACATAAAGCAACTAAATATTTTGGCGCAAATTTCTATTCGGAAATCAGCTGATCGCTAGCTGACTTTTAAAATCTCTCAAAAAGCTTTGGTTGCGCTTTTAAAGCATTTAATTAAAATTTTTATTATGTATGATGAATTTAATTTAAGATTAAAATAAGAAAACAACCATATATTAACATCGAAAAATCAACTTTATGCCAAAAAAAACGACATCTGGACCATAGTGCAGTGAGTAAATATAGTTGACCTGAAAAATTCTTTAGGAGCAGATTTGGTGTCAATTATTTGAGTTAAATATACATACATATGTACATATGTATTTAATAGTTATATTAAGTCTAATTTCGTAAATAATAACGCAACGGTTACTTTGGAATTGGATATAATAAACTACTTATATAATAAAACATGGAGATGTTAATTAATTCGGGTTGAATATCGAAATGTGCTTCAGAAATAAACAGGGGTAAGTTGCATATTAACTGTTTATCTACATACACATAATTCAATTTCTGTCTTGTCTTAATTGTAAACAGTTCGACTGATTTGAATGAGTTACTTGTTGTGTTTAGCTTTATGAATATATAATGCAGGAGAACTAACAAAAAATAATAAATATATTTTCTTAAGGCGTTTTGCATGGTTCGTTGTTAAAGATAAAATATATCTTGGACGAACCTAGCCACTTTAGAATGAAATAATCGACAACATAATTTAGCTTTACTCAAAGAAATTTATAGAGAATTACTATAAATTGTCGACTTGAAAAGGGCTAAAGAACTTTCCGTTGCGCATTATATTTAAATGTATACATTGAGGTTGGTATGTCAAAAATTCGCAAGAAAAAATTCTGACACAAATGCCCAATTATATGTCTAAGGCAAAGAAAATTCCAAAATTGTATAGGTACACATAAGTTACGAGACAGCTTTTTGCAGCGAATTTAAGGGAAAAATTAAATTTATTCATTCTCATCTATACAGAACGGCAACATCCGACTGTCACAGTGAGACGTTTATTTGGGGACCTCTATTATGCCAATATAGCTAGTAGTTACATCAATTCCTACTTTCTCCAAGTATCATACGCTCCAACTAATATCGACGATATATTATATCGACCGTGCAGTAAAACACTGTGAAAAGAGAATAGAGAAGTCAAATATGCAGAGAATATTGGCGCAGATTACGGTGCTGTTAAACCAAGTGTTATGTAAAGTCTGAAAAAGCTTATGCAAGTAAATCTGAGTATGACCACTAGGAATGCAAACGGCCTTTGCTAAAATATGCCCTTAGTTGAACACTATGTAAAAACTCTGTCTATACTATTTTACCAAACAAGGATACCAACTTATACAAGCAAACCACACAAGTGGGAGAGCCAGGGGCTGTAAATACAGATTTGACACACTGCGCACCAGATGGCAACGTCCGCGCTCTGTCCCACCCAATAGTAGCGCTGTTTCAGTCAAACCAGCGTCTTTTTCACTCCAAAATTTCCACAGGTAGATGTGTTATACACACTGCGGGTAATTTCCTCCTGTAGATTGTGCGGCATTATAGTTCCCGCTCTACCTTCCTTGTTCCGGTCTTTTAATACGCCGTCATCCACGTGAAGGCGATCGAAAGAGTGCCAATAGGCTTTCGTCTCGAGACTCTCGTACCAGTTTGAGGCTTTGGGTGGCCGATTTCCGACTTTAATCCATTCGAAGATCGGGGCCAGCGTAGGGTCGTCCATTTGCCGCTGGGCGTAATCCATTGCCTCGAGTTGCATACACATGACACCTAGCTGATAATTTGCTTCGGGCTTTTCACAGCGACGACATTCTCCGCAGAGGCGCCACGATAGAGCGTCAGGGTTGCCATGCTGCTTTCCGCTACGGTGCTCTATGTCCATGTCATATTGTTGCAGGTGCTCTATCCATCAGCTGCCTGAGTAAGCTTCGTCTGTAACGCATCAAAAGCCTCCTGGGCGGCCAGTGACCAGTCGAACACTCGGCGGGCCTCGGTCAATTCGTAGGGCGGACGGACATTAGCCGCAAATTCGGATATAAGTTTGCGATTATAGTAGCATCTTTCTGGCAGCGAGAACTGTCCAATTCGTCACTCGGCTGACTTTCTTCGGACATTTTATTTATTTATTTATTTAATGTCAACTATTAACAGTCGACCAAAATTTGAAAGTAACAATACAATTTTTAATATAAATTAAAACTGAAATACTATAATTTAAATTTAAAATGAATTATTTGAGTAAATAATTAAAGTTAAGATCTGGGGAGCTCAAAATGAGAATATTAAATGATCCAACATTTGTTGCGAGGATTGGGAAAAACCCAAAAAAAACCCAATCAGATCACTATGATTAGTAAAGCAAATTAGTGCAAGTTACTACGTGCTAAAAAAGTTAAGGATATGGTTTTTAATCGTATCAAAGACTCGAAAAAGTTATATTAAAAGTTATAGTCAACACAGAGAACTCGTAAAGGTTCATGCAGAGAGTAGTTAGTATTACAAGTATTTAGAGAAAGTGGTGTGAAGTTACGAATACGTCTCAAAGGTATAGAAAAGTTAATTTGGCTCAATAGCAGAGATAAGTCAATTTTGCCAATTATTAATTTATGTAAAAATAGAACTCCCAGCATCATGCGACGGTTAGTAAGGGATGGGAGGTTAATTAATTGCAATCTACTGTGGTATGAAGGCAAATCATTACCTGGAACCCAGTTCAAGCCGCGAAGAGCAAAAAGAAGAAACTTCTTTTGAACAGACTCAATTCTGTCTTGGTGTACCGAATATTGAGGAGACCACACATAAGATCCGTATTCCAGAATAGGCCGAACAAGAGAAGTATATAGCAGCTTAGTCGTATAAGGGTCGTCCAAGAGATTGAGTTGCCTTGTTGGTTGTAAGCGCGATATGTTTGTCAAATTTTAATCTATAATCGAGAAGAATTCCCAAATCGATGACACAGTCTAATCTCTCAAGAGAAACCCGGTCGAGCATGTAATTAAATGTGTGAGGCGTTCTTCTATAGAATGACATAACCTTACATTTACAGCAATTCAGAAACAACAAGTTGCATTTACAATAAGCATAAACCAAATCCAGGTCCAATTGCAATAAATAAGGACAGTTGTTGTCATTATATGATAAGCATGATTCCTTCCAAATGGTTGGGAAAGAGCACGAGTTAACAGACAATTGAAATAATTTAAGCAAGGGCTTACTTAGAGAATCAGCAAAGTACACATACTGGTACTCCATCTGGGCCTGGTGAATAACCTGGCTAGATTAAGTTAAGTTCGTTAAGTAACGAACTTTCCAGGATCACAGGACTAAAAATGCAGTTAGATTTCGGCAAGGTATACGGATAAGGGAAATAAGGAAGAAAGTTAGAAGAAGAATAAGTAGTTTGGAAGAATTCTACAAAAAGATGGGCTGAAGCCTGATCAGTATTTGCTTCCATGTCTTCATAAGAAACAGATGAGGGAAGTAAGGAAGTTTTTCGTTTAGTATTGACAAAGTTGTAGAACTGCCTAGGATTCTGAGCAAATTGCAAACGACAACGAATTAGGTAGTTATTGTAACAACGCGAATTACAAACAACAAAATTTGTTCTGGCGATAACGTAACGAGAAAAATCTGAAGGATTATTCGAACTCTTAAATCTTTTATAATATCTAGACTTCAGATTTTTAAGCATTGCTTATTCTTTAGAGAATCAAGGAGGTCTATTAGTTCTCCTGGAAAGCTCATCTGGAACGCATTGGTCAAAAAGTGATTTTATAATATTATAAAAGATTGAAGTAGCATTGTTAATGTCAGTACAAGAGTACAGTTGCGACCAGTTTGATTCTAAAATTAATGAATTAAGTTTTATAAAATCTGTTTTACGAAAACAGCGTGATTTAACGACCGGGTTAATAGAACAAATATGCTCACATGTAGGCAGTTCAAAAACGAAGTCTAAAGTAGGATGATAGAGGTCTTCGGGGACAACTAAAGAACAAGTTTGTATTACAGTACTAGAAAAAGGATCCGATGCAAAAATAAGGTCAAGTAGACGACCATAACAGTTTCGAACCAGATTAATTTGAGAGAGAGACATCTCTAAAAGTGAATTGATAAATTCGTGAGATGTGGATGGCATCAAAACACTTGGAGAATCAGACCATACCACATCCGGAAAATTAAAGTCACCAAATACAAAGAGGTAATCACTACTAGAAAGTAGTGAAGAAATGGATTCAATAGCAAAAATATGCTCTAGGTATACAGATATATCAGACTGTGGCGAAATATAAGAGCACATTAAATATATAGAAACATTTTTATATATAATTTTAACGGCAATCAATTCAATTTTAGTTAGGCAAGGAGAAAAAATTGAGAAAAAATCATAAGCTGTGGTCGCTTTCAATGTGATCTAATTAGTTAACCTCTGTGCGAAAGAACTGGCACTTACGTGGGCTGAGTTTTAGTCCGGCGCTCGCCAGACGGTCGAAAACCTCCAGAAAATGGAGCAGGTTCTGTTGGGTTGTACTGGAGTGGACGATAATGTCGTCCAAATAAAATAACACTGACGTACAGCTCACGCCGGTGAAAAGGCCATCCATCAGGCGCTCGAAGGTGGCGGGCGCCTTTGGCAGGCCAAATGGCATGATATTAAATTTGTAAAGGCTGGCATCACACACGAACGCTGTCTTGGCACGTGATTAGGGTAAGAATCTTTTGGGGTGACATCGTTCAGATGCCTGTAATCCATACAGAACCGTGTGGAACTATATTTTTTTCAAACCAATACGATGGGCGATGCCCATGGGCTAGCACACGTGCGGATTAGCCCTCGCTGCGGCATATCCGTTACCAGATGGTCAACCTCCACTTTTTGGAATAGCGCCTGGCGACGTGGCGGTTGCTTGATCGGCCGGGTTTAGCCAGCACACTATCGAGTGCCGAGTCAGACTGGTGCGGCATGTATTATCACTTTGTGTGAAGAACACGTGATTGTATCTGTGGAGAAGCTGCAAGAGCTTGGTGCGCGTCTCTCCGGAAGCAGATTGTTCGGATGGCGGCAAGCTCAACGGGGGGTGCTCCGACAGGCGGCAGGTGGGTGGAGCGACAGTATATGACTTGTTGGGATGCGAGATCTGTGAAGTGGTCCCTGGAGTTGAAATCCGTGCTGCAGTTGGATGAGGATCGGGGCCGTTGGGAGTGGAAGCCAATCTCCGACCGAGACACGGGCCTCTCTTAGTTTCCCGCGTACTAAACAGAACGCCAGTTGGTCCTCGAAGGGTGTTGCTGCCTCTCAGCTGTATACTCTGACAAAGTAAGAACTAAAGTGACTGGTCGGCGTCGGCATTGGGTATTAATACGCAGGGCCATGTCACACGCATCCTTGAGAGTGTTAGGTTGACAGGATAGGATTGGCACCTGGTACAAAGTTTTCCTCATGCCGTCGATTAAGCGGATGCTGTTGTATGTCGAGCTCGGCAATTCGCACTTCATTATCACTGGTTATTGTCTTTGTCATACCAAAGACATTTCAGTCAAAAGTCATGATGTAAGCTTCCTCAGTGGATGCAACCAATAAAATAAGCTTAAGAAGTCTAAAACCATTAGCAACCCGATGTGATTTGTTGGGAGGATAAGGTTCCAGCAAGTTGATGTACAACCGCTGGAAGCGTGGCTACTCGATCCCATAGGCGAGCGAAGAGTGTAATTGGCCGCTTTTGTTACCTAACATATTTTACAGTTGCGAATGCAATTCTCAACATCTGCTGCAAGGCCAGGTAGAAAACAAATTCGTACTCAGTTTCTTAATATTGTAGTTTTTTGCATCTCATTATGGGAAGCGATTACTTTATCGTGCACTATTTGAATAACCTCACCTCTTAGCCGTTGAGGCACCCACAGTTTCCATAAAGGTTTTTGTGCTTTAAGTATTCTGACAAATTTTCAGCACGTATATAGACATATTTGTACACAACTTTAATATCTGAAAATCTAGCCTGGCTATCGAAATATTTGGATTTAAGTATCTCGTACTTCTCTTCAGTGAACGCTTTACATTATATCTATAACAGTGTCTATGTCTAACTAAACTATCTGATCGTAAACACTTTCCATTACATCATAAACGATTTGATCGTCATTCAAACGTGACGAAGCATCTGTGATAACCTGCTCATTACCTCTGCGATTCGAAATGTAAATTTAAATTACTGAAGTTAAGAATCCAGTTTGCTAGCCCGCCAGACTCTTTGCTGCCGCATTAACTAAACTAAGTCGTGTCATCTGTTACAAATTATAAATCTTGTTGCTCAGTGTAAGAAAGATCTCTCAGCTTAGCATTCGCGATCCATGAAACTATAATTTCATTGAACACGTCTTAGTTTTTTTGACATTACCGCAAATTGCTTTTCTGTGTTATCTAACTTACACCGCCCCTGTTTCAAAATTAGTGGCATCATAATAAAGATGGAAGTTATAACTAAAATTAAGATTTTGTGACACGATAATATCTCCGTGATGGGATATATTTACTTTAAGAAATTGTGAATAAACCTACGATACCACCCACATACTCATAAAAATTCACGAACCCGCTTCAAATTTTTTCGCGAAGGCCAGTTGAGAATACAAGATTTGTTTTCCAACCTCGAACGATTGTCCCAAAAGAGGCTAGATGAGGAAGCCCTAAAGGTATCCATCACTAACATCCAAGTAGTGGCCAGCGCGGATGCTGATTCTTTCGCCAACAACGTTGCCCTAGCACTCAGCAACGTATGTGACGCTTCGATGCCGCGAAGGAATACAGGCAGCAACAGGCGGAAACCGGCCTATTGGTGGAATGCGGATATCGCTACGGCCCGGTTTGAGTGCATACGTGCGCAGCGCCTGGCGACGCGAAGTCGTGGCAGACCCTGCTTTGTGCAACTGTTGCAGGACTTTCGTACCAAGAGAGGCGTGTTGTTAAAGGCGATCGAGCGCAGCAAAAACCGCTGTTGGAGAAAACTTTGCGACGAGGCCGAGTCCCAGCCATTTGGGCTGGCATATAAGGTCGTAATGGGCAAGCTGTTTAGACGCCCGATGCCAGTCGATCCAGTACAACTCACTTTTATTGTCGAAGCGCTATTCCCAGATCAGCCACCTGTCTCGTTTCCACGTGCCACGACCGGAGAGGTTCCCAAGTATACGGACACTAAAGAGATCATTGAGGAAGCATCTCGCATTAAAAGTGGTAAAGCGCCAGGCCCAGACGGAGTTCCATCGCGTGTGGTGAGGACGTTTGCCCCCATGCAGCCTGCAATACTCGCTAATATCTATAACATCTGCATGGAGAGACGAGTATTTCCGTGGAGATGGACACTGCAGAAGCTTGTCCTACTGCCCAAGAGCACCAAGCCCCCCGAAGACCCATCGGCATACAGACCACTCTGTATGCTTGATATGACCAGCAAGCTGTTTGAGCGGATCATCTGCAAAAGGCTGACAGACGAACTGGATGAACGGCAAGGAATCTCCAACTGAAAATACGACTTCCGGAAAAAAAGAGCACAGTAGACGCCATCAACACGGTGGTTGACATCGCAAAACGGCCATAGAAGGGTCGCGTTGGAAAGGTGGCTCGAAGCAGTACTGTCTCGTTACGACGCTTGATGTCAGGAACGCATTTAACTCGGCGAACTGGCGATCAATAATCAATGCTCCGACTCAGATGGGAATATCAGAACACCTCACATGTCTGATCTGCAGCTATTTCACGGGTAGGATCCTCCTGTTTGATACCTCACATGGACGCAGGCACAGGATCACTGGTGGAGTCCCCCAAGGCTCTTTCTTGGCCCCGGTCTGTGCAACGTGATGACGCGGTACTGCGACTAAACACTCCGCAAGGAAGTCGCATAGTGGGTTTTGCTGACGTCATTGCGGTTGTCACTGTTGCAAAAGAGTTGACGGACGTGGAGGCAAAAACTAATGCAACAGTCCAGCAATTAGTAACCTGGCCCCATAGGAACTCGCTATCCTTAGCCGCGCACAAAACAGAAGCGGTGCCAATCAGCAGCAGGAAGAAGGTCGAGCTAGCGACCATTCTGGTTGGAGGGTGCGCAATCATCTCGAAGCCTGCGCTGCTATATCTTGGCGTAAAACTGGACCACCGAATTTCATTCAAGCAACAATTTGAATACTCGGCAGAAAAGTCCGCCAAAGCAACAACTGCAATCTCGGGACTAATGGCGAATATCGGAGGATTTCACCAACGGAGTCGCTGGCTTATTATGCACGCAGTGAGATCTATAGTAATGTATGCAGCACGGATCTGGGCGACCGCCATGGCAAGAAAAACACTTGGGCAGTCATGCAGGGCCACATACCGAACGTGCGCCTTACGGGTGGTTAGAGCATTGCACAAGAAGCACCGAACTGACAGCAGCAGCGAAACGGAGCTCCACTCTGGCAAAGTGGCAGGAGTGATGCAGGATTGCAGCCAGCGGCGTTTGGACAAGGCGCATCATGCCTGCTGTGCGCCAGTGGTTAAATAGGAGTCACGGACCGGCTGACTTTTACTTGACGCAACTCCTGACAGGGCATGGGTGCCTTAGAGCATATTTTTATAGGTTCCGCCATGAGGAAACTAAGTATTGCACACACTGTGCCCAGATTATTGAAGAAGCAGAACAAGTATTTTTTGTCTTTCCTCGATTTACTGCTGAGCGGGAAGAGCTAAGTCTAAGCATTGGGCAACCATTTTCAGTCACAGACTTATTAGGCATCCTACTAAGGTAAAGAAACAATTGGTTAACAATTAGCCACACATGTGCAGTAATCATACAATCACTGCGTCGCGCTGAAATACAGCGCAATCTAAATTCAGAATCTAGAAGAATTTCTAGATGAGGATTTCATGCCATTCTCCCCCTCGTGAAGTCATACCTAGCGGTTTTAGGCTTCTAATGGTTCCTCCTATAAAAAAAAAAAAACACTCAGTACACATCGACATGGTCATCCTGACCATTACAAGACGTGCAATATCACCAAAAATATTTTGCTGTCGTTCAATCATTTAATAATCAACTTATTTCATCAACAAATCAAGTCATTAGATTTAAATTCCAATTTCAAACTAATACAAACTTTTTTTTCTTTAACACAATTCATCTTACATTATAATTTACTCTTATATTTACATGTACACAGCATGATCAACGCAATTGCTTTACACTTGTGCTAACATTATTATTACAAACTTCATTATCGGCCCTTGAAGCGTATATACTGTCTCTTTCAACAGTGTCTCTTTCCAACATTCTAATTCTGTCTCTTTCTGTCTCTTTCAACAGTTACTTTCACAACAATTTCATTACTAGCTCTTTCAACAAATTGTTGTTCATCAAATTCATTACTGTCTCTTTCAACAGTTTCTTTTCCAACAATTTCATTATTGTCTCTTTTAACAGTTTGTTTTTCAACCATTTCGTTCAAATCGTTATCACTACTTTCATAATCAGCTGGTACATACCCAACTTGCATTTTTCTTATGTCATATTGAGCATATTTATATTTCAGTTATTCAATTCATTTATTTGAAAAGCCCTTTAAACTTTGGGCTTAGCTTTGTTTGATTCCTCTCTTCATTTTTTAACAACACTAAATCTCCTACTTTGCAACCAATAACTTTTGGTTTGTTTTTATCAAATTGTTCTTGTTATACAAGTATGTTGCTGCAGCTGAATTATTTTGATCTGCTTGTGCTCTTACTTCCGCCAAATCGACCTCATGTGTCATGTCCCGGGGTGGAAGCAACCCCAACGGACGGGCAACTTTGCCAATAAACAATTTTAAGGGACTTGCCTTTGTCACCCGACTTACTGTACAGTTTAAGGCTAAATAAACCTCTCTTAATGCGTCTTGCCAAGACCGACTGCTAGTCTCTACTGCAGTTAATAAGTTTTTTAACGTGCTCATAACACGTTCAGCTTGTCCATTAGCTCTATTTGCACCGGTCGCTATCAAATGTAAATTTATTTTCTGTTGTACACAAAACACGCTAAATCTAGTGCTTGCAAAACACCTTCCCTGCTTTGTTATATTGCGATTTGGTACTCCAAACAAATATGTAGCCGACATTACATCATTTATGCAATTTTCAGCGTCAAAACTAAGCGTGTGAGTTAGATACACAAATTTAGTGACGTTGTCTACTTGAACAATGATATACTCTTTTTGATCAGCTTTTCCGCTCAGCTTCCCAGTTATGTCGATGTGTATAGTGTGCCAAGGTGTATTTACTTGTGTATTGTGTATTGGATGGCGGCTAGCTTAAATTTTGCCAGAAGAAGACTTTGACATTTTACAAGTAATACAATTATCGACGAACTTTCGGATATATCTAGACATGTTTTCGAACCAATAATAGTCATAGGCTTCATCTTATGTCTTCTCCCATCCTAAGTGCATGATTGATTGGTGAACTTGATTAATCACATACCATCTATATGCTTGAGGAATAATTGATAAAGATCGAGTTCTACCATTTCGCTGACTTTTTCGGTATAGTATTCATGCTCTCAATTCGTAAGTTTTTGCAGGAATTTTGCAAGTTGTAGCAATCAAATCAGCTGAAGGCAAATTTCTTGCGAAGAAGTGGACGTGAGCAATATTGTAAATCAAATGCAAATGACTGTAAAAAAGCCTCAGCAAGAGTCTGAGGCGGTCCTACTAAAATATTCAATGACATGAGACTTGTTGTTAATTTTGTGTAGCAAGATGGCACCGTATCCACGAGAACTTGCATCGGTATGCAACTCTATTTGACACTGCGGATCAAAAATGAATGAGATTGGCTTTTGTGTAAGGATAGAAATTGCTTTTTGTCTTATGTGTTCATGGTCTGGCCGCCAAATAAGTTCATTCTTCTCAGAAGATACAAAAAATAACGGCTTCATAAACCAAGAACATCCCTATATGAATTGGCGCTAGCCCAATAAATTGTCGTAAAGCGGAAACCGACTGAGGAGGTGGCAAAGCAATTAACGCTGCAATTTTAAGCGAATTCGGACGAATTTCACCTGCGCTCATTACGTATCCCAAATATTGAACTGTTGACTTAACAAAGGAAAACTTTTTTATATTGAATGAAAATCCAGCTTTCGTGAGATAATCAAGAGCAATATGTAACCTTTCCAAAGCCTCACTTTTCGCTGCAGCAGCCAGCATTAATTCATCTATATACACGACCACAAATGTACGTTGAAAAACTGAGGGTGCATTCCTGAGCCCAAACGGCATTTCCAAAAATTCGTATTGTCCATCTGTTGTGACAAAAGCAGTACACTCTATCGAATCTTCGTGTAAGGGGATTTGGTAATATTCACTTGCCATGTCTAAGCATGTAATATATTTCGTTCCCTGAAGTTGGGCTATCTGATCCGATATTAGCGGCAAGAGGTACCTATCTGAGACCGTATTAAAATTTTAATAAAATTCACTTCAGCAAATCTCTTCTTTCAAAATTAACGTCTCTTCAGATTTCTTTAACACTAATTGTGACTCTAATTTCTGGCCTCCACACATGATTGTTCATGAGTTTAGGTCGAAGAAACGAACACAACCTTCACCTGAAACAACACTTAAGTTGCATTAACGAAGTATTTTCTCTAGCGCGTGACCAATTTATTGTGTTGGTTGACTTTAACTTGCCCGCCAAACCTTGGTCATTTATCAGCAGCGCGAACTATCGTATTCCCTCTTCTCAACATGACTTTTTAAATGATAAATTTGATCTTCCTCTCTATAAATTACATTCAATTCCTAACAACCTACATAGATTCTTAGATCTTATTTTTATAAATCACTATTCTTATGCTTCCACCTCCAAGTCAAATCCTTTAACTCTGCCTGAAGATCCTTATCATCCCACTATTGAAATCTCTCTCTATATATCTAATCTATCCACCTTATCTTCACCTTTTCCTTCTGAGCAGCACCGTTGTTTTCGCAAAGGGAACTTGACTTTGTTAAATCAACTAATCCTTGGAACAGATTGGTCCTTTCTTGACAACATAGTTGACATCGATATAGCTCTAAGCTCGTTCTACGATACACTTCACTCCCTATTAGATATCTGTATTCCTTACTCTTTTCGTAAATCTAATTCTTCTAAGCCACCTTGGTTTACTGCCAGGCTCTCAAATTTAAAAAACATCAAGTCTAAATGTCTTAAAAAATTTAAGATGTCTGGCTCCAATCTTGACTCATCTAAATACTCTATCGCTAAATCTAACTTCTTTCTGCTTAACCCTCTATGCTACACAAACTATATCGCCCGATTTAAGAATCAATTTTCAAGTAATCCCAAACTCTTCTACTCCTTCGTTAACTCGAAGCTTAAATCCACACGCCTACCATCTTCTTTCTTTCTTGGCATTGAAAAGGCTAACTGCGACTCAGCTGCCGCTGATTTGTTTGCCAAATTTTTCATTCCACCTATTCATCTATTCCTCACTCTAATAATCTCTATCTCTACAGTGTAACCTCACCCAACACTATTTTCGCTCCTATAGTATGTAAGTCTTCTCTTCTCACTGGTATAAAACTTGTAAAATTTTCTTACTCATCAGGGCCGGATAACATTCCATGTTGTGTCTTGAAAGAGTGTAGCACGTCTCTTATTCGCCCACTACTTAAACTCTTTAATTTATCATTTGCCAGTGGAGTCTTCCCATCTCTTTGGAAAGACTCATATATCATACCTCTCCATAAAAAAGGTGGTAAGTCAGATATTTCTAATTACAGAGTTATTGCAAAATTGTCTGCTATTCTAAAATTGTTTGAAAATATCATTACGGCAACTTTGCAACATCTTTGTAAATCTGTCATTTCCTCTTCTCAACATGGCTTTGTAAAGAGTCGGTCCACTACGACTAACCTGTTGGAATTTACATCTCTTATTCACGATGCGTTCCAACAGAAAATGCAAACTGACGTCATTTACACTGATTTCAGTAAAGCATTCGACTCTGTACACCATGATCTTTTACTTTTTAAACTACGTTGTATTGGGTTCCCTCCCTCCTTTTTACCGTGGATTTCTACTTACCTAAAAGCTAGAATCCAAAAAGTTGTACTTAGATCAGTAATTTCCAGACCAGTCTATGTTACTTCTGGGGTACGTCAAGGCAGCCCCCTTGGTCCCTTATTTTTTATACTTTTCATCAACGACTTTCCGTCCACTGTATCACACTCGCGTATACTAATGTATGCTGACGAGGCCAAACTTATATTATCATATAAAGAGCCTTCTCATCTTGGCTTCTTCAACATGATCTTAACTCCATGCAATTTTGGTGCTCAGCCAAACATCTTCCTCTAAGCTGCTCTAAATGCATGTGTATGATGTTTAGCCGATTAAAGCCATACCATGGTACATATTCCATTGGTTATCTTCCTTTAGAACGAATTTTCACCGTTAAAGACTTAGGTGTCCTTTTTGATTCTAAGCTAAATTTTAACTTACACATTACATCTATTGTTAATGTTGCCAAAGGCGTTCTAGGCTTTATTAAGCGTTGGTCGAAGGAATTCAACGATCCTTTCACCACGAAATTACTTTTCGTTTCACTAGTTCGGCCTATTCTTGAATACTGCTCATACGTATGGTCCCCTCTATATAATAATTATGAGGCCCGCATACAGAAGCAATTCCTTCTCTTTGCCCTTCGTGGTGTTAATTGGGATCCCAATCTTCGGTTGCCTTCCTATTCTAGCAGACTTCTTCTACTAAATCTTCCCTCTTTAACTAACCGTAGAACAACTTTAGCTGTTTTATTTATTCATAAATTAATTAACGGCAACATTGACTGTTCTACTTTTTTAAGTCGCTTAAATTTTTCCGTTCCTTATAGACCTACTAGAGACTATCTTCCTCTATATCTTCCGGTATGCGTCACTGATTATGCCTTGCATAATCCTTTTTGCATTCTATGTTTTCTTTACAATTCACACTTTCATGCTTTCTCTTCAGAACATTCTCTTCGTTCTATTAAACTTTCGCTTTTCAACCACCTTCGGTGAATCCTTTACTAATACTAATACTCATTGTTCTGATTGAGTTTTTCTGGGTTTTTCCCAATCCTCGCGACAAATGTTGGGACAATTTAAATTTAGATTTAAATTTATATTCAAATTTAAAATCATTTTTTATTTTCCCCAGACAACTTCATTTTTTTTTTACTTTTTACTTATTTTTACTTTTAAATCTAATGATTTTTAATTTTAATGATTTTTAATTTTAATTTTAATGTAATGATTGATTCTAATGTCGACTGTTCTTATTTGTCTTTCCGAATAAATAAAAATAAATAAAAATCTTCCCCAACAAGATCGGTATTCAACTCACAAAATTTTTCATTACTTGAACAATAGCTCACAATATTTGATCTGACAATTTCGAATTTTCCTGGTGATATTATGACATTGAATGCAAGAGACAGTACTTCTCGACCAATAATGAATATATTTTTCAAATACTTATCGTCTAAAACATTGAACAAAATTTCAATACAAAGAAGGTTAATGTTTACGTGGCTAAGTATTTGCAATGTGCTACATATGCTGCCGTTTGCCAATTCCTTTCAACATCACTACATTGTTAATTCTTTTTTTTTTTTTCATAATCGTCGCTATATATTTATTTTTGTTTTCTCATTAACAAATTAATGGGCGATCGGTTCATATAGGCTACGTCAAATTTTAAACATAAATCCGTTTAGTGAGCTGATACAGACACTTGCCAGACGCGGATGGTGTTGTCGGAGTAGCCGGCGAACAGGGTCTGTCCATCGGTGGACCAGGCCAGGGAGAGGCACTGGGGTTGCTCGGCCTTGGATGTGGGCGATACGAACTCAGGGCGCAGCTCCTCAACGGTCTTCTTGCATGCCAGATCCCAGATCTTGATAGATGGGCCGTAGGCGACGCACAGCCAGTAACGATTGTGCGAGAAGCACAGGGCATTGATGATGTCATTGTGCTCCAAAGTGTACAGGTTCTTGCCGTCATTCAGATCCCACAGCAGAGCCTTGGAGTCCTTGCCACAGGTGGTGCACAGGGAACCGTCGGGTGAAACGGTAACAGTGTTCAGGTAGCCGTTGTGGCCATTATGATTGTTCTTCAACTTGCAGTTAGCCAAGTTCCAGACCTAAACGGTGCGATCCCAGCCGCAGGAAACAATGATGGGGTTGGAGTGATTGGGCGATTGGGCCATCCTCCTGGATGGTGAACTTGCACTCGGCCAGAGTGTTCCACAGCTTGATGGTCTTGTCCCGAAACCCGGACATGATCTGACGGTTATCGGCTGAGAAAGCAACAGACAATACATCCTTGGTGTGTCCCTCGAAGCGGCGAGTTGTCTTGCCGGCAGCCAAATCCCACAAGCGCAGAGTCTGATCCCATGAGCCGGACAGGGCGTAGTTGCCGTCGGACGAGAGCACAACATCGCTGATGAAGTGAGAGTGTCCATAAAGACGCTTCTGGGGATAACCGTAGTTGGTATCCTCATCGCGGGTCAACTTCCAGACAATCAAGGGCCTGTCACGCGATGCCGAGATAATGGTATCAGGATCCTTGGGGTTAGTGGCGATTTGGGTGACTCAGCCATTATGGCCGATCAGCGTACCACGCAGTTGCAATGTCTCAGACATGTTTAAATATTATTTTAAATTTGCAACGGAGCGCTGATGAAACACGTCCACAGGCGCTGCAAGCTGGCAGCACTAATTTGGTACTTATCTTTTGGTTGATTAATGAACTTTCCGCTCCCGAGTCGAACGTAGTTGCAAACGTCTTACCTTGATTAACCATCAATATTGGGCTTAATAATTTTACAAAGCTCGACTCTTTTCATATGGGGCGTATTCTTGACCTTGTCCATTTTGGGTTTGTCGCAGTGTGTTGAAATATGGCCACGTTCACCACACTTAAAGCCGGTTACATTTGTTTTTGATGGTGACCAAATCCGTTTGTTTAGCTATGCATTCAATCATCTTGTGGCCTTGTTTTCCACAGAAGTGACACCTTATTGTTAAAAGTCTTCGGCACTTGACATCAGCTGGAGATACTTCTTCTTGTAGATTATTCTTTCTCTTGTTGAATGTAACCGCTTTAAGCTCGGTTTGTAATTCACTTCTAGTGCGCAAATTTTAAGTAAAGGTCAGGCACTGCAGCACTCCGTTATTGGGTAGCGAGCCAGATCCCACTTCTGATGTCGGAACACTGTTATTATTCTCTGCCATTGCTTTAGCGGAGAGAGTTTCGGTCGCACAGAAGTTCTAAACACAACTATCCTGCGTCGCACACTTTTTCTTTGTTCCTACTACCGAACCACACTCGGCGGCAGCGACACCACGCTGTCACCCCGCTAAAACGGTTCCTTTCAAGCGACAACTTTGCTTTCGTTTAATCATTTCATAATCAAATTATTCCATCAACAAATCAAGTCTTTAGATTTATTTTGCAATTTCAAACTAATACAAACTTTTTTTTTCTTAAACACAATTCATTTTACATTATAATTAACTCTTATATTTACATATACACACCATGATCAAATCAATTGTTTTACGCTTGTGCTTACATTATTATTACAAGTTTCATTTTCGGCCCTTGAGGCATCTATACTGTCTCTTTCAACAGTGTCTCTTTCCAACATTCTAATACTGTCTCTTTCAACAGTTTCTTTTTCAACAATTTCATTACTGGCTCTTTCGAGTTTCTTTTTGAACAATTTTATTACTGTCTCTTTCAACAGTTTCTTTTTCAACAATTTCATTACTGTCTCTTAAAACAGTTTGTTTTTCAACAATTTCATACTGTGTCTTTTAACACTTTCTTTGTCAACTATTTCATTACTGTCTCCTTTAACAGTTTGTTTTTCAACCATTTCATTCAAATCCTTATCACTACTTTCATAATCAGCTGGTGCATATTTATATATCTTATTATTTGTCAATGACCTGAGAATATATCTAGCCCCCTCTAACAATTCAGTTATTTGAAAAGGCCCTCTTAACTTTGAGCTTAGCTTTGTTTGATTCCTCTCTTCATTTTTTAACAACACAAAATCTCCCACTTTGCAACCAATAACTTTAAGTTTTTTTTTATCAAATTGCTTCTTGTTATACAAGTATGTTGCTGCAACTGATTTACCTTGAACTGCTTGTGCTCTTACATCCGCCAAATCGACTTCATGTGTCATGTCACAGGGTGGAAGCAACCCCAATGGACTGGCAACTTTGCCAATAAACAATTCTAAGGGACTTGCCTTTGTCACCCGACTTACTGTAATTAAGGCTAAATAAACCTCTCTTAATGCGTCTTGCCAAGACCGACTGCTAGTCTCTACTGCAGTTAATAAGTTTTTTAACGTGCTCATAACACGTTCAGCTTGTCCATTAGCTCTACTTTCATCGGTCGCTATCAAATGTAAGTTTTTTTTTCTGTTGTACACAAATCTCACTAAATGTACTGCTGGCAAAACACCTTCACTGTTTTGTTATATTGCGATTTGGTACTCCAAACAAAGATATAGGCGGCGTTACATTATTTATTCAATTTTCAACGTCCAGTTTAAGCGTGTGAGTTAGATACACAAATTTAGTGACGGCGTCTACTTGAACAATGATATACTCTTTTTGATCAGCCTTTCCGCTCAGCTTCCCAGTTATGTCGATGTAAATAGTGTGCCAAGGTGTATTTACTTTTGGTATTGGATGGAGGCTAGCTTAAATTATGCCAGAAGAAGACTTTGACATTTTACAAGTAATACAATTATCGACAAACTTTCGGATATATCTAGACATGTTTTCGAACCAATAATAGTCATAGGCTTTATCTAATGTCTTCTCCCATCCTAAGTGCATGATTGATTCGTAAATTTTTGATTAATCACATACCATCTATATGCTTGAGGAATAATTGATAAAGATCGAGTTCTACCATTTCGCTGACTTTTTCGGTATAGTATTCCTGCTCTCAATTCGTAAGTTTTTGGAACGTCCTCGGCAAGAGAATTATCCTATATATATTTACAATATCTACTAATTACGAATCTTGGCACTGTATGGCCAAAAGCCAATTACTAGAAATTTCTGACATATTAACTCGTTTTTTAGGAACTTTGCAAGTTGTAGCAATCAAATCAGCTGAAGGCTAATTTCTTGAGAAGAAGTGGACGTGAGCCATTCGTTTACCTTCCCTATATTGTAAATCAAATTCAAATGACTGTATAAAAGCCTCAGCAAGAGTCTGAGGCGGTCTTACTAAAATATTCAATGACATGAGACTTGTTTGGTAATTTTGTGTAGCAAGATGGCACCGTATCCACGAGAACTTGCATCAGCATGCAACTCTATTTGATACTCAGATTAAAAATAAACAACACTGGCTGTGTAAGGATAGAAATGACTTTTTGTCTTATTTGTTCATGGTCTGGCCTTCAAAAAATTCATTCTTCTCAGAAGATAAAAGATATAACGGCTTCATAAACCAAGAACATCCCTGTATGAATTGGCGCTAGCCCAATAAATTGTCGTAAAGCGGAAACCGACTGAGGAGGTGGCAAAGCAATTAACGCTGCAATCTTAAGCGAATTCGGACGAATTTCACCTGCGCTCATTTCGTATCCCAAATATTGAACTGTTGACTTGAGAAAAGAAAACTTTTTTATATTGAATGAAAATCCAGCTTTCGTGAGACAATCATAATGTAAGCTTTCCAAAGACTCACTTTTCGTTGCAGCAGCCAGCATTACGTCATCCATATACAAGTTTAGTATAGTCATTCGGATTTCTAACCGGGTACTTAAGTGTCGAAATAGGGCACAGGGTAATAAGCCCAAAGTCGCTGACCATGCTGAATACACGATCAGCATACTCCGTGACAAACATCCGCAGCGCGTGGCTATGCGTGCGAGCTGACGGTAAGTATCACACTTGCAACGCCTAAGCATATGCTGCCGTATGCTTAGACATTGCAGGCGGCATATTGCCGAACTTGCGGCTCGTGCAAGGCTTCAGATTACCGCAGCGGATGTTCCGTACGGGTATGCTGATCGTGTATTCAGCATGGTCAGCGACTTTGGGCTTATTACCCTGTGCCCTATTTCGACACTTAAGTACCCGGTTAGAAATCCGAATGACTATACTAAACTTGTATATGGATGACGTAATGCTGGCTGCTGCAACGAAAAGTGAGTCTTTGGAAAGCTTACATTATGATTGTCTCACGAAAGCTGGATTTTCATTCAATATAAAAAAGTTTTCTTTTCTCAAGTCAACAGTTCAATATTTGGGATACGAAATGAGCGCAGGTGAAATTCGTCCGAATTCGCTTAAGATTGCAGCGTTAATTGCTTTGCCACCTCCTCAGTCGGTTTCCGCTTTACGACAATTTATTGGGCTAGCGCCAATTCATACAGGGATGTTCTTGGTTTATGAAGCCGTTATATCTTTTATCTTCTGAGAAGAATGAATTTTTTTGAAGGCCAGACCATGAACAAATAAGACAAAAAGTCATTTCTATCCTTACACAGCCAGTGTTGTTTATTTTTAATCTGAGTATCAAATAGA
>JAWNNK010000690.1:0-186883 GCA_035045065.1 Hirtodrosophila trivittata | reverse complement strand
TCTAAAGCTAAGAATATGGCTAGATGTTCTAGCAATGTGCGGTTAAAACGCTCCACCATTCCGTCGGAATGGGAATGTAAAAAGTTAGTGCGTATTTTCTCCATTTAGAAAATCTGAAGGCACATCCGAAACACTTTCGGCACGAATTCACGACCTATGTCTAGTTGTGGTCTGCCTTGCAAAAGCCCGCTATAGTACACGGTTTCTTTGTTGCGTAATCCGGCCCTGTTCCGCTAAATGCAGCCTTGGCTGGGTGTTAGTGTTCAGCAGCTCATTACTCGGTGATATAGCAACGAAACAAGAGATTTAACCGTTTTTTATATATTTTTTTGTTTTGCACGGCATGACCTAGGACCGAAACTTACAATAGATACTATTACGAAAGTGGTTCTGTTCTGGTAAAGCCAGGGCTATGTCCGGCACGGCACAAATTGCTTAAGTCGTATGGCTACTTACTTTTAGAATCTTAAATTTCATCGATTACGTAGAAAATGCTTCTTTGTGTAACTTGTTGTAACCGAATTGATGGACGGGAGAAATGAAAGCTTTTAAGCTTTTATGTCTATTAATTCAGTTAGATCTTTTAATGTATCAAATTTTTTTTATAAATATACAAATATAACGCGAATCTGAATTCTATGAACACTCCTCTTGGCTTTTTCGGACACAGCGTGCTACTTTGCGTTTGAAATCAGGATACGATTCTCTCCATTCCTTGGCGGCATCAACATTTGCTGGAGACTCGTCATTCGGATCCGCCAGCATTGATATCACGGATATTAAGATAGTTTCCACTGTGTGCACGGGCAACCAACGCTCCGATGCCTTTTCGTAGCCCCACTTGTCATCACCAGGTTCGTGTAAAATCGAGATACAGACATCACCATTTTTTTCAATATTTGGGTGCCAATTTCTGTAACGAACTTCATTCGAGGTGGTCGTAGAGGATACTCTTTAGGAAAATATAAATGCGCCTTGAAGAAACCTCCTTCGCTGTGGATACAAACAGAACAATTTATTTAATAATTAATTAAGTTCAATGAATAAAATATTAAAGTTTCTGCTCTGAAGTCTTTAGCTTAAAAGTGTGACAACTCAGCGTGTGTTTTCAGTACACACAAAAGGCTACGTAGCAAACAATGTTTAAAGTATAAAAAAGCAATACCATTTTCAGTCGCCATTATACCCGTATTTTAATTTACTTTTAAGCAAAATATAGTGGTACACGCGCTACATACCTATTTTTGGATTGCTTATCAGTTATTTAAATGATAATGCCAATCTTGACCAAATATTTATAAACGCCTCATAACCGACTAGGGTCTAAAGATGTGTTGACGTTGTATAAGAAAATAACATTTTTTGAAGACTATTACAATATTCCAGACGCAGCAAACGACAGTCATTATTAAAAACTGTTGTGCCCACGTTTCAAAAAGAGGGTTCATTGGCAAAAGATGATATAGTATATTAATCTAAGCATTCTGATTATAATCAAAAATGTAGTACATTAATCTATGCATTCTGATCATTATAAAAAATTAAAATTTATTTAAATACAATATTTATATATCGTTACTAGCTGAAGTAACTAAATAATATAACAAATTAACATGGAAAAGCTAAGGTTTACTTCTGTGAATACAATATATAACATGCTGCTATATGCTGTGGCGGGTGTTTTTATTTATCCAGTACCAAAATGGTCCAGGTGTGCATATTATTTAATCCATATTCGCACAATATCTCTCTTGATCTTTGGAAAATAATTTCAAAGAAATGTTGGCATTTATATTAATTCATCTAGTGCAATGAATGTTCTTATTAGGTGCTCAGAGATGTGACCAAACGCTGCACTAATCGAAAAGATCTGAATTCAAGTAGTCAAGTAGTAGATGAATGAGAAAAGACATCGGAAAGGTGCGAAGTGTTAAACCTATGTATCCCGGCAACGGCCTTACATCTCTATAAATAAAAAATAAATAAGCTTAATAGTTTGACATTTTCTCAACAATTTGAAAGCAGCCATCAGTCTCCAAGGTGGGCTGCCCGAGGTTGAACGAACACCCACTCTATGCTTTGTTCTGTAGATTCTTCTGTCAGATCCTTGAGGGTATACGGAGGTAGAATTCTAAAATTGGCAACAAATTTGAACTGTGCACAATTATTGATACTAATCAAAAATATTTTACTGTGAGCAAAAATTAAGGTGAATTTGTTCGTAAAATTAAAAATCTTTATTTATTCTTGTAAATCAATTTCATCCCCTTCAAAGTAAAAATACACTTTTTGATAAAATACACTTATGCCGTTTTATCCAGTCCTCGAAAAACGCCAAATAGTCGCTTTCCGGTATAGCCATCAGCGCCTTCTTCGATTTATCTTTTATCTCCTAAATCAACTTGAAACGCGTTCCCTGGAGTGGTCTCTTGAGTTTTGGGAATAGCCAGAAGTCACACGGAGCCAAATCAGGCGAATACGGTAGTTGCGGAACGATATGCGTCGAATTTTTGGCGAAATGCTCACGAAGAACGAGTCCAGTGTGAGATGGTGCATTACCGTGATGCAAAAACCAAGATTTTGTTGGCTCTTATTTCTGGTCTTTTTAGAAGAATTGCTTGACGCAAATGACGCATAACGCTCAAATAATATTCCTTATTAACAGCTTGGCGAGGTGGAAGGAATTCATAGTGCACCACACCACGAAAATTTAAATTGAAAATTCACCTTCAACTTTTTGCCCACAGTAGTACATACTTATTTTCGCGAGTCAGAGGTTCGTCCTTCTGCCTGTTACATACTTTGCACAAATTCATAAGCCCCTTATTACCTATTTATTTTTATAGCATAGGGGTTTAAAAACATATCCTATCCATAATGTATATATATTTTAGATCACCATTAATATCCGAGTCGATATAGCCATGTTCTTCTGTCGGTGTTTCAGTATGAACGACTATCTTTGGGGTCTTCTTTCGTATAACGTACACCGTAAGCAGTTCAAATCTACTTAAAATTTTCGAATTTCATCATGCATAATAGTAATATGAGCCAGCACTAAACTAAGATCGTGATTTCTTAGCAAACCACTATTACTTTTGTATAGATACATATATGCATAAATATAAAAATCAGTTTAAACATGTATGTACACGTATGTTGCATTTTCCCTTTCACTAATTCAAACGCATTCATCTGCTGGTATATGTAAGTTGCATAGTTTTTATTAAGTGTAGTTAGTGGGCGGATAAGTTTTTTTTTATTACATGAATAAAGACGCAATTCGAATATAGTATACAGTGTACTTTCTATTTGAGAATGACTCCAGAGAACATATAGTACAATGTTTTAAGCAATCAAAACCATACATGGCGAAGTAGACTTATAGAGAGCCATACTATAGAGTTGGATAGTTTTTTCATAATTTACCCTAATTGATTTCTGTACAATTTTGTAGAACCAACATCATTTGGGTTTGTCAGCAGACGACAGAATTTTCTGTCTTTATAAGTTTAATTAGTAACAGGAAAAAAACATCACTCAATGCAGGGGTAAACATTATAAATATAACAATTTTTAATAGCTTATAAGTTGTTTGCTGAATTTCGTTGGATGCAGTTGCCAAACGTTATGGTTGCGGTCACAGCCACAAAAAGAAAAAAAAAATACTATCTGTGGTTTGCAGATCGGAGATTAAAAGTGTGGGTAATTGGGGACCCCATAGATATGAAAAAGAAAGCGCTACATATGTAAACGTGTGGTAACCTTAAAGGACTCTTTGTACGAGTTTTTACGGCGTTTCGTGCCGACGACGCATCATAGTTTCACCATAATACACGATTTAGGCTTGAGTAACTATTTTCCGTTTGGAAACCTAAAGAAATGTCTCGGGGATAGGATTCTCTAGCATTTCTCTAACTTCAAAGCATACGAGTCCATCTGCTTGTCAGTAAGATCTAAACAAACTTATCACTCCCCGTATTATAAATTTTGCAATGGGTTAATGGACTAAAGAATAGGTTAAATTGCTCTAGCAACGTTTTTATCGACTAAAAGACTATCTGATTCCACGCAACCAAGACCCTAATACACACAATTGAACTTTATTTCATACAAAATTACATATAGAAGCACACCCAACACACCAAATTTGGTATACAGAGGTAATCAAAAGTATTTACACATCGTGCAATTTTCCACGCATTTAACTTTGAGAGCTTTTTTATTGATGTTGCTGAAATCAGATTGCAAATAAATTGGTATTGTTGGATTGGTGGATCTATGAAGAAGCAGATAGAAAAGAAATTAGAAAAATAAGGGGTAACAAGAAATAAATAGACGCATGTGAACTAGTGCTGCAAACTAGTCAAAAGTATTTACACACTTTTTTTCGCGACAAAAGTATTTACACAGAGCTTTGAACTAATTTTTTTCAACTTTATTTAACATTATAACTTAAAATTTTTATGCAACATTTTTATTTAAATAGTTAATGTTTATTAAAATTGTTCAACCACCCTCAGCATCATAGACAGCCTGTAATCTCTCTGGGATTGATGCAACCAACCTGCGAGCAAATTCAACCGTCAATTCTGACCAAATATCCTTAATTTCTTTGAAAGTTTCCTCTCGTTTGCGATTCTTGTTTATTATTCTTTGCCGCTTAATAAAGGCCCACACATGTTCAATGATATTTAAATCAGGACTCTGAGGAGGCCATGGTAAAACAACCTGACCCACGCCATTGAAAAATTTTGTTGGCATGCATCCCTTGTGGCAAGGGGCATTATCATGCTGCAGAATCTAGTCATTGGTTGGAAATAGTTTATTTCCAGAGGTGAATGCGTAATCATTCAAAATATCAACGTATTTGGTTTTATTTAGAGTGCCCTCCAACGGCAATAGGTCACCAAATCCATAGTAGGAGAAGCAACCCCAAATCATTACCGTGCCACCTCCAAATCTGTTAAGAGGCTGAACAGCTAGATTCTTTTTCGATGGTGGTAAATGCATGTAGGTCTTGCCAAAAGAGCCTTGGAACTGGAAAGCGGACTCATCTGTCCACAAAACGTTGTTCCAAAACTCAATTGGCTTATCCATGTATTCCAAAGCAAATTCTAGGCGTTTTGCTTGATTTGTCGGCGTAATATCGACCACTTGGCGGACAACATACGTTTTCAAGTTGGATCCTTTGAACATTCTCCGCACTGTAGCATCACTAACTTTTTTACCAATTATCATTTTGGACGCTGCTGCAACTTTTACGGGTCTTATTTTTGGATTATCTGCCTCTACATCCAACAATTTTCTGCAATCCTTTGTGTTCATTATCAAATTTCTCCCCGATCTCTTACAGTTTTCCAAGTTTCCTAGATCATTTAATTGTTTTACTAAATTATAAACTGTTTTCCGTGAAATTTTATAATTTCTCGACAATTCTAATGCGGAAATACCACATTTGAATTTTGTGGCAATTTCACTTCTAACCTCAATTGATAATTCCTTTGTTTTCACCATATTAATAAGTATTTTTTCTAAAATAAAACACACAGAATTACACGAAAAGCTTTAAACTTAATTATTGCAACTCACGACTGTACTTACTCAAACGAATTCAAAAAATCAATTGATTATTTGCAATGTGTAAATACTTTTGTCGCGAAAAAAATTTGTGTAAATTCTTTTGACAACTGGTTAGCACCAGTTCATTTACTTCTATTTTTAGCATTTTACTGTTTTTTTCCAATTCCTCTTTCATCTTGCTTCTGCATAGACCAAGCTATGAAACAGCATCAGTCGTTTTTGCAAAAGAGTTGCAAGAAAAACCACAAATAACATTTAAAGAAGAGGGTGCGTAAAATTGCACAATGTGTAAATACTTTTGACTACCTCTGTATTTACTATCGGACAGACGGATAAAGTTTAATTGACTCGGTAATAATATAAATTTTTGTAGTTAGCTATGTGAAATACCATCTGCACACTTAAAGGAAGAAAATAATTATAATGTTTAATAAAAATAATATACAAAGTGAACCTATGCTATGCAATTAAGCACACAGTCACTTAAGTAAGTTTATATTATGTTTATAGTATGTTATATAATTTTATTTACTATAATAAACCTACTAAAGTGTATCTGGCGGTCCAATTATTAGGACTTCCCAACGGAATATATCATTTTCATCAATTAATCCAGCTGAGAAACCTTCTACTGGGTTCTTATTCAGTTCTGAAATAAAGGTAAGAATTATGTTTTGTTAAAATATATATGTGCAACATGTCTTTTTGCAACTGATTAATCTTATAGACTGATCTTATCTTATTTATTATAAATTAAATCATTTTTTAATGTTTATGGTGTTATAACTAAATACAATTTTATTTCTAATTTTTTAACGCTTTAAAAAATGTATTGAAAGCGTACGGTATGATTAAAAGCTTTGAGCACATCAGCATTATTTTTGCGAAAATGTTAGGAAATGCATAAAAAGCTTGCATAATGATAAAAAAAACCTTGAGTATATCAAGATTCCAAGGTTGCTAAATATATATAAAATAGATTAAAGTAATATCGGATAAATTCGCTGAAAAAATATGAAATTTTAATTTTACTTACAATTAAAACCGTTTAAACCAGTAATACTACAGTCGCGTATTCGCGACTACTTTTAACCCCGCCCAACATGATGTTAAACGGTTACTTAAATATTTTATGTTTATTATATAATCGTTTCACAACATTCCGGAAATAGAAGTATGCTAAAATATGTCAACCAAAATGCTATTGGCTAAGAATTGTACAAAACACACATAAAACAATGAAAGATAAAGCGAATAACTTTCATTTTTTTACTTCAGATAAGTTGCTAACCTATGTAAAATTGGCATATGAACTCATAGGAAATACAGTACGACCTCGGCTAGCGCAAGTGTTAAATTCAGACCCGTTGCGAAAATGAGTCGTTGTATTAACCAAGGTTTTGGGATTAGTTTTCTATTGGCTAACGGACTGCATTTAAAAACCAAAAACGTATTTTCAACACATTAAAATCAAAGTAAATCGAATATAGCTTTTATATATTTTTGGAAAATATTTGAAAGTTTTGTGTTTTTTTTTTTGCAGCATTTGTTCTGCTGTGCAGCAATTTCGTGAAGATCGCGAATCTTTAAAATGTCTTGCAGAGGTAGGTCCTTTTGGTGAAGCCAAAAGTGTCATCAGGGATCCATTGATCCATTCAAAAATTTCTTCATTTGAAGTTGCGTCTTCGGCTGATACATTACGAACCTTTTCGCAAACGCATATAATTGACTGAAGAAGAGCAGTGCAGTTACGTGGAAAGACACATACACTGTTTACGGGAATCCAAAGTTAATCATTTTCGGCAGATATGAACGAAAAAAAAAACGGATGGAAAGTGGCAAAAACAAAATAAAACATACTATATTCAAGGAAAGTTGCGTTAATATAGGTGACTTAATTTTTGGAGTTGTGATAACAGAGTACAATGCTTACAAGTCGAATATTGAGTTAATTGCGGAATTTCGTTTATCGAGGGTTGTATTAAGCGAGGTGGTACAGTACTTTGTGATAACTTAATGGGTGAGAAGTTCGTGGAAATACTGTTTTATATTTTATATTTTTGACATATGTTTTATTCAAGTAAATTACTTTTCTATTCTGGTGACAGAGCCTGAATTCCATTCGATATATTTTGGCTATCAACAATTTTAAAAATAAATAACTAAAAAAAATGAGTGAAGTAACGGTTGGTGTACATTATTTTTTAAGAGAAAGAGTGGCTATTCATTTATCAAAGCGCAAAAAAAGAACAGTGGTATCTTTAGAATATTATGTGTGACATAATATTATCTGGATACAAGTGTTTTGGAATTGCATTCTTAGTTATTCTGAATTTGATATGCAAATTGAGTGTTTTTTATCCTTGACTTGATAATTTATTTTTTAGTACTTTGACTAATTTTTCTTAAAACAATTCGTCAAACACGTGAAATAGTTAGAGGTATACAACATTTGATGATTATGAGTAATAATTACAGAACTCCCAAAGAAAACCGGATAATTATGACGAAAACTAACAAACATGCTGTGATTACTCTAAAGGTTATATCGATGAATGACAAAAGACATCGGAAAGGTGCGAAGTGTTAAACTTATGTAGCCCGGCAACAGCCTTATATCTCTATAAATAAAAAATAAATAAGTTTAATAGATTGACATTTGCTCAACAATTTGAAAGCAGCCGTCAGTCTCCTAGGTGGGCTGCCCGAGGTGGAACGAACACCCACTCTATACTTTGTCTGTATATTCTTCTGTCAGATCCTTGAGGGTATACGGAGGAACAATTCTAAAATTGGCAACAAATTTGATCTGTAGACAATTCTTGATACTGCTCAGAAATATTTTACTGTGAGCAAAAATTAAGGTGAATTTGTTTGTAAAATTAAAAATCTTTATTTATTCTTGTAAGTCAATTTCATCCCCTTCAATGTAATCCCCTTCCGATAAAATACACTTATGCCGTTTTTTCCAGTCTTCGAAAAATGCCAAATAGTCCCTTTCCGGTGTAGCCATCAGCGCCTTCTTCGATTTAGCTTTTATCTCCAAAATCAACTCGAAACGCGTTCCCTGGAGTGGTCTCTTGAGTTTTGGGAATAGCCAGAAGTCACACGGAGCCAAATCAGGCGAATCGGTGGTTGCGGAACGATATGCGTCGAATTTTTGGCGAAATGCTCACGAAGAACGAGTCCAGAGTGAGACGGTGCATTACCGTGATGCAAAATACAAGATTTTGTTTGCCCTTATTTCTGGTCTTTTTAGAAGAATTGCTTGACGCAAATGACGCATAACGCTCAAATAATATTCCTTATTAACAGCTTGGCGAGGTGGAAGGAATTCATAGTGCACCACACCACGAAAATTTAAATTGAAAATTCACCTTCAACTTTTTGCCCACAGTAGTATATACTTATTTTCGCGAGTCAGAGGTTCGTCCTTCTGCCTGTTACATATTTTGCACAAATTCATTTATTTGTATAGCATAAAAGTCTAAAAACATATCCTATCCATAATGTATATATGTTTTAGATCACCATTCATATCCGAGTCGATATAGCCATGTTCTCCTGTCGGTCTTTCAGTATGAACGACTAACTTTGGAGTCTTCTTTCGTATAACGTACACCGTAAGCAGTTCAAGTCTACTTACATATTTAGAATTTCATCATGCATAATATTTAATAGTAATATGAGCTAGCGCTAAACTAAGATCGCGATTTCTTCGTTCATTTATGACATGTAAAACATGTGTCTACTTAGCAAACCACTATTACTTTTGTATAGGTACATATATGCATAAATGTAAAAAACAGTTTAAACATGTATTTACACGTGTGTTGCATGTTCCCTTTCATTAATTCAAACGCATTCATCTGCTGGTATATGTAAGTTGCATGGTTTTTATTAAGTGTAGTTAGTGGGCGGATAAGTTTTTTTTTATTACATGAATAAAGACGCAATTCGAATTTAGTATACAGTGTACATTCTATTTGAAAATGAATCCAGAGGACATATAGTACAATGTTTTAAGCAATCAAAACCATACATGGCGAAGTAGACTTATAGAGAGCCATACTATAGAGTTGGATAGTTTTTTCATAATTTACCCTAATTGATTTCTGTACAATTTTGTAGAACCAACGTCATTTGGGTTTTATAAGTTTAATTTGTTAAAGGAAAAAAACCATTCAATGCAAGGGTAAAGATGATAACTATTACAATTTTTCTATAGCTTATAAGTTGTTTGTTGAATTTCGTTGGATGAAGTTGCCAAACGTTTTGGTGGAGGTCACAGCCGATATTAATTCTCCTGTTGTTGTTATTCCTACCTTCCAGTAGTAATCACAAATAACTCCAACAACTCATCTATTAGGTAAATTCCTGTTTTGTAGACACATTTTACCGTATAATCAAAAACAGCATAGTGGATCACTGAACTGAATCACAAAAAAAAAATATTTTCTTCAAGTCTTTACCAGGTCACTTATTTCTACTAGACAATCACTTGTATATGTTAATTAACATAAATCAAGTGTTATATTTTATATGTGGTGTATGGTTCGACTACCACTAAAATTAGCCCCAATATGATATTAGGTAAATCTTATCTACTTTCACTTTTCTTCGGCTAGAATGGCGTTTCTAACGATATCCAGACAAATGGAATCGCTACTGTGAGGGGACTAAAAAGTACTATCAGTTGGATAAAATTTCGCCAGCAATTACCAGTGCGATGTCCACTTTAGCAAGTAAGACCACTCTGGAACCGCCTCCAGACCCGCCAAAACTCGGATGGGTAGATCATCCCACCCACCGTATAGTCCGGAGATTTTACCTAGGTAGGTACCTAAAATGCTCTTGGCAATACTAATGTATACTCAAGAGAAGCTTGTGAAAATTGGTTGTCCGGATTTTTTACCAATTGGAACAAGGGATTCTATGAGAGATGCATAATGAAATTGTCTTCTAAATGAAAACAAATTATTAAACAAAACGGCGCATTTCCGCAAAAGCGGCAATGCGCTTCCAAACGACCTAATTATTTGTTTTGTAAGCTACTTTTTTACTACACTTGATTTGGTTTATAAATTTGATCAAATAAAATGGATGCAAATAGCAAAGAGGCAAACTCTAAATTAGATAAGATAGGGCGCTTAAAATCTGAATTCAATGAAAAGACTATATCTCCGCTTCCACTGCAGTGTCGATTAGAGATACATGAGCGATACATTGAGAGGGTAATAGATTTACAGCGCAACATCGAAGCCCATATTAAGAGATGTTTTCATTGCCGCAAAGCATGATATTTATCAGCTATTAAAAGAATGAACTGTTAGTTATCTTCCTGTACGTAACATCACGTAACAGTACATCAGTAAAATCGTTTCGAATTATACATTTATAATAATTATGAAAAGAAACTACAATATTTAAAAGTATATTCCGAAAACAAATGCCTTATAATTCTTTAAGTATGTCTGTTGTTTGCAATCCCTCGAAATCTTCTGCCTAGAGTCTACCAGGTCTCATTGATAGTATATCGATTTAGTATTATTACAAATCCAATGCTGATTCATCTAGCAATGCTAAAAATGAATCACACAACTAAGTCCCGTTTTGAAGAGCAACTTGATAAGTAACCTTTGTGTTGAGATTGATATGACTAGTGACATGTCAGTCAAGAATAAAACTAAACCAAAGTCTGATCATAACAAAATAGCAGGACTATTTTGTCGCTCAATAACGAGTTAAAAATTTGGTTGCAGAACTTGTGGCGCAAAAATTGGATTGGGAAGAAGCAATTCAACTCATTCAGGTTGTTTGTCCTCCTTTGTAGCTAATAGAGTATAAGTACAGAAATTAACTAAGTGGAGTGGGCTGATGTGAAAAAGGCATTGCGTTGGATTGCTTATTAAAAGACAAACAGCCATGAACGACTATAGAAAGTAATTCAAGAGTGCTAGACCAATATTCAGAAAAATCAATACCAAGACATGGTTGATATTATGTTAATGACATGCGCAGCTGTTGTTGCTAATAATTGTCACAAAACAGTATATTAAACTAATTCCATAATATTAGCTGTCATAGATAGTAATGTGGAAGTTATGGGGTTTTTTATAATCTAAAGAATTTATTTTTCTTTTCGCACAATTTTGTTGCTAATAAAAACGATGAACAAAATTATAGTTTTTTTCCAATTTTAATTTGTATTTTTAGTTTACTACTTTTAAACACGCATTCGTAGAAAATTTAAACTTACAAATGTAAAATTGACGATGTTGTAAGCTTAGCGTATGAAATTGGATTGTTTTTAATTGGCTGTATGTCTTATTCAAGGCAGAAAACATATGAAAAACTAGTTTCTCATCAAGTGACCTACGACCATATTTCCGAGATACTAGCACTACATATTCAGACTGTAATCCTATTTATATGGAAGATGAAACAGGACTACGTCTTATTCGTTTGGCGGAATGTTGCTTAACGTACAATTTATGCCAAGCCGATCATGCCAAGCTCCATAAAAGCATTTTACGTTGCCGTGTTTGATTTTTTTTTGCATTCAAGGCAGTTCATCTTGACCTTATAGCAGATTTATTAACTGACAGCGGTTTTTAAAAGGTTTGTCGTCGGCAACCTAGGTCTTCACGTAAGCAATTTTGTGGAATCAGCAAACGTGCTAAAGGATCTGCAGATGACGTACAGCGCACAGAACGATCGGATGCTAGGAAAAGCGGCAGAACAAAGCGCAAAGTGTGAGTTCTTTCCATACCGAGTAATTGACTTCTGAGGACTGTGCGATGCAGCCGGGAAGGGTACGAAAAAACCGCTGATACGAGGAGTTGGCAACGCCAGGCTCACACAAGACGAGGCTCACAAGTCGATGCGCCGTTCAAAACGCGACTTCTAGTATCGCCCAACAACGGTCCCAATGAAGCGAAGGCTTAACGGCGGGCCACGTGCTAATAGAGCATGCTATTCGTTCGCCCACGTATTAGTTTTAGTTTAAGTGAACCAAGTATTACCTAGTAGGACAGCAACAGCGCACACAATGGGTCAACGACGTGCCCAATATAACATACACGTGAACAACACTCCACCTCCACCTCATTGCAAAAACAGGACGCGTGGTGGCCAAAATAGAAGACAGTAAAGTGCGTGTGGTCAGTTTCCACACCCGCAGGTTCGTCAAACAGCCAGTATGAAAACTTTCCGTAAATAGTTTAATTCTCGTAGTCTTACTACGAGGCCGGAATGTTGGAGGAGATTAATTTAGGTATATTAAGTACATATATTAGCTTATCGGTTGCAAAACGACAAAAGATGCGAAGTCTTGCCCCGGCAATAAAAGCAGGTGAAGCACTCTGGCAACAGCCAATATTAAATTTGAAAGTATTTTTGGAACTTTTATTTTATAACTCATACGGAAGATTTGTGGCCGTGTCAGTTTTTATTTCATTATGTTATAATATTGCAAGTGTTTATTTTGGTTATATTCAGTGAAAAGTCTCACGGAATTTACACCTACATACATCAAACGCATCATTACTGGTGACGATACGAAGGTTAATGAATATGACATCGACATATTCCCAACAATCTAGCGAGTTGTTCACCAAATATAATCAGAAATTAATGTGATGCTCATCGTTTTCTTCTTTTGCCGAGTACAACTTGTCCCTTATGAATCGTCGTAAACTTCCGAATTCCTGCACAGACATTTCTTACATTTTACACCACAACAATTCACCAGATTGTACACAACAAATTATGATTCGATAAATGACAAAACAAATTCGCTGAAGGAAAACTACACGCTATCCTGGCCGAGGCGTATTCCAAGTGTATTGCAAAATACATTTGATATTATCGGCATGCTTTTATTGCCTTAAAAATAACCTATTTCAAAAGCGATATTAAAGATTTGTATTAAAATTTATAAAAAGTTTTTTTTTTAATTTATTAATTTGAACGGTTACGGTCGGCACAACGACATATATTCCACTACTTACGAGCCAAAAACCAAAAATAAACAAAAAAAAAAAATCGTACAAAGGATCACAGTCTCTTGCAATTAAAATATACGCTGTAATTATACCCGTTCGACAAGACAGACATCTGCTGCCTAAAACCCGAAAGCGGTGTGAACATCGAACTGAGCTCGTTGCGCATATGCTCCTGCTAACATGACAATTAAAAACATTGAAATCAACGTGGAGCGTCCTAGTATCCTGGATTTCTATCACAGAAGAAATCACTACCTATACCAAAATATCTGCGAAATTTGGTTGGGCAGATTGCAAGGATTTGCTTGTGTCAAATACTAAGCGCCCAACCCGCTCAAGTGAAGCTGTGAGAACGGCTCATAAAGCGAAGGAGACCTAGCGCATATTAATAGAGTTAGTGGAGCAACGACAGTCAGCATAAAAGGTTTTTCTAACGGCTTCCTCACATATAAACAACTCCTGGGAACGCTTGGTGTAATCCACTAAATATATACTTTCGGATTTTTTGGTTGATAGCGGATCGCAAGAAGTAACACGTGCCGTTTGCCGACAACGAGCATGTACTAAACTCACGACCATTGAGGCACGTTCCACAGAGCTGCGAAAAAACGCACTATGGAGAAATCGGGCGTAATTGTCTGATTTATTCTGGATAGGATGGCTAAAATACCTACCATCCCAGACCATTAGGACAAAAGTGTTTTAGCAGCCTCTATAGCCCCATTGCAATTGACTATTCGGTCATTATTGCGGACGAAAACAACAAGCGGAACTCCTAGCCGAAAAACGTTTTCGAACAAGTGCACCGGGGGAAATGCTAAACGCAGTTGTATGTACTAACGGTGGCCTTCTATCCGGACTGGTTGTCAACCTGCAGAATTGGATATTAAGAGAGTCGATCGTAGCGAGTTACATGTGATTTTAAAATAGAATAAAGTTGGTATGCCAATTTGCTACATTATCAAATAAGCAACCATAAATTAATTTTCATTAATACATTTTCACAGAAGGGTCAACCAAAACCGGTAATAAATAAAACATTTCTAAAGTTGATATTGGGTTAGCAAAACATAATGTATTATAATTACTCATATCAGTGTAAGTATCTGAAAATATTTAATTAATAATAGTACTGTAATATTATTATTATTATTAAACAGTAGGATAATAATAAATTCTTAGCCTACTATAGTTTTTTTAGAGCACTAGCTGCTAGGCTATCAGCTCCATAGTACTAATAATTTTATATTCGATAGTACTAATAGTTTTAAATTAATAGTTGTTCATTTTTTGAGAAACATTTTTTTTTTTTTTCATTTCGAAAAAAGCAACAAAAAATTTTAATCGTTTGATGACTTGAAAACCTTTCATAAGATGAACATTTTCAATTTAAATCAGCCCAAATGTCATACTTATAACAATATAAGATTTCCTAATACATACCTATTTTAAAAATGTTACAAAAAAAAAATGTATTTGTGAATTTTAATAGGAAGCTTAATTTTTCATTTTAGTTTAAAAATTAATTAATTTACAAGCAGTCAAACCCGATTTCTGTTTTAGTCGCGTACCCGATCACGTGTTCTTGTTCCTAATATCTTGAAAACGTCAAATAGACTAAGTCTTCCTTTAGTCCTTAAAATAGTGAAGCTACTAAACAATGTAAATAAAAATATTAAGTATACATAACTGAAAATATTACACATAATACAATTTATTTTTTAGGTGTTTTAAGCATTAAAATGGTATATACATATATATGTATATGTATATTCTATCTCAGGATCAATGGCCGAGTTTATGTATGTTTAACTGTCCATTCGGATTAACGCATCCATCTCGAGACACCAAATTTGGTATAAATGTTTTTGTATACTATACGTGATTTAAATTGGATTCAAATTTTAAGATTACCTCCCACCATAATTGCAACTTGATAATAAATAATTGTAAGCACTTTTTTCAAGCAATTCAATTCTTTGCACATATGTATGTATATATGTATATAAACACATTCTAAATCTGTGTTGCAAATTTAATAACGACCGGATAAGAAACACTGAACTTCTTCAAGAATCAATTTAACATAATGTTGGGAGCGGCGTCGCACAGAATCCAACACGTGCAAAGGCAGACCGGCTTATAGTGTGTGTGTGTGTGTACATACATATGCATATGTATTCGGAGCTAGGGATTTCTCCTAAACGGGTATTCTCGCCAACAGCATTGTTGTTATTTTTATTTTAATTTTTTTAAATAATAATTCTGTACTATGAACTCACTCCTTACTACTTTCCTTCTATCTGGCATAAAGTGCGCGAATCTATGTACATACATAAGTATGTATGTATATATGAGCGTATGACACGCATGTATGGAATATTGGCTTCAAAGATGATCAAATACTCAAAAATATTGACTTACGAAACTATTATCGCATTTACCCATAACCAAAATAATCACTTACAATAACCGTCCTACAGACCGCGCAAGTTAAGAGTACCATACCTTATCAATCAACGTACATACATATGTACATATGCAAATTATTATTACAGCACATGCACAGCATATATATATATGTATATATATTTAAAAAGTATATCCATGTATACATATTTATAACAGATGTACGTTCATTTAAGTAAGTATGTATACACATACATATTACATATATTATATTAAAATATGTGTACACTGATCTACTCCTTAGGATTAAGATATGTATTACATGTCTTAACTAAATAAACATATTTATATGTAGTTTTTTTATATATGTATATTCATGGTTCGACATGTGAAGCATACCTGCCAATTGTTTTTTTAACAGCAATGATGATTGAAGTTCAGACATTTCCACTTTGTTCCTTGAATATTTTTTTTAATAAAAACAATGGTATCCTAGATTATACAAATTAAAAATTTATATGCTTTACTGCGCTTTGTTTAAAGAAAAATTGCTTTAGCTAACACGACCACCTATAATATACGCTTCCCATTCCTTTTAAACGAAATAGCGTAATGTACTGAGCTAAAATGATGTGGAAAAAAACAGAACATGTACATTGATCTAGTTCAGAAACGATTGAACATGATACCTATGATTCGTTTCCAATAATCACGCGTTCTGTATTTTGCTTGAACTATCGTTCTTTGAGTCATATCTCCATCAATAAGTAACTAGTTGTATTAACTTTTTAACGCCTTTCAGTAACACAAACATAAAAATTGAAAAATATAACGGGCTCTTGACACACACCGCAAAAGTGCCCCAACACAAAAATTCCACAGGCCAGCCACAACGACTGCTGCAGCCAAACAAAACATCTCAGTTAATTTAAAGATTAATGCCCATTATACAGCCTTCGTTAATATTACAAAATTCATATTTTTGTTCGCAACAGATTTGATCAATAAATCTAGTTATTCGATTCATTACATCATCAAACTTTTTTTATTTGTTTTGCAAAACTTGAATGTATCTAAAAAATAATGGTGGGTTTCAATGTAAACACAAAACAACGAAGCTTTTCCGCCTATGAATCGTCAAGATTTCAATAAAATATCTATATTGCTAATTTTGTTATGTAAACAAGCTGCATAAGTTTATGCTTATTCGGTTCGCATCATCTCAAATGTATTTTATATATTGTTTAAATTAATTAAATAATGATAGCAGCTGTGTCTTTCAAATACTTCTGAAACGAGTCTTACCTATTACTAATCTGTTAATTATTATTTATTATCGCATTATATTAATAATCAATTTTTTGTTCTTGAACAAGACGATGTAAGAACAAGAAGTGTAAAATATCCATTTACACAGATGCGTGTACACTTTTATATGGAATAGGCTGTTTCACTTTGACAAAACATTTAAGATTTACCATTGAATCCAACACAAAATTAGCTTATTTCGTTAGAATACCGACATTATCACGCAGTGGGAATGAATGAATGTTCGCCGCATGTTTCATGTTTTAAATTATAAGGTGCGCTACTCACAGTGTACAAATTAGTTAATTTCCAAAATTGAAGATTATGTTGAGAGGTGAACTACACCTCTTATTGCTGGCCTCGGGCTCAGACAATAAAACAAGTTATATAACGGCTAAGTGCCGGAGTAATGGATCTTTATTTAAGCGACTTACTTGAAGAGCGCTGTATTCAAAACTAATTTTATAATTACAAAGAATATTTGACTTAAGCTAAGCCAAAACTCACATCACGCCACAATGTCATGGTCGGCAAGCCGACTCAGCAAAATCCTAGGCACTAACGGAAGCTCTTGCAGAAAAACAAAAGTGTCCAGTTACCGCCTCTGACCATTGCAGCTATAGCGCGCTGATACAAAGTATGCAGCGCCGCAATTGCGAGGGCTGTTCGTTAACTTATAAAATATTGTGTGTTGGGCGTTGTGTGTTAACTACTCCCCCTTCAAGTGTAAGGCCGCCCTCGGCCGATGCGATCCCGGCGACGACCTCTCGTAACTGCTTCGCAGACTTCTTCGCGTCGATGATTCGCCAAAGCGTGAGGCCAATGCAGATTAGAGCGCAGCATACGGCTCCGATGATAAACATCACACGATACGTTTGATCAGTTCCGGCGTCTTTCTTGAATTGCTGTATCGCCTCCAAATTACGTTCATTTAAACGATGAAGATAAGGGAGACTGAGGACATCTTGGCTGGCAGTGATGTTCAGCAAGGGAGAATTGGCAATACCCGGGACTCTATTGCGTACGTTGTTATGATTGTAAAACAGAGTCCCGTTGATTGCGACTTGGTCTCCGAATGTGATGAGATGCGTGCCCTGCACCTGGATCTCAGTGCCATTGTCTACCCGAATCCTGGCGGACCCGTCGTTGAGGATAATGATTCCGTCATCTACATGAGTGATTAGTTCCAGGTTGCTCGGCTGTATCTCGCAGTGTGCCGTGCCACCTGCATGGAGCTCTTTGGCACATGAACTTCCCGATGCAAGACGACAAAATGTAGCTCCAGGTGAAGCGGCGCAACTCTGCAGTGTGTGGGTTTTTCCATCGCATTCGGCTATGACGTTGTCAATCAATCTCAATATGAAGTTCTTGTGAACGACGGGATAAATTGTGATTTTTCTGCAAGCTTCCTTAATCTTTGGGAACTTAATTATAAAATGTATGGTGTTAATAGATTGCAGAACTTTAACGGACGCAACGGACATAAGATCCCCTATTGGGGTGTTGGTGGGTTCCTCTAGCCAAATTGATTTCAAATCTAAGTGGTCCAAAATGTTTGGGCTAACAATGTTAGCTTTCGCTAGAGTAATAGCGAGCATTAAATTTTGCAACTCCATCATTAGCATTCTGTTCCTGGATAGTAATGTTTCGAATAAATGGCTAGTGTCAACTTGTGAGTTTTTGGCTATCTTGAGAATTTTATTGACGGTGTCTGTTAACTGGTTAAGCTGGTCTTGAACTCTAGTGTTTATCTCTATTTGTCTATTGTTGGCATTTACTAGCTGCATTTCAGTGAACCTAGTCTGCTCTAAATCACCGGCATCCGGTGTACCCGCCACAACCTTTAATATGGACCCTAAGAAGTCTAAACTCCTGGCAACCCTATGGTGTGTGCCTAGCGCCTCCAATAGGTCTTGTAAATGTGCCGTGTCCACACTCAAAAGTTTTTTCATGTGCGATTGCGGGAACATGTCAATTAATTTGACTGTTTCTTCCACCATTCGCACGTACTCTGAGAGGTTTGCCGAATGCCTAACATATGCGTACTCTTCCCATATTAGGATTTCACCGTCAACAATGGGAATGTACTTGGCTCGCGAATAGTCGGTGATATGTGCCGAGGCCACTGATAAGGAAAGGAGTAATATGAATCCGAACCTGTGAAATGAAGTTGTTTTCTTTTTCTTTAGCAATTTTTTCAATTTATTTTTAAAGAGGTTTGCCCACCACCAAAAATGATTTGTAAAACTATGCCAAGTGGCTAATAATGAATTGAAAAACTATATTTAACTTATTCGAGTTCGCCTAGTGGCTTTAAAAAAAGGTGTACAAAATGGAAAAAAAACAAGGGAGTCACTTTATGTTGTCCTTGTGGACCACCCTCCCTTTAATGAGGACCTCGGTCCCCAGGTCTGCATCCACGGCCTTCTCATCACATAAAGGCGTGAGTTTGTTTCCGAGCCGACGGTTGGATTTGACCAAAACTTTGTCACCAACGTCGAAGACCCTATTCTGCCGCTTTGCGTTTTCCCTAGCTCTGAGATTCGTCTGCGCGTTTCTGATCTTCTCTTGTATTTTTTCTTGTGGCTCATCCGGGTGTGCCTGAATCACATCAACTGGTCTTTGGTCGATGACCGAATGGATTGACTTATTGTACTCAGTTGTAGCCAGTAAAATTACCTCTACAGTGTCACTTATGCCTTTATCGATCTTTAGACATCTGGCTAGCTCTAACAGAGTGCTGTGAAAGCGCTCAACCTGTCCATTAGAAACGCTATGCAATGGCGGTGCATTTGAAATGCTGACCCCATAGTTGTTTGCAAGCATCGCTACGATGGTCTCTGAATTCAGTGACGGTTCGTTGTCACAGTAAATGGATCTGGTTGTTGGGAAGAAATTCATTAGTTGCATTATGGCTGGCTTTAGATCCACAATGGTTCTTGAAGCGACCGGTTGGACAATAGCAAACTTAGAGAACTTGTCGATGCAAGTGAGAAAATATTTCCGGTCAGTGGAGAAAATGTCTATGTGTAACATCTCTCCTACATGTGAGGGGATCGGTGTCTCCCCGAGCTCTTGTTTTTTGGGGTGTCTATCATATTTAGCTCTAGCACATGTTTTGCAATTATGCACTATTTCATTGGCCATTTTCGCCATCTTTGGAAAGTAGTACTCGGAGAGTACCTGCTTAACATTTTCTTGTGCAGCCCTATGGGCCCTATTGTGCTCGGCTGTGAGCATTTCCCTCCTTTCTCCAACTGCAAACACGTCAACTACGCGATTTTTGCAGTGCCAGAACTTTGTGGCTGGGTATCTGCGGACCAATGTGTCTTGTATCATTGCAAGAGTGTGTAAGTTGCAGTGGAGAGCATTTACGCATTTGGGTGAAATTACATCTTCGAGCTCGTCGAGAAGCGATTCGATGCAAGTATAGTTGATCAAGTAGCGTTTCTTATTTCCAAATAAAATAAAACTCCGCTTTAATGGGAAACGTGCCTCTTCTAGCACTATTTGGTTTTGAAAACAGTTCAATGGTTTGTCTGTTGTTTCAATGGTGTTGGTGAGAGATACCTCACTGTGGATCGTTGCTGCGCAGGATTCCACTTCTTGTTCATTTACAGCGTTAAGCTGCTGTCTTGACAAGGCATCCGCAACCAGATTGTCCTTGCCGGGTTTATAGAAGATGCGCGCATTAGACTCATCAATGCGCGCTTTCCATCTTTTGATCTTCGCATTTGGATTGGACTCCGAAACTGCGAATGTCAAGGGTTGATGGTCAGTGAAGATATTAATGTCTTTCACCCCATACAAATAGTGCCTTAACTTGGCAAGTGACCATACGATGGCCAATAACTCTCTCTCATTTGTGGCATAGTTGACCTCACAGTCCTTCAATGTTCTCGATATCATTGTTATAGGACGGCCCTCTTGGGCCAAAACTGCACCTATGCCGTGAGCTGAAGCATCGGTCGTTAGATCGAATGGCTTCTTAAAATCGGGGTACCTGAGCATTACATTCTCAGATGCCAATATATCGCGCAACTTCTGAAACGCCTTTTGCTGCACTTCAGAGAATTGAACCTTTATATTTCTTGACCTGTGTTTACTGACTGTTCCATTCTCGCCCTTTAGGATATTCGAGATGGGCCTTGCTATTGCGGCGAAGTCCCTAATGAAGCATCTGTAATAGCTTGCGAGGCCTAGAAATGATCTGACCTCGAACAGTGTTTTAGGTTCTGGATACTCTTGTATTGCCCTAACCTTTTCAGGATCCGTTGTGGCACCAGTGCTGGTGACTATGAACCCCAGAAAGCTCACGCTTTTCTTAAAAAAACGTGATTTTTCAACGGAGACCCTCATGTTTGCGTCGTGCAAGCTTTTGAGGACCCAATCCACGTGTTTAATGTGGGATTCCTCATCTTCTGAAAAGATGATTACGTCATCGACATAAACATAGCAAAATTTGCCAATCTGCTCTCGCAGTATGTCGTCGATGGTTCTTTGGAAGATGCTTGCTGCATTCTTTAATCCAAAGGGGAGTCTTTTGAACTCGTATTTTCCCCCGTTCACTGAGAAAGAGGTTTTTTCACGGTCGCGTTCAGCGAGAATGATCTGGTGATAACCAGATTTGAGGTCTAATGTTGAAAAGAATTTGGCTCTCCCCAAATTCCCCAATATCATTGATATGTTTGGCATAGGATATTTGTCAGGCACTGTTCTTTCGTTAAGTTTACGAAAGTCCATTACCAATCTCATTTTCCTGTTGCCAGCTTCATCCGTGCCTTTCTTGTCTACTACCCATATCGGGTTATTGTAGGGGGAGACGGATTTTTGAATTATGTCATTTTTTAGTAGATCTTTGATTTCCTTATTAACGAAATCAGCTGCTCCCATTGGATATGGGTAAAGCTTAGCATAGATCGGTTGCTCATCTGTGGTCCTTATGGTAGCCACAACTGATGTGTTGTACGGCAACGCTTCGTCTGGGTCTGCAAAAGCCTTTTGTCTGGTCTTTAGCATTTTCAAAAAAGAAATTCTAGTTGATGGAGATGCCTCTGCACAGTCTACATTAGTGAAATTTACATCTTTGCACGTGTGGAAGGTGATTTTTTCGACCTCCGTGCCCCACTTAAGCTCTCCTGAAGCTAGACAAAGCGAAGCAGCCGCCTGCTTTAGCAGGTCAAGGCCTACAATCCCATCGAAACTTGACAAGTTGGGTAGAATAAAAAAGGTTGCTTTTAACCCAAACATTGAAACAAGGCATTTGTGTGTAATTTGTGTCTCGCCGTGAATGGAATAAATTTTGAAGGGGGACTCTACGGAGCGGACGCCTTTCAACCCTTCATATGGCCGAATGAAATTCTTGGCCGCGCCCGTGTCTATTAGGAATCGCATATGAGTCCCTGCTACTCTTCGTCTGATGACGGGTAGCAGGGATTTGTTCCTAAAAAATTAATGGTATCAGAGTCATAATTAGAATCGTCATTGATTTGTGCCACTGCACTGGAGGCGGCAGCAGCATACGCCTCTGCCCCTTGTTCCGTGTCTTGCGTGACGTGGTTTAATCTTTGTTGGTTTCTTTGACCGCCTGTGCGGTCAGATGCGGAGTGCTTCCTATTGGTGAAAGCGGGGGCCTGACTGGGCTGCAAAATCCTTGAAAAGGAAGGATCGACTTCCATGGGCACCTGTGCGCCATTATTATTGTGCTGTCTGCTGCTTCGCTGGTCAGACTGCACCGGGGTCTTGTTCTGCTTACTAAAGTGCGGATTCTTTGTACCGCTAGCTTGTGCTTCGGCTTGTTGCGAATGCCTCTCATGCTGTTGACCCTGCGATTTTGCATGCGGCTTACGCTCTTTGTCTTCTAGGCTTCTAGCGAAATTGGCCGCAAATGCGTACCTTTCATGATTTGACTCAACTTCTTGCGCGAGAGCTAGCGCTGAAGGCAAATCTTTTGGCTTTGCTGCAAAGAGCACGTCTGTAAGACTGCGCTTAAGACCCGATATGAACACACGCAACGCGTCGTCGCGGAATTTTTCACACAGGCCCTTTGCTAAAGCTGGCTCATATGACATGTTAACTTTATTGGTAAGGAGAGTAAGTTTCTTTTCTACCTCATCATAATATTGAAGTAGGGATAGGCCACCTTGCCTCAGGGTACCTAATTCTTGTTCAATAACATGAATTGGCCTCTTGTCACTGTATGTGAAATCTAGGCGATTTACTATCGCGTCAAAATTCAATACAGTACCAAATGAGGCTAGCACTGCATCTGCGGGCCCCCTAATCTTGCTTCTTATGATGATAACAGCCTGATAATGACGGGAACTGCCATTATGTGGTCTGAAAATCTGGTACGCGGCTAATGCTGCCTGTCTCCAGGATACGTAAGATTCCTGTACTCCTGCAAACTCTGGTAAGCACTTGACGGCATCTAGCGGCTCGTCACAGCGAATGTCGTTTCTAATTTCTATAGCAGCATATGGTACCACTTGTGGGGCGGCAACGTTTGCCGCTGCTATTTGTTGAGCTAATTCGTTAATTCTTTGAGTCAATGCTTGCTCCCTTTGCTGGTTTACAATTGCCTGTTCGGCTAAAGCATTGCTGATAGCCAATGTTATTACTTCTCTAAGCTGTTCTGGATCCATTTTACTTGGTGGTGAGGGAACTACGGGGAGAAGTCTTGTAGCTGGCACTTTGATGCGATTGTCACAGTCGGAATCTGAGTCACTTAACTGCCTGCGAGGGTCTCTATATTGGCTGAACGACTGCATGCGCAAGCCAGCGGCCGCAAAAAACAAAACGTCAGAAGACGGGTCGAATTACGTTACAGCTATGAACCACGAGAACTGTACGTATTGTTATAGCACAACAATAGCCACACAGAAATTAACACAAAGTTATTTTATTAACGATCTGGATGATAAATAAATTCAACTAAAAATTCTCAAATTAGTCACCCTCACGTGTTTCATAAACTTGGTTTAGTTATTATTATTTTATTTATAAATGTGTTGCAAAATAAAATGCCCACTAGTACTAACTAGTTTTTTATATATATTTTTTTTTTTTTAATTAAAATTGTATGTCAATAAGCAATTTTGGCTAAAGTATCCACTTACATGGTTTAATTAACACAAAAGAAATTATTTAGTTTAACTGGTCACTTGCAGCTCCCGCGCTGCTGTCTTAGTTGTTTTTGTTGTTAGTTGTTTATCGTGGAATTCTTCCACTAGTTGGGCGCCAATTAGTTAATTTCCAAAATTGAAGATTATGTTGAGAGGTGAACTACACCTCTTATTGCTGGCCTCGGGCTCAGACAATAAAACAAGTTATATAACGGCTAAGTGCCGGAGTAATGGATCTTTATTTAAGCGACTTACTTGAAGAGCGCTGTATTCAAAACTAATTTTATAATTACAAAGAATATTTGACTTAAGCTAAGCCAAAACTCACATCACGCCACAATGTCATGGTCGGCAAGCCGACTCAGCAAAATCCTAGGCACTAACGGAAGCTCTTGCAGAAAAACAAAAGTGTCCAGTTACCGCCTCTGACCATTGCAGCTATAGCGCGCTGATACAAAGTATGCAGCGCCGCAATTGCGAGGGCTGTTCGTTAACTTATAAAATATTGTGTGTTGGGCGTTGTGTGTTAACTACTCCCCCTTTAAGTGTAAGGCCGCCCTCGGCCGATGCGATCCCGGCGACGACCTCTCGTAACTGCTTCGCAGACTTCTTCGCGTCGATGATTCGCCAAAGCGTGAGGCCAATGCAGATTAGAGCGCAGCATACGGCTCCGATGATAAACATCACACGATACGTTTGATCAGTTCCGGCGTCTTTCTTGAATTGCTGTATCGCCTCCAAATTACGTTCATTTAAACGATGAAGATAAGGGAGACTGAGGACATCTTGGCTGGCAGTGATGTTCAGCAAGGGAGAATTGGCAATACCCGGGACTCTATTGCGTACGTTGTTATGATTGTAAAACAGAGTCCCGTTGATTGCGACTTGGTCTCCGAATGTGATGAGATGCGTGCCCTGCACCTGGATCTCAGTGCCATTGTCTACCCGAATCCTGGCGGACCCGTCGTTGAGGATAATGATTCCGTCATCTACATGAGTGATTAGTTCCAGGTTGCTCGGCTGTATCTCGCAGTGTGCCGTGCCACCTGCATGGAGCTCTTTGGCACATGAACTTCCCGATGCAAGACGACAAAATGTAGCTCCAGGTGAAGCGGCGCAACTCTGCAGTGTGTGGGTTTTTCCATCGCATTCGGCTATGACGTTGTCAATCAATCTCAATATGAAGTTCTTGTGAACGACGGGATAAATTGTGATTTTTCTGCAAGCTTCCTTAATCTTTGGGAACTTAATTATAAAATGTATGGTGTTAATAGATTGCAGAACTTTAACGGACGCAACGGACATAAGATCCCCTATTGGGGTGTTGGTGGGTTCCTCTAGCCAAATTGATTTCAAATCTAAGTGGTCCAAAATGTTTGGGCTAACAATGTTAGCTTTCGCTAGAGTAATAGCGAGCATTAAATTTTGCAACTCCATCATTATTCTGTTCCTGGATAGTAATGTTTCGAATAAATGGCTAGTGTCAACTTGTGAGTTTTTGGCTATCTTGAGAATTTTATTGACGGTGTCTGTTAACTGGTTAAGCTGGTCTTGAACTCTAGTGTTTATCTCTATTTGTCTATTGTTGGCATTTACTAGCTGCATTTCAGTGAACCTAGTCTGCTCTAAATCACCGGCATCCGGTGTACCCGCCACAACCTTTAATATGGACCCTAAGAAGTCTAAACTCCTGGCAACCCTATGGTGTGTGCCTAGCGCCTCCAATAGGTCTTGTAAATGTGCCGTGTCCACACTCAAAAGTTTTTTCATGTGCGATTGCGGGAACATGTCAATTAATTTGACTGTTTCTTCCACCATTCGCACGTACTCTGAGAGGTTTGCCGAATGCCTAACATATGCGTACTCTTCCCATATTAGGATTTCACCGTCAACAATGGGAATGTACTTGGCTCGCGAATAGTCGGTGATATGTGCCGAGGCCACTGAATCCGAACCTGTGAAATGAAGTTGTTTTCTTTTTCTTTAGCAATTTTTTCAATTTATTTTTAAAGAGGTTTGCCCACCACCAAAAATGATTTGTAAAACTATGCCAAGTGGCTAATAATGAATTGAAAAACTATATTTAACTTATTCGAGTTCGCCTAGTGGCTTTAAAAAAAGGTGTACAAAATGGAAAAAAAACAAGGGAGTCACTTTATGTTGTCCTTGTGGACCACCCTCCCTTTAATGAGGACCTCGGTCCCCAGGTCTGCATCCACGGCCTTCTCATCACATAAAGGCGTGAGTTTGTTTCCGAGCCGACGGTTGGATTTGACCAAAACTTTGTCACCAACGTCGAAGACCCTATTCTGCCGCTTTGCGTTTTCCCTAGCTCTGAGATTCGTCTGCGCGTTTCTGATCTTCTCTTGTATTTTTTCTTGTGGCTCATCCGGGTGTGCCTGAATCACATCAACTGGTCTTTGGTCGATGACCGAATGGATTGACTTATTGTACTCAGTTGTAGCCAGTAAAATTACCTCTACAGTGTCACTTATGCCTTTATCGATCTTTAGACATCTGGCTAGCTCTAACAGAGTGCTGTGAAAGCGCTCAACCTGTCCATTAGAAACGCTATGCAATGGCGGTGCATTTGAAATGCTGACCCCATAGTTGTTTGCAAGCATCGCTACGATGGTCTCTGAATTCAGTGACGGTTCGTTGTCACAGTAAATGGATCTGGTTGTTGGGAAGAAATTCATTAGTTGCATTATGGCTGGCTTTAGATCCACAATGGTTCTTGAAGCGACCGGTTGGACAATAGCAAACTTAGAGAACTTGTCGATGCAAGTGAGAAAATATTTCCGGTCAGTGGAGAAAATGTCTATGTGTAACATCTCTCCTACATGTGAGGGGATCGGTGTCTCCCCGAGCTCTTGTTTTTTGGGGTGTCTATCATATTTAGCTCTAGCACATGTTTTGCAATTATGCACTATTTCATTGGCCATTTTCGCCATCTTTGGAAAGTAGTACTCGGAGAGTACCTGCTTAACATTTTCTTGTGCAGCCCTATGGGCCCTATTGTGCTCGGCTGTGAGCATTTCCCTCCTTTCTCCAACTGCAAACACGTCAACTACGCAATTTTTGCAGTGCCAGAACTTTGTGGCTGGGTATCTGCGGACCAATGTGTCTTGTATCATTGCAAGAGTGTGTAAGTTGCAGTGGAAAGCATTTACGCATTTGGGTGAAATTACATCTTCGAGCTCGTCGAGAAGCGATTCGATGCAAGTATAGTTGATCAAGTAGCGTTTCTTATTTCCAAATAAAATAAAACTCCGCTTTAATGGAAAACGTGCCTCTTCTAGCACTATTTGGTTTTGAAAACAGTTCAATGGTTTGTCTGTTGTTTCAATGGTGTTGGTGAGAGATACCTTACTGTGGATCGTTGCTGCGCAGGATTCCACTTCTTGTTCATTTACAGCGTTAAGCTGCTGTCTTGACAAGGCATCCGCAACCAGATTGTCCTTGCCGGGTTTATAGAAGATGCGCGCATTAGACTCATCAATGCGCGCTTTCCATCTTTTGATCTTCGCATTTGGATTGGACTCCGAAACTGCGAATGTCAAGGGTTGATGGTCAGTGAAGATATTAATGTCTTTCACCCCATACAAATAGTGCCTTAACTTGGCAAGTGACCATACGATGGCCAATAACTCTCTCTCATTTGTGGCATAGTTGACCTCACAGTCCTTCAATGTTCTCGATATCATTGTTATAGGACGGCCCTCTTGGGCCAAAACTGCACCTATGCCGTGAGCTGAAGCATCGGTCGTTAGATCGAATGGCTTCTTAAGATCGGGGTACCTGAGCATTACATTCTCAGATGCCAATATATCGCGCAACTTCTGAAACGCCTTTTGCTGCACTTCAGAGAATTGAACCTTTATATTTCTTGACCTGTGTTTACTGACTGTTCCATTCTCGCCCTTTAGGATATTCGAGATGGGCCTTGCTATTGCGGCGAAGTCCCTAATGAAGCATCTGTAATAGCTTGCGAGGCCTAGAAATGATCTGACCTCGAACAGTGTTTTAGGTTCTGGATACTCTTGTATTGCCCTAACCTTTTCAGGATCCGTTGTGGCACCAGTGCTGGTGACTATGAACCCCAGAAAGCTCACGCTTTTCTTAAAAAAACGTGATTTTTCAACGGAGACCCTCATGTTTGCGTCGTGCAAGCTTTTGAGGACCCAATCCACGTGTTTAATGTGGGATTCCTCATCTTCTGAAAAGATGATTACGTCATCGACATAAACATAGCAAAATTTGCCAATCTGCTCTCGCAGTATGTCGTCGATGGTTCTTTGGAAGATGCTTGCTGCATTCTTTAATCCAAAGGGGAGTCTTTTGAACTCGTATTTTCCCCCGTTCACTGAGAAAGAGGTTTTTTCACGGTCGCGTTCAGCGAGAATGATCTGGTGATAACCAGATTTGAGGTCTAATGTTGAAAAGAATTTGGCTCTCCCCAAATTCCCCAATATCATTGATATGTTTGGCATAGGATATTTGTCAGGCACTGTTCTTTCGTTAAGTTTACGAAAGTCCATTACCAATCTTATTTTCCTGTTGCCAGCTTCATCCGTGCCTTTCTTGTCTACTACCCATATCGGGTTATTGTAGGGGGAGACGGATTTTTGAATTATGTCATTTTTTAGTAGATCTTTGATTTCCTTATTAACGAAATCAGCTGCTCCCATTGGATATGGGTAAAGCTTAGCATAGATCGGTTGCTCGTCTGTGGTCCTTATGGTAGCCACAACTGATGTGTTGTACGGCAACGCTTCGTCTGGGTCTGCAAAAGCCTTTTGTCTGGTCTTTAGCATTTTCAAAAAAGAAATTCTAGTTGATGGAGATGCCTCTGCACAGTCTACATTAGTGAAATTTACATCTTTGCACGTGTGGAAGGTGATTTTTTCGACCTCCGTGCCCCACTTAAGCTCTCCTGAAGCTAGACAAAGCGAAGCAGCCGCCTGCTTTAGCAGGTCAAGGCCTACAATCCCATCGAAACTTGACAAGTTGGGTAGAATAAAAAAGGTTGCTTTTAACCCAAACATTGAAACAAGGCATTTGTGTGTAATTTGTGTCTCGCCGTGAATGGAATAAATTTTGAAGGGGGACTCTACGGAGCGGACGCATTTCAACCCTTCATATGGCCGAATGAAATTCTTGGCCGCGCCCGTGTCTATTAGGAATCACATATGAGTCCCTGCTACTCTTCGTCTGATGACGGGTAGCAGGGATTTGTTCCTAAAAAATTAATGGTATCAGAGTCATAATTAGAATCGTCATTGATTTGTGCCACTGCACTGGAGGCGGCAGCAGCATACGCCTCTGCCCCTTGTTCCGCGTCTTGCGTGACGTGGTTTAATCTTTGTTGGTTTCTTTGACCGCCTGTGCGGTCAGATGCGGAGTGCTTCCTATTGGTGAAAGCGGGGGCCTGACTGGGCTGCAAAATCCTTGAAAAGGAAGGATCGACTTCCATGGGCACCTGTGCGCCATTATTATTGTGCTGTCTGCTGCTTCGCTGGTCAGACTGCACCGGGGTCTTGTTCTGCTTACTAAAGTGCGGATTCTTTGTACCGCTAGCTTGTGCTTCGGCTTGTTGCGAATGCCTCTCATGCTGTTGACCCTGCGATTTTGCATGCGGCTTACGCTCTTTGTCTTCTAGGCTTCTAGCGAAATTGGCCGCAAATGCGTACCTTTCATGATTTGACTCAACTTCTTGCGCGAGAGCTAGCGCTGAAGGCAAATCTTTTGGCTTTGCTGCAAAGAGCACGTCTGTAAGACTGCGCTTAAGACCCGATATGAACACACGCAACGCGTCGTCGCGGAATTTTTCACACAGGCCCTTTGCTAAAGCTGGCTCATATGACATGTTAACTTTATTGGTAAGGAGAGTAAGTTTCTTTTCTACCTCATCATAATATTGAAGTAGGGATAGGCCACCTTGCCTCAGGGTACCTAATTCTTGTTCAATAACATGAATTGGCCTCTTGTCACTGTATGTGAAATCTAGGCGATTTACTATCGCGTCAAAATTCAATACAGTACCAAATGAGGCTAGCACTGCATCTGCGGGCCCCCTAATCTTGCTTCTTATGATGATAACAGCCTGATAATGACGGGAACTGCCATTATGTGGTCTGAAAATCTGGTACGCGGCTAATGCTGCCTGTCTCCAGGATACGTAAGATTCCTGTACTCCTGCAAACTCTGGTAAGCACTTGACGGCATCTAGCGGCTCGTCACAGCGAATGTCGTTTCTAATTTCTATAGCAGCATATGGTACCACTTGTGGGGCGGCCACGTTTGCCGCTGCTATTTGTTGAGCTAATTCGTTAATTCTTTGAGTCAATGCTTGCTCCCTTTGCTGGTTTACAATTGCCTGTTCGGCTAAAGCATTGCTGATAGCCAATGTTATTACTTCTCTAAGCTGTTCTGGATCCATTTTACTTGGTGGTGAGGGAACTACGGGGAGAAGTCTTGTAGCTGGCACTTTGATGCGATTGTCACAGTCGGAATCTGAGTCACTTAACTGCCTGCGAGGGTCTCTATATTGGCTGAACGACTGCATGCGCAAGCCAGCGGCCGCAAAAAACAAAACGTCAGAAGACGGGTCGAATTACGTCACAGCTATGAACCACGAGAACTGTACGTATTGTTATAGCACAACAATAGCCACACAGAAATTAACACAAAGTTATTTTATTAACGATCTGGATGATAAATAAATTCAACTAAAAATTCTCAAATTAGTCACCCTCACGTGTTTCATAAACTTGGTTTAGTTATTATTATTTTATTTATAAATGTGTTGCAAAATAAAATGCCCACTAGTACTAACTAGTTTTTTATATATATTTTTTTTTTTAATTAAAATTGTATGTCAATAAGCAATTTTGGCTAAAGTATCCACTTACATGGTTTAATTAACACAAAAGAAATTATTTAGTTTAACTGGTCACTTGCAGCTCCCGCGCTGCTGTCTTAGTTGTTTTTGTTGTTAGTTGTTTATCGTGGAATTCTTCCACTAGTTGGGCGCCAATTAGTTAATTTCCAAAATTGAAGATTATGTTGAGAGGTGAACTACACCTCTTATTGCTGGCCTCGGGCTCAGACAATAAAACAAGTTATATAACGGCTAAGTGCCGGAGTAATGGATCTTTATTTAAGCGACTTACTTGAAGAGCGCTGTATTCAAAACTAATTTTATAATTATAAAGAATATTTGACTTAAGCTAAGCCAAAACTCACATCACGCCACAATGTCATGGTCGGCAAGCCGACTCAGCAAAATCCTAGGCACTAACGGAAGCTCTTGCAGAAAAACAAAAGTGTCCAGTTACCGCCTCTGACCATTGCAGCTATAGCGCGCTGATACAAAGTATGCAGCGCCGCAATTGCGAGGGCTGTTCGTTAACTTATAAAATATTGTGTGTTGGGCGTTGTGTGTTAACTTACATACGTATTTAACGTTATACGAAATTAGATACCAAAGTTAGTTTCTGGAGCATACATCTGTTATAAAACATGGCTTTATCGACTCGGATATTAATGATGATCTAAAATATATACACATTATGGATCGGATGTGTTTTTAGACTCTTATGCTATACAAATAAATAGGTAATAAGGGGCTAAAGAATTTGTGCAAAGTATGTAACAGGCAGACAAACGAACATCTGACTCGCGAAAATAAGTAGGTATATTTTTGATCAGCATCAAAAATTGTCCATAGATCAAATTTGTTTCCAATTTTAGAATTTTTCCCCGAATACCCTCAAGGATCTGACAGAAGACTCTACAGAACAAGGCATAGAGGTGTTCGTTCCACCTCGGGCAGCCCACCTTGGAGACTAAGTGCTGCTTTCAAATTGTTAAGCTTATTTATTTATTTTTAATTATGCGGTTCTCTTTGAGAGTTTTTTTCGTTGCCGACCCAATCAGCCAAGTTCGTTGTTATTGATAATAAACAGTTTGATGGGACTCTTTATAATATTGTACCGCTATTTATTTCACGTGTTTGACCAATTGTTTTAAGAAAAATTAGTCAAAATACCAAAAAAAAAACCAAGTCATAAAGAACACTTTCAGTTTGCTCATCAGAGTAAGAATAACTAAGAATGCAATTTCAAAACACTTGTGTTGCAATGGCTACCCAAAAAATAGCGAATGGAAATAATACTCTGTCACCACAAACAAAAGTAATTTATTTGAATGAAACAAATGTCAAAAATATAAAACAATTTCTGAATTAAAGGGATTAGTTCATTGCCGCTCCTGTCATAAGCCAAGTTCGTTGTTATTGATAATAAACAGTTTGACGGGACTCTTTATAATATTGTACCGCTATTTATTTCACGTGTTTTACCAATTGTTTTAAGAAAAATTAATCAAAATACTAAAAAAAAATTACCAAGTCATAAAGAACACTTTCAGTTTGCTCATCAAAGTAAGAATAACTAAGAATGCAATTTCAAAACACTTGTGTTGCAATGGCTACCCAAAAAATAGCGAATGGAAATAATACTCTGTCACCACAAATCAAAAGTAATTTATTTGAATGAAACAAATGTCAAAAATATAAAACAATTTCTGAATTAAAGGGATTAGTTCATTGCCGCTCCTGTCATAATGTGCATATTGCTCTCATGTAATAAAACACAATTAATGCTAGCACAATCCTATCATATTCAGCTATAAACTATTAAATTAATTACATCATACACTCAAAAAATAATTGAGAAATGTGAATGGATTATTACGGATTACCAGTATATTCTTAATTCTTGATACACTAATTATTAAGCTTGATGTATGGTCAACAAACCGTTTTTACATATTAGTGATTTTGGTTTTGCCTCATGTACTTTTTATTGTGTAAAAATGTCTCATTTGGATCTCTCGATTTTAATCGGCCAAGCTATTGCCATTTACATGTGTTGGGAATAATTCGAAATCATGGAAATTGGTTTCCCTATAATATTAAGTCAAGAGACGTTGAGCATCGTTTTTTCGCCTGTGTCCAGTGGAAAAAAGGAAGGCTTTTTTTCATTGCATCGTGCCAGGTTATAAAAATTCAATCCATTATCTACGTCGGCATCTCGGCCGAGTATTCACGCTGTGAATATGCGGTAATGCTGCGTATTTGGCTGTTGAAACCGATCGTAACCATGGCTGGGGTACGCTATCGAACTTAATTGATGCGAGTGAACAAATCACTGCGCGAAAAACGCCGTTTTCACCAGACTTTGCTCCTTAAGACCACTACTTATTTGTATCGATGACTCATAGGCTGCTAGACCAGCGCTTCACCTCTTATAAAGACATGACAAAATGCCAAGATTTCTACTGTCCAGGTATTTAAGCTAATGTAAAAAGATAAAAAAGAGTAGCTACCGATAGGCAATACTTCAAATGATTCATTCAAAATAATTCTCTGTTTGGTACAAGGGGAAATGTGCTTTGCATGCAGATCTATACTTTCGACTTAAAATAGCAATTTTTCAGGCACTTTTGTAATAAATACGTATACATATGTGCGAACAATTTGGCAATATTGTATAGATATCGTCAATTCTAGAATGATTCTGTTGTACAATATACATACATATATTGGCTGGCGGGTAATAAGCTACGTGGGCAGGATTTGTTAAGCTATTTTAACACAGTGGCATCTCGTAAAGATTTAATATAAAATAATATGTATAATTAGTGTGAAGTATCGGATGTTGCCCCTTAATCTCTTACTATATATGTATATGTCGTAGGCAGGTAATTTACGAGGGGTGTTCAAAAAGTAAGTTTCCGTAGTCTGGAGTTTCACTCAGACGCCTCCTAGCGGACCCTAGCTGAACATAGTTTCAGTGTAGGTTCTACCGAAAACAACGGAATTAGTTTTGGTGACCAAGAATACTGTTTTCAGTAATACGAGGTCGAAAATCATGGAGTTACCAGTGCAAAGCGTGTCCGATTGTGAATTACGTGCGGCTATTCGTTTTTTAACTGCAAAAGGGTAAAACAGTAATGAGATTCACAGTGAATTGGTGTCTATTTATGGTGAAGACTGTATTGGTGTCCAAATGGTGCGAAGATGGCGCACAGAATTTTTCAATGGACGCGCAGAAGTGCACAATGAGCTGCGTGCTGGACGCCCAAATGCGTAATTACGGACGATGCGATTGCAGCGGTTGAAAAAATTATTCCGAAGAACAGACGATTGACTATTAACGATATTTTGGAAATGATGCCTCCTGAATGTCAAATTCACCGAACTTCAGTCCATACAATAGTGTCACAGAAGCTTGGTTACAGTAAAGTTTGCGCAAGATGAGTCCCACGCCTGCTTTCCGACAATCACAAGCAAGAACGACTTCACGCTGCCCAAAAGTTTTTTGAAATGCTCGAAAAATACTCTCCAGACCTCACACCACGTGACTAGTTCCTTTTCCCAAGGTTAAAAGAAAGCTTGGGTGCCCAGCACTTCGTTTCAAATAACGAAATCAAACAAGTACTCAAATCGTGGCTCAAAAAACAGGGCACGCAATTTTTTAAAGAAGGTTTACTTAAGCTTTCAAACAGATAAAAAGAAGTATTGATGTCCAAGGCGACTATGTAGAAAAATAGTTTAAGAGGTAAAGAATAAAATAAATTTATTTTTACAGCCTAAAACTTGTTTTTTATTTTTACCCCAACACAGGGAAACTTATTGTTTGAATAGACTCGTGTGATTGTCGACAGTCGATATTCAATGTTATTAATTATCAGTTATGAGTTAAAATGAAGTGCGACTACGTAATATCGGAGCACCCACTAAAAGGACGTACACTTATTATGGCACTGAGTAATTCCATGGAAGGGATGGCTTCGCAATGGTTGTCGAAAATCTCCTATCCTGGCTTGAAATCGATTGAGTTTTGGGAATTTGTTCTTAAGCACTTTGACAACGAAAAGTAGTGACGTTTTTGGCTACGAAAAGGCGAGAGAAATCGCTGTTTCTACCGTATTTGCACATATGGTGAATATCAATAGCCGCCAGTTGTTTTTACATCAAACATACATACAATCGAGAAGCAAACTAGGATCCGAATTGAAGGCGTTCTCATTTGATAAGAAGTGGTATGGAAGTCGTGACGATTATGCTGAACCAGATCAGAGGAAAGAAGAGTGTCATCTGTATGTATGTATGTATGTATGTATGTATGTATGTATGTATGTGGTATGTCATTTTTGTGGAAAGCAAGGAAATGTTGCCGAATGACAATCGAAAATCCCCTCTTTTGCGAAGTCTAGGTACCATTCATATGAATTAAAAACTTTATCTGTTGTTCAGGCCGTAAAACATTTTATTCATTTCTCGTTTGACTTTCAAAGTGAACACTTTAAAAAAAAATTGTAAAATTTCTTTAAAAGTAAAATATTTTCAGAATTTTTCTTACTCTAATTTATAACTTGCCCGGGTAGAGTTCTGGAGTTCTGAGGGAACTGTGTTTCAGTGTCCTCTCTGGTGAAGAGCGTTGTGGCACATATTTAAGTTTATTAATACTGAAGACAAGACAACAATTTCTTTTGGTTCAACAAAGGCTCAACGATCTCAACACTTGAGAATCGGCCAGGAGCTTTTGTTGCACGCATTTAATCGAAATAAAAACTGGACCAGACTAGAAATTGCAAAACAAAGCAGCGAAGACGGGTAAAGCGAAAAGCCCTGTAGGTGATATGATTAGACTGGCCTTCATTGATCAGTGCATTGTGAGCGACCATAACCTTGTAGCAGTGGCTACAAGTACAATTACTACTACTGCACCATTACTTTCTCCAATCCAAGTGGTAAACCCAGTTAGTCATTGGCTATGAGTACATCTGGTGGTATTTGTTCCACTACTGCAACTGCTGCAATCAGCTCTAACAAAAGCATGGATAACGATGCTGTCACTCAAAGCACCTCTGCAACTACTTCCACAACTCACAGTGGAGATGATACGGCTGCCTCTTCAACTTCCAGTGAAGCTGCTCCAAGTTTGATGGCTAATAAAAATCCACCAGTGTTAACACCAGGCTGGCTGACCGTCAATTCGAAACGAAAATGATCTCTTTCACCCAAACCTGATCGTATCTCTTTTAATATGTCTTCAGATGTTGAAATAGCTGCTGTTAAAGTAACATCTTCAACACAATCTATTCACATTATTTGCTCCTACATTTCCCCATCGTCGGATTTACATGTTTGTATGCAACATATTACATGTATAAAAGAAGTGTCTCTTCTTATGAAGGATACTGATATTTTCATTGTGCTCGGTGATTTTAATTTACCCAAAATCTCATGGACGTATTCCAATAACCTAAATTATCTTGTGCCTTCCAGTTATTATGAGTTTTAGATTGCATTCCTGATTTTTCAATATTTCACATTAACCCAATTAAAAACCATTTGAGTAGGATTCTGGACCTAATTTTTATTACTAGTTAATGATCTTATTCTTGCAACTGACTGGTCTTTTCTGAATAGAGACTGATATTGATATTTCCCTTGGCACTTTTTATGACATATTAAACTCACTCTTGGAGGTTTGAATCCCTAACTTCATCCCGTCGTTCAATGTATCAAAGCCACTTGGTTTTCTCGCAGACTTTCGTACTAAAAAAATGTTATATAATATTCCTGCCTCCAACTTTATTTTCGCTCCTACTATATCTTAACCTCTAACCTCTTCTATTAATTCTTTAAAAGCTTTCTCTCCTGGACCTGACTACATTCCTAGTTGTGTCCTTAAGGAGTGCTGCTCTTCTCTGCTTAAGCTTTTTACTCTATCTCTTAAATCCACTAGGTTCCCTGTTCGTTGGAAAGGTTCATATCTAATCCCACTCCATAAAAAAGGTAGTCTGACATTTCAAACTACAGAGGCATCGCAAAGCTATCTGCAATTCGTAAATTGTTTGAAAAGATTCTCGTTTCTACTTTACAGCATTGCTGTAAATCAATTATATCCCCTGCCCAACATGAATTTGTACAAGGTCGTTCCACTGTGACCAATTTACTGGTATTTACCACATTGGTAAATGATGCGTTTTAAAAAAAGTCAATTCGATGTTATTTACACGGATTATAGTAAAGCTTTTGACTCTGTCAATCATAATCTTCTTATCTTTAAACTCGATTGCACTGACCGTATTTGAAAGATAGAGCCCAAAAAGTGTTACTGAGGTCTTCTACTTCAATTTCTGTCACTTCTGGTGTACCTCAAGGTAGTCATTAAAAACCCCTTTTATTCACTCTTTGTATTAATGATTTACCTACCACCCTTTCTCATTCCCATTGTCTCATGTATGCACATGATTTTAAGCTTATCTGTTTATACACTGATCCCACTCAAAACTATTTGCAAGGGGATTTGAGTGCTTTGTAACGCAGGTGTTTGACCAGTCATTATTAATACTTAATATACTATGCTTTTTATACTATTGCTCCTAATAGTATATACGTAAGTAATAGTATATTGTCAATAATCTAATACTAATACTCCTTTATACTACACTAAATTAATAATCTGATTGGATTTCTGGGTTTTCCCCAAACCTTGCAACAAATGTTGGATCGATTTAAATAAATCAATTTTTCTTATATTTTTATTCCCCAGATTTAGATTTAAGTTTAATTTTGTTTGAATTTCTATTTTATAACAACAGGAGTACAACTAGAGTGCAAGTTGAGAATTCAGACGCTTATCGTCATCTAGTTAAATTCCTGAAAGAAAATAATGCACATCACTATACCTACCAACTGAAGGAAGATAACACTTTCAAAGTCATAGTTCGCAATCTGGCGCATTTGACCCCTCTAAATAAGATCAGAGATGCCTTCTCTCAGCATGGACACAATGTAGGTAGTTTATACAACACTCATGCCCGCAAGGTGATTCAGAAAGAACCAGATGAAAAAAATATATCAACTAGTAACCAACAATTTCTTCTTCATTGAACTCTCCTGGGCCTCTAATAACAGAGGCACTAAAAATAAACTATATTGGGCGACAAAGCGTCTCGGTAGGAATCCCTAAGAAAAACCTTGCAGCCATTCTCTGTCACAGATGCCAAGGGTTCGGTCATACTAAAAACTATTGCTGGGGACCATACATCTGTGGAAATGTTCCCAAGACCATCCAACAGCGCAGTTCAAGGAAACCGTACTGGAAAATTACTTTTGCATTGATTCTGGTGGTATACATCCAGCTTGGTCAAGAGATTGTCGCATCTATAAAGCTAAAGTAGAAGAACAAAGTCCAAGAATCAATGGAAGAAAAAACACAGGATTGGTACAAGCAAACGTCTCCTATGCAGACGCGCTTCGCCCTATTAGGGGACTCGAGACTGGAGGCGGCCATTGAAGCTCTCACAGCAAATGTTGATGTTCTACAAGCCATGTTTAAGAAGATGCAAATGTGCCTTAGGTTCTTAAACGCCAAAAAATGATGCCACACGCACTTAGCCTTGGATTATGGAATGCTCGGGGAATCTCTACGCAAGTTGAGGAACTAAAGCTGTTATTTATCGAACACAATTATGCTTAACACTGAGTTCTGGCTTCAGGAAAATATTCACATCTACAACATTTATAAAGCAGACCGTCCTGGTAATAGACTTAGAGCTGGAGCGGCGATTCTAATAAAACAGGGAATATCTCAATTCCGTGCGACCCTTTGACAACGGTGCAACTGCAAATGGCCTCTATTAAAGTTGTCACAATCTCTGGTGAGTTGGGAATTTCTTCCCTCTACCTTCCTCCAAAGATCGCATGGTCAAAAGGGGACTTCAACCAAATATTCAGCAATCTGGGCAGTAAATATAATATTGGCGGTGACTTCAATGCCAAAAGCAGACTTTGGGGAAGTTTTAGAGGCGATGTTAGGGGCAGCCGCCTGCAGAACGCTGTACACAGCTCCTCTGTTCAAATTCTGGCAACTGATCATGCAACACACTATGTAGATACAAATTGCACACCCAGCAACATCGACTTATTTGTATACAATGGACTGCGCCTAGAACATCTGAAAATAAGGAATGAATTTTATCTTTCCTCGGACCATCTACCAATAGTAGTCACATATGACTCTGCTCCAGTCAATTCCTAATTAAAATTCCTAAAAGAGCAGAGGCATTTGTAGAGGATTTAGAGACTAGAGTTAAACCATTTAACAACAGCTCCGCTAGAAGTCGAAGAAGAGTACAAGTGGCGCTTTATAGTCCTGAGCAGCTATGCCCCCCAGTTGCACACATTACATTAGTAGAAATTAATGGTCACATAAAGCAACTGAAAGCTAGGAAAGCTCAAGGTGAAGATGGACTAGGTAATCTCACAATCAAGGCTATGCCTCCTAAAGCTATATTGTTTCTGGTACTATTATTCAACGCTGTACAGAGACTGGGGCATGTCCCCAAACTCTAAAAGAAAGCACAAATCAGCATGATACACAAATCAGGTAAAAGCCCATCTTCACTAGACTCATACAGACCAATCAGTCTCTTGCCAACGGTTGCCAAATTTTTCGAGCGATGCCTTTTGACTCGCCTACTTCTTCAAGAAAGCATCAAGGACAAAATTCTTCCCTTCCAATTTGGTTTCCGTAAATATCACGAAACCCCTGAACAGCTATATAGGGTCGTAAATCTCATCCTTGAAGGCTTCGAGGCCAAGGAGTACGTGCTTGCGGCGTACCTGGATATTAGACAGGCATTTGAAAGACTATGGCACAATGGACTCTTTGCTAAGATTAAGCCAATTCTACCTCCTTAACTACTATGGATAGTACGCAGCTACCTTACAGACCGGTCTTTCACGGTGGTAATAGATGAGGCGGAGTCCAGTGTCAAGACAATACAAGCTGGAATACCACAGGGCAGTGTCTTAGGCCCCACCCTATACACCCTTTTCACCCACGATATGCCCACTGGGTCAACTATCCCTATTGATGTTGATAATGGTATTCTCATAGTTACCTATGCTGATGACGCGGCGATTCTGGCCAAAAACAGCTGCATTGCTAATGCCACTGAAATCCTGCATTAGTACCTTGAAAAGTTTGAAGTATGGGCAAATTGATGGAACATTGGAATCAATTCCAGCAAGTGTTCCAATGTGACCTACACTTTGCGCCGGGACATTTGTTTAGGCATCCTCTTGCAAGGACAGATGCTAGAGCAATCGAGTACGTGGGCGTACACTTGGACAAGCACCTTACTTTTGCCAAACATGTGTCTAGCATCATAGGGACTCTCAAGAGCAGGATAAAGAAAATGAGATGGCTCCAGGATAATAAAAAGCTGTCACTGGACAACAAAGTTAAAATATACAAGACGTGTATCTCTCCCTCGTGGCGGAATGGCTTGCAAGTATACGGCATAACTGCTAAGACCCATCTGGGAAAAATCTGATTACTGCAAGCTAAAATCGTTCAGTTAATATGTGCTAATCCTTGGATAAAATTGGGGATGTCCTGCAAGCTCAAACTGCCCATTACATCCAGCGACTGGAAAATCATTTTAACCCTCTCGCACGACGACTGCTAAACTGGCGCACATTTAGGGGAAGGGCAATGCGTAAACGGCTCAAACTTCATCAACCCCTACACCTTGTCTCAAGACAATTATAAAACCTTACCAAATCTATAATCATTGTATCATTGACTTCACCTAGCCTTTAGAGTTGTATAAGTTTTTTTTTTAGTATAAGTTTAATTTAAGTTTTTCTTAATAATGACAGAGTAATTAAATACGAAAAAAAATAAAAAGAAAATAAAAATTATAAAATAAAAGTAAAACATATTCGCACATTATTTACAAAGTCGCTGTGTATACTAATTGCAATTCATTGAAGGCAATTCATCGTAGCAAAATAGATTTGACTCCTAGCGTACATTGCTGGTGGGCTTACTTATAATCGTTAAATTTCGATTCAATTTTAATATTCAATATAAAGAAGAAAAACGTATAGCTTATGTTGATCGTTTGTCCAGAAATCCATTGCCTACCGAATCGCATAAAGCTGTACCTAAAATTTTCGAAAAACGAGTAAATTTGGCAGAATAGCAAAAACCTATGATTTGCACAAAAGTGTCCTACATCGCAAGGTACAACGAAACGGTAGAGCACCTTGTTTGCATGTTGTGCCATGAGCATTATTGAGCCAAATAAACTTTTTGTACTTTTGAGACGTACTCGTACCTTCAAACCACTTTGTCTAAATACTTGTAATATTAACTATTCTCTGCATGAACGTTTTTGAGTTCTCTGTGTTGACTATAACAGACATTTTCGTGTCTTCAACTCAGAGTCCTCTTTTGATACGATTAAAAACCATATTCGTAACTTATTAGCAGGTAGTAACTAACACTGCTTTACTAATTATAGTGCTCTGATTGGGTTTTTTTTGGGTTTTTCCCAATCCTCGCAACAAATGTTGGATCATTTAATATTCTTATTGTGAACACCCCAGATATTAACTTAAATTTTTTACTTAAGCTGTTAATAGTTGACATTAAATAAATAAATAAATAAATGACAGCCTATGATATGAAGCTGCAGATACAGAAAAGATTTCTAAAACAGATTCAAGCGACTCCGAGTCCTAAAAAATGCTGGGTACCATAGTAGCATCGCCCGAAAAAAATGCTTCATATCTAGAGCTGGAATTAGTGATTTTTTTTTTCTGATGAAAGCAAATTCTGCATTTTGAATACAGGAGAAATCGCTTAACAAAGAAAATCTAGTTGTCACGGTAAATCATGGAAGGGGAGGCGTCATGGTGTGGCAGTGTATTTGAGCAAGCGGTTTGGGAAATCAAGAATTTATTGATTTTTTAATGGACCGGGTTATATATACATGTATATATATATATATGAATATTTTGAAAAATAATTTAAAGTGAAGTGCTGGGACAGGATTTTTTGTTTTAACATGATTATGATCCCAAACATACGAATATAAGCTTTTGGCTCTTTTAAAATGCAAACAATCAGCTCCAAACACCTCCGGACAGTCCTGATCTCAACCCTTTTGAGCATTTGCGGGAACTCATTCAGCGCAAAAACATCGATATATACGAGTATGCTTAAGGAAATTATGAAGGAGTGAGGCAAAATTACTGCCGAAGAAACAAAAATGTTTGTAAAATCTATGCCAAGACGCCTTGCAGATGTATTGTAGCCTACAAGCTACTAATACTACAATGTTTCTATCGAGATAGCCACAGATATTGCATAGGCCACTAAGAGTTGCGGTAACATCACAGTAATATTAGTTAGTATTGCCTTATTGTTGTTGTGCAGTTGTCGAGCAGGCTTACGGCCAGTTTGACACATTTATTTTGGAGTCACCTGATTTAGTGGTCGCTACTTCGTGAGACTTCATCTTTTATCCATGGTATGTGGAGTTCCCCGTGGAGCGTGTTGTTATCATGGAATACATGAGCATTCGATATAATTTGCAGTGCTTTGTTTTGGATTTCGCATACGGCTGTGCCCCAGAATTGTATTCCGTCAGTCCATATTGGTTTTATGATGGCTTTATATAATTGCAGCTTCACACGCAGCTTCAGCTTGGAGTGCTTGCCAAACAGCCAGTAGAAGCGTTTGATTCTGTCGCCAGTATAGAGTGGAATGAGAGAGCCGTCCAGGTAAACCGGTGCGCAAACTTCTTTGCGCAGAGCAAAAGTGCTGTGGGTGGGTTTTTCGGAGTTAACTGTAAAATTCCATCTTTTCAGCTACATATTGTGAGAGTCCAGCTGCTGCTGGATAGTTGCTGAAGCTTCCTGAGTGGTGTTGGTTGACGTGAAGAACGCTGTGTCATCAGCATAATCTGCTTATCGTAAATAACGATTGCATATGCTTCCCACCCTCCTTATTATGTTAGATTTCCTCATATTTGAAAGGTAGAACCCTAAAAGTGTTACTTAGGTCTTCTACTTCGAGATTAATTTCTGTCACTTCTGGTGTAGCTCAAGGTAGTCATTTGGGACCCCTATTATTCACTCTTTTTATTAATGATTTGCCTACCATTCTTTCTCATTCCCATTGTCTCATGTATGCAGATAATGTTAAACGTATCTGTTTATACACTGATCCCACTCAAAACTATTTGCAAGAGGCTTTGATTGCTTTGCAAAGCTGGTGTGTGACCAGTCAGTTGCATCTTAATTATGCAAAATGTATGTTTATGACATTTAGTCGTGTTAGACCTTCTTTAGGCTCCTATACGACTGACAATGTTCCATTGCAACGTATATCCTCGGCTAAAGACTTGGCTGTCTTATTTTACTGCAAATTAAATTTTAAATTGCATATCTCTACTATCACTAATGAAGCCAAGCGAGTACTTGGGCTTAATTTTTTTTAATACTCCTATATATTCTTTACTAATACTTATTTATCTGATTGGGATTTTCTGAGTTTTCCCCAATCCTTGCAACAAAATTCGGATCAATTTAAATTAAATCAATTTTTTTTATATTTTTACTCCCCAGATATAAATTTTAAATTTTTTAATTTGAACTTTACAGTTTAAATTTTTATTAATATTCTTGTTTCGATATTTTCCATTGATTTAAATTTGATCTTTTGTTACAGCTGTTCTTAGTTAACTTTAATAAATAAATAATTAAGTGGCTATGAGCACTCTTTGATCTGGGTTGATAGGCATGATAGCCGGCTGTGTATATTGTGTACAAAATTTGCCCTATGACGTAAGGTTTACACTCTGTGCAAAAATACACAATCGAGTATAAGGATCGGTTATCTCGATTAAACTTAACTTAGAGCCCTTTTTAACCAACGATTCAGAAGAGCCCCAAGCGGAAATGCCTTGACGCAATGGCCAATTCTGTCCCAGTTCCACACAAAATAATGGCAGTTGGGGATGGAGCTGGGACTGCCTCACCCGTTGGGCCAGAATATTCCAAGTGTTGTGTAATACTTGTAAGTACTAAGCAAATAATAACAATTGGTAACCAATCGCAATTCAAAAAAAATTTGTAATTAATATTTTGTGTTTATAAAAATTCCTGAGACTAAAGTTTGAAGTTCCTAAAAAATTGCTTAGCTTTTCGGACAAGGTATATTCTCAAAAACCACTATCATTTAGAGCACGGCTCAACAAAAAGCTAAAACAAATTTACCAGCTTAAATAAATCTTTAAGAATCATTTCACATATAACATATAGTATTATATCCGTCATCGAAAAATCTTCCATACTTCAGTTTTAAAAAGTAACTAAATAATTTAGGTATTATTATATATAATATATATATATGTCGCAGGCTGTTATATGGTATATTATTATTGTCGATAGTCGATAGTCAATCACTTTAATTATTTGCTGTGAGTGGCAATAAGGACGGGTTGTCGTTCTTTTTGCTGAGAGTAGTCCGCGTGTCGAGTGTTGAAAAGTGCAATCTAGAAAGATTGACAGATGATGTGAAAGATAGCCGTATTGGCATTCTATTGAGAAAAGACACCGAGAACACACACGGAATTCTCTTGCTCCAGAAACTTAACCTAAAAAAGAAAAATGAATGAGAAGGAGAATTTTACCAACGCCCCGACATCAGAAGTGGGATCGGCTGACCCTAAAGTTCAAGATTCGGGTCAGATCCTCGCTGCCCTAGAAGAACAAAACAGGAATCTTATGGACATAATCAAGTCCATGCAGACTCCAAGACCGGTAGCAGACGCAAGGCCTATCCACGTTTCTTTGCCAAAGTTTAATCCCGATTGTGACGGATCTGACGCGTCTGCTTGGTGTACAACGGTGGACCTGATTTTTTCTGAAAATACCCTTGAAGGCGGCGCACTCGTGATAGCGTTGAGCAAATCGCTAGATGGCAGCGCATCCCAATGGTTATCCCAAATTTGTTTTGCTGGTATAACCTGGACGCAGTTTAAGGAGCTGTTCATTCAGCGCATCGTGGGAGTAGAAACAAGTACAGCAATTTTACTCAATGTTTTGAATGGACGTCCTAAATCTGGAGAGGGACTCATGGAGTACGGCAGTCGAATCGTTACGTCACTCATGTCGAAGTGGAAGACTAAAGACTTGGAGGAATTCGCAGTGTCCGTAGCGCTGGCACACATGGCGCAAATCGACAACAATTTGTTGCGCTGGGTGTATACCACTAACGTCACGAGCCGCAATGAGTTACAACAACAACTGCAGGCCCACGCTTTTAAGAAGCGTAATACGAGCGGCGACGTATACTCAACAGGCCCAGAACCGAAGAAGTTCAAGCTTCCAATGAAATGTCATCATTGCGGAAAGATTGGCCATAAAATTACTGAATGTCGCAGCCGAGTGGAATGGAGACTAAACGCAAAAGCCAACAGTCAAAACGGGAGCAACAACTCTGTAGGAAAAGATCGTTCAAACACGCGATGCTTCAAGTGCAACGAGATGGGACATTTCGCTAATTCTTGTCCTAAAATACGGACCAGTGGGAATGAAAAGATGTACGAGAAACGAGTGGACATTTGCACTGTGGCCCCTCCAAAGGGAATAATAAGCTTATCCGGTGAGTCCGTTCCATTTTGTTTACACTCCGGAGCAGAATACTCTCTAGTCAAAGAAAGTATTGCTGCCAAGATCAAAGGAGTTTTACATAAAAAAAAAAAAAAATACAAAGAAATGGCAAGACCAAATGTTTGCCTGTAATCCCTAGGGCATTTAGGTGGGCAGTGATTAATCACGTCCACGAATCTATTATGCATTTAGGTTGGGAGAAAACACTGGACAAAGTCTATGGATTTTATTGGTTCGAAAATATGTCGAAATATGTTCGTAGATTTGTCGAAAATTGTATTACCTTAAGATAGCTAAGCCTTCAGTTGGAGAGATACAGGTTGAGTTACATTCTATTCCTAAGGTAGACATTCCGTGGCATACAGTGCATGTAGATATAACGGGAAAGATGAGTGGGAAGAATGACTTGAAGGAGTACGTAATCGTCCTAGTAGATGCGTTTACCAAATTCGTTTATTTACACCACACTTTAAGCATTGACACTGACAGCTCAATTAAAGCCGTTAAAGCCGTAGTGTGTTTGTTTGGTGTGCCAAGTCGAATTATCGCGGATCAGGGTCAAAACTTTGCAAGCTCAGGATTCCGTGAATTTAGTTCTTCCCAAAAGATCGAGCTACACTTAATAGCCATAGGTGCGAGCAGAGCAAACGGCCAGGTAGAACGTATAATGAGCACCCTTAAGAGTATGTTGACCGCCGTCGAAACCAGCCAGAGATCGTGGCAAGATGCTTTAGCTGATGTTCAATTGGCCATGAATTGCACCACCAATCGAGTCACTAAGGTCAGCCCATTAGAGGTACTTATCGGTAGAGAAGCTAGACCTTTCGGCTTATTGCCAATTAGTGAAGACGATACTACTTTACTTTTTTAAGAAAACAAGCAACAGAAAACATGGAAGCCAATGCTCGTTATGACAAACTTAGGTTTGATAAGAATAAGGCAAAAATAATAAAATGTAATGTAGGGGACCATGTGCTATTAAAAAACGAAGAGCGTCAGCAAACAAAACTCGACCCAAAGTTTAAAGGTCCATTTGAAATAATAAAATTATTAGATGGTGATCGATATGTTCTTAAATCACTAACAAGTAAAAGAACATACAAGTATGCCCATGAATTTTTGAGGGCTTTGCCGAATCGACAATTGAGTAAAGAAGTTGATGATGATTTAGACGACTCAAGAGGAGATGCGTCTGATTCCCAAATGGGAAGTATAGATAAGAGAGGTATGGTAGAAGCCTTGGAATCCCAAGATGGGATGTAACGACCGCACCATAACAGATGGACTTGTTATGGCGGGGGTCGGATGTGACCGCACCATAACAGATGGACTTGTTATGGCGGGGGTCGGAGGTGACCGCACCATAACAGAAGGACTTGTTATGGCGGGGGTCGGAGATGACCGCACCATAACAGACGGACTTGTTATGGCGGGGGTCAGTTAATGGTTGTAGGAGTAGCTACACCAGTTAAAAAGGCTAAATGAAAGAAGAAAGAAAGAAAAGGGTTGGGAAGAAAATGTAATGACAGGATTCGATGAATTTATATTATTGTATAAAGATCCATTTGCTTGTTTTGTATTAACGCTGAAAATGTAATATTAAGAAAAGTTAATGAAGTATTTGTGAACAATAAAATTTAACTCACGTATAGAAAAATATGTGCGTTTTAAAGCCAGCACACGAGGACGTGTGATTTGTCAGGAAGGCCGTGTCGCAGGTCGATAGTCAATCACTTTAATTATTTGCTGTGAGTGGCAATAAGGACGGGTTGTCGTTCTTTTTGCTGAGAGTAGTCCGCGTGTCGAGTGTTGAAAAGTGCAATCTAGAAAGATTGACAGATGATGTGAAAGATAGCCGTATTGGCATTCTATTGAGAAAAGACACCGAGAACACACGGAATTCTCTTGCTCCAGAAACTTAACCTAAAAAAGAAAAATGAATGAGAAGGAGAATTTTACCAACGCCCCGACATATATATAAACGTTCCGTTTCCGTGTTTGTTCGTTTAATTATCCTCCGCTGGAGCTCGTGAATTGTGCGTGTACGTATTGTGTGCTGTATCACGAATGCCAGTTATTCCCTCTGGCCATGTTATACCATTCGCTTCTCAATCTTCTCCGATTGCACTTCTCACCACTTCACACGTGGATAGTTTTGCCACTCATATAATAATAATAATTAATGACATTGACTTTTGAATATCAACAATCACAAATTACCAATTACCATCCTACGACATGGCCATACTGACAATAAAACGTCGTCGTGTTCAGTTTATTCATACGAAAATTAAACTTTGTGATTCATATCTTTCACATTTTTCTTGCTACATCAAACTATGCTTCACAAATAGATTTCTTCAAAAGAACTGATTCTTTTTACAAACCTAATTTATTAATTACACATTCATGATCGTTTTAATTTAGGCTTAGCTCTTCGATTTCAATATGCAATTGATTTGGTATTCTATATTCTGGAATCTGTCGAAAGTCTTCGTGATAATACTCATATAATCGTTTATTTTTAAGTGACTTCACCATGTGCCTGTAACCATCCAGAACTCTATCACTAAAAACGGTCCTTTAAATTTGGAATCTAACTTAGTTTAGTGCCGCTCTTTTATTTTTTAGCAATAAGTAATCACCTACATTATGTTTTATAACAATTGCCTTACTTTTATCGAACCTAGATTTATCATAAGCCGCTAAAGATGTCATTGGATCGAAAGCGTTAGCTCTAATGCTAGCTAAATCTAATTCTACTTCAGATTGAAAAGGAGGAACCAATCTCAACAGCACCCGATTAATGGTACAATTCAATGCAAGCTGTACTTCACCCAAAGCGTCTTGCCAAGATCGCTGGCTTGGTTCTACCGCAGTCAACACATTTTTCAGCATGCCCATCACACGTTTTTGTTTTATTTGCACGACTCGTTTCTGTGGTTACTAAATGATGTTTTATTTTTTGCGAATTACAAAACTCTAAAAATTGAGAACTAGTAAACATCTACCCTGGTCTACTATGATGCAGTTTGGGACCCCAAATATTGATATGACAGATTCACAGACTTAACTCAACTTTCAGTGTCTAATTTTAGAACGTGATATAAATTAACATATTTTGTGTAACAATCAATCTGAACTATAATGTACTCTTTTAAATAACTTTGAGAGTAATATTAAAATTTTTAATATAAATTAAAATTGAAATAATATAATTTAAATTTAAAATGAAAAATTTAATTAAAAACTTAGTTAATATTTTTTTTTATTAAAGTTAATGTGGGGTGTGCAAAATGAGAATATTGAATGATCCAACATTAGTTGCGAGGATTGGCACAAACCCAGAAAAACCCAATCAGATCACTATGATTAGTAAAGCAATTAGTGTTACTACCTGCTAAAAAGTTAAGAATATAGTTTTTAATCGTATCAAAAGAGGACTCTGAGTTGAAGACTCGAAAAAGTATGTTATAGTCAACACAGAGAACTGGAACCCAGTTAAAGCCGCGAAGAGCAAAAAGAACAAAATTCTTTTGAACAGATTCAATTCTGTCTTGGTGTACCGAATATTGAGGAGACCACACACAAGATCCGTATTCCAGAATAGGCCGAACAAGGAAGTATATAGCAGTTTAGTCATATAAGGGTCGTCAAATTCCTTAGACCATCGTTTGATAAATCCAAGAGATTGAGTCGGCTTATTGACTTTAAGCGCGATATGTTTGTCAAATTTTAATCTATAATCGAGAAGAATTCCCAAATCGGTGATACAGTCTAATCTCTCAATAGAAACCCGGTCAAGCATGAAATTAAATGTGTGAGGCGTACTCCTATAGAATGACTTTACCTTACATTTAGAGCAGTTCAGAAACAACAAGTTGCATTTACACCAAGCAAAAAAAAAACCAGGTCCGATTGCAATAAATAAGGAGAGTTGTTGTCTTTATATGCTAAGCACAGCTTCACATCATCGGTGTACATTATTACATAGGAGTGAAGGAAAATAGACGGGAGATCGTTAATAAATAAATTAAAAAGTAAAGGGCCAAGGTGGCTACCCTGGTGTACATCAGAGGTAACAAAGACAGGCTTAGAAAGTGAGCTTTTAAAAGCTGGGTTATACAAAAAAGGTATTGGGAAATCCACATAAGAAGGCTGTGTGGAAATCCAAAAGTACCAAGTTTTTTAAAGAAGAGATAGTGGCAAACGGAACCGAAAGCCTCGCTGAAATATGTGTAAGTGACATCAGTCTGCTTTTTGTTCCGAAAACCTTTGATAATAAAGGAGGTTAGCACAAATAAGTTTGAGGTAGTAGATTTATATTTCACAAAAACATGTTGGCAGGGTGAAATGATAGAGCTACATGAGTGCTGTAGTTGAGATGTTATCAGCTTCTCAAACACCTTAGGCATGTAAGCATATAGTTTTTAACATCTGACTTCGAACCATGATTGTGAAGAGAAATTATAAATGAATACTTCCAAATGTATGGGAAAGAGCACGAGTTAACAAACAATTTAAATTATTTAAGCATGGGCTTACATAGAGAATCAGTACAGTACCCAAAAACACATCCTGGTATTCCATCTGGGCATGGTGAATAACCTGGCTTGATTAAGTTAAGTTCATTAAGAAACGAACATTCCAGGATCACAGGACCAAAAATGCATTTAGATTTCGGAACGGTATACGGATAAGGGGAATTATGAACAAAGTTAGAAGATGAATAAGTAGATTGGAAGAATTCTGCAGAAAGATCGAATGCAGCCTGATCAGTATTTGCTTTCATGCCTTCATAAGAAACAGATGAGGGCAGTAAGGAAGTATTTCGTTTAGTGTTGACAAAGTTGTAGAGCTGTCTAGGATTCTGAGCAAGTTGAAAACGACAACGAATTAGGTAATTATTGTAACAACGCGAATTACAAACAACAAAATTTTGTTCTGGCGATAACATAACGAGAAAAATCTGAAGGATTGTTCGAACTCTTAAATCAATTATTTTATCTAGACTTCACATTTTTAAGCATTGCCAATTCTTTACAGAACTAAGGCGGTCTATTGGTTCTCCTGGGAAGCTCATCTAGAACGCATTGGTCAAAATGTGATTTTATAATATTATAAAAGATTGAAGTAGCACTGTTAATGTCGGTACAAGAATACAGTTGTGACCAGTTTGTTTCTAAAATTAATGAATTAAGTTTTATAAAATCTGATTTAACGACCAGGTTAATAGAACAAAAATGCTCACATGTAGGCAGTTCAAAAACTAAGTCTAAAGTAGGATGATAGGGTCTTCGGGGACAACTAAAGGACAAGTTTGTACTGCAGTACTAGAAAAAGGATCCGATGCAGAAATAAGGTTAAGTAGACGACCATTACAGTTTCAAACCGGATTAATATGAGAGAGAGACATCTCTAAGAGCGAATTGATAGCTTCGTGAGAAGTGGATGGTATCAAAACATTAGAAATGTCAGAAAAATCACATCTGGCAAATTAAAGTCACCAAATACAAAGGGTAATCTCTTCTAGAAATTAGTGACGAAATGGACTGAATAGCATAAATATAATATAAGAGCACCTTATATAAATATAAAAATTTTTATATATAATTTTAACGCCGATAAATGTTTATTAGGCAAGGCGAAAAAAAAAGGTTCTGACAAAAGATCAGAATCTACACCAATAAGGACACAACCTCCTATACGCGACAAACGATCGCATCTAAAAGATGTATTTATTGCAAAATAAAGAAAAATCATAAATTTCGGGCTTTAAACAGGTTTCAGTAAAGATAATTATGTAAGCTTCAAAACAAATACTATCTACATAAAGTTTGTTAAGTTTAAAGTTAAGACCTTTAACGTTCTGATGAGATAGACAAAGAGTTAGAGTTTTGGTGGATTACTAGAAGATGAAGTTGAACCACTAGTAGGATATAGAGGCAGTGCAATCGGCAACCGATTTTTTCTACTTGACTCAAACTCTTTTATAATTAAGTCTTTCGGCCAGAACGTTTTGCAACATATAGTGTTAAATGCTTTCGCCGGAACAATAATTTTAAAAGAGGTAATTTCGCTGACATAACTAAACCTTAATTTAGCAACAGATATGTCACATAAATATTGAAACGAGGCACAGAACCCCTCACCACAAGGAGATACGGTGGAAGCAGGCGGACTAGAATACCGCCAACCCTTATAGTTATCTTTAATTACCTTTTTCATTTTCTTTTTTATAATCGTTTCTATTTTTACCTAATTATAAGCCTCTAGTAATGAACATGATAAGTCGAAAGCTCGAAAATGCCCGACATAGCTTGTAAGTGAAATAAGAGCACAAGGAGTGCACAAGTAAGAGTATAACTTTTATTGCGGCAGGTCCGAATCTTGGTCAAGGGTAAGTAGATGAAAGCGAATTCGCCTTGAGTTGATCTCAAGACGAATTCGCTGACATCAGCGAACCACGCCGAGCGGAAGACGAAGGAGGACAAAGTTTCAGTAAGTGCTCGACAGCCAAAGAGGCCACGCACGCGCGCGTAAAAAAAGAAAAATATAAAAAGTCACGAGACGAGAGACGGTACGAGAAAAGGAAGAAGCCCCGACAAAGGAACACTAAAGGAAGCAGACGCTATTAAGTAAGTCTAATCACGGCGCTTTGTAATACAACGCCGTGCTAAGCAATAAAGTAGAGAGTGATTTTGTCTCCTCCGTGTTTCAGGATTAATTGTGCCTGTAGTTTCATTTATTCCTTTTATTAAAAATATTCGGTGGCAGTATACCCTGCGTTCATTGGCGTGGCCGTGAACCGGCACGCTCGGTATCCTCGCCGGTTAGACGAGGCAAGGGAAAGATAGATGTCCCTAGTTTCCCCCCGCCTTAGTGTCGCCGCAAAACACACAAATTTTCTTGTGGCTACTTTACAAGTGGCGCCCGAGCAGGGACACTAAGGCGAGTGGGCGTGACATTCAGGTGAAGTAAAGCCCACTTGAATGTTCACATCTTAAAAGAAATACACCTCGCGTGTGAATTTCAAAATACAGGGTATCGGAAAGCCGATTACCGTGCGAAGTGGTTTCGGCGCACGCCGAATAAGTATGTAGAAAAGAAATGGAATAGAAAAGTACAGACTAGCGCGTGGCCGAAAAATTCTCACACATGTATACCAATACCAATGTGCCAATCCGTTCGATTAGCGGGATTGGAATATTGCGCATTGCTATTGTGAGCCTTCGGCAGCGCAGTCAACGCAGACGTTGCAGCGAGCGTTAGCGCTGACGTCGTTAACAGTGCCCGTTCGAACGATCCGTTCGCAACAAGGGTATAAGTGAACGTTGGAACGAGCGTGTTTGAAACGAGCAACACCGTGCGTCGAGTCCTCGACACGAATAAAATAAAAGTAAAATAAAATTAAAATAAAAGTAAATAAATTAAAATTAAATAAAATAAAATAAAATTAAATAAAATAAAACAAAATATATGAAAAATAAAATTAAAATAAAAAAAGTAAATAAAAGAAAACAGCAAATAAAATAAAATTAAATAAAATAAAACTAAATTAAATTAAATAAAATAAGGGCAAATAAAATTAAAATTAAAATAAGAGTAAATAAACTAAAAATAAAAAAAATAATAAAATAAAATTAAATAAAATAAATAAAATAAAATAAAGGTATATAAAATAAAATTAAAATTAAATAAAATAAAATTAAATTAAATAAAATAAAATAAAGGTAAATAACATAAAAATAACATTAAATAAAATAAAATAAAATAAAACTAGAGTAAAATAAAATAAAAAAAGGAAATAAAATTAAATTTGATAAAATAAAGCAAAAATAAAATAAAAGTACAATAAATAAAATAAAATTAGATAAAACCAAAATCAAATAAGGTAGTAAAACCGAAACGAGCGCTTGACTTCGTCCGGCAACGCGGGACCGCAATGGAAGGATACGACGACGCTGCTAGTAGAGGGGTCCCGATACCTCTCTCCACACACGAAGCGGGGCGGAAGATACTCCGTTCACCACCCCCGAGGCTGTAAAGGTCGACAACCCGGGGGTAGGAGTCCTCTGGATATATCAACGATGCAAGGACGAGTTGGACTCGCTGGCGATAGAGCTCCACGTCGACCCGAGTGGCCGAGTCGACGAAGTTGACAGTGGACCGGTTATCAAGGACCATGGACGAGCTCCTGACAGGACGTCCCGCGCTATGGTTCCTCTCAGCGCAGTTAAGGAATGTGTCATGGGAAGCCTTCAAGGAAGCCTTCTGCGGGTTCTTCCTACCATCTCAATACGCTGAGAGGATAGAAGATGAGATCCGAGCGTGTAGGCAGGCGCGAGGAGAGGCATTCAAGGATTACTTGATCCGTATCCGAGCTCCGATGCATCGAGCAAGGTACGACACTGTCCAGGAGCTGGGGCGGATCTACTCAAACATGGCTGTTGAGTACAAGATGTATGTGAAGAGAGAAGACTTCCATACGCTAAAACAACTGGAGCGACTGGCCGATGACTTCGAGCAAGTGCGTCGTCTTCGCTCCGAGGAAGCCCGTGAGAAACGGGAGGTGCGAAATCGAGAAACAGGAGTCACGACCGAAGGGCCGCCTATACGACAGGCGCCATATAACCCCTTCAGGGAGTCGGCGAGAACGCCTCGGGACATGGATACTGGGCGTCGACATGTAGTCTTCGACCAGAGAGGATCTCTGAGGAACTGGCGAAGACAAGAAGGAGAGGATGATCGAGCCTGCTACAACTGTGGGGAAGAAGGTCATTTCGCGCGGGAATTTCCACAAACACGGAGAACGGTGTGCCAGAAATGCGGATCGGGCAGTACGGGCGGCGAAAAAAGGTGTGCTGGTGAGGGAAAGGACTCACGACGCCGCTCAGACCGGGTCCGAGCGCGCGTCGAGTGATAAGTGACCCGCCCATAGACAGCCCGTTAAGAGTGGAAGGAGGGCGAATAGCGGCCATAATGGGGATCAACGGCCGAGCCATCCACGCTACTCTCGATACGGGTGCCTCGCGCAGCTTCATAAGCGAAGAATGAGCCCAGGCCTTTTGATCCAGGATCGGAAATCAACGAAGCCAATCCGAGTGTGCCTGGCAGATCAGTCCCTGGTTTGGGTTAATCAGGAGATAGATGCTACAGTAGACTTCGGCGGACGAAGGTTTACACTGTCCATACTCGTGTTACCCAAGATGACTGACGACCTCATAGTGGGACTCGATTTTCTAAGACGAGTTGACACTAGGATCCAATGCGGGGAAGTAACACTGGACTTACAGGACGAGACTACAGGGGCGAGTGCAACCCCGAATACGGGAAGAGTGATCACGAGGAGCGACCGACAGAGGAGGCGAGCTCGACACCGGATAACGGCAAGCCCGGACACCCTGCCTAGGGAGGGCATAGTAACAACGCTAGCGAGCTCCAGTCCCAAGATCGATAAGTCAAGCGACAAGCCGCAGGCGATAGTCTCGGAGGAGCAAATGTCCCGACGGTTGGGCGCTGTGGAGGTGGCAGGCACGTCGACGAATATCGTGTCTCTCAACTCGCATTTCGACGCTAGCGGCAACGCCAGGACAGGTAAGCCCAAAAAAGGGGGAGTGACAGACGCGGACGAATGAGATCCGTTATGGTGAAGGACGTGGAGGTAGAAGATACGACGGTGGATGCCGTATTTCCCGGCCCACTTTCTTATGTTAATAGTGAAGACATGTTAGACGATCCTGGGAGAGAAGATCCTGGCAAAGCAGCCCGACGCCAGCGAACACGGGTTGGGCGCAGTATTAACTCAAGCCATCGCTGGGGAAGAACGGGTGATCGCATACGCAAGTCGCAAGCTCAATAGGGCGGAAGGTAACTATTCAGTGACGGAAAAGGAGTGCCTGGCCATTATCTGGTCGATTAGGAAGCTGAGGTGCTATCTAGAGAGCTACAGGTTCGAGGTCATCACAGATCATCAGGCTCTGAAATTACTCCACTCCATTGAGAGTCCCTCAGGCCGCATCGCACGGTGAGCGTTGGAGCTGCAGCAGTACCAGTACGACGTGCACTTGTAAAGGGGCAATTCTAGCTAACGGGTACGGGCTCAGTCTAACCAGAATTTGCTCTACAAGAATACTTGTAAGGGATGCCCTACCCGTGAACTTAGGGCGTGGAGTTGATAAAGGAAGAACTCGGAGATTGCGGTTTATGGTTTCTTATACAGTCTTTATTCTTATATCCTACTCTTATTCTCGAGCCTAGTTGGTTCCTTTACCAACGTACAGGGTATAACCTCGTCTGCACTTGGATATGAGAAGGTTGGCGCAAACGTAGGCCGAAAATTGGGGTTATTGTCTTAATTTTGGTTACTCTTCAGTGGGGTGAGTGCCTACACTGAGAAATACCCTGCTTAGCGGAAAGTGATTAAGACAATTGCTCGACGCGCCGTTAGTGTCTGGATGGTTCAGACTCTAACGGTCGTGTAGAGGTCGAATGAAGCTCGGTTATGTAACGGCGTACGCGTGGCGAGCGTGGAATACCGTACACTCGGGCATAAGCTCCGCACCGTTACAACCTAAATGCCCCGCCTGCTCTAGCCGTATGCGAGGTATATTGACCGTCTGATATGTTCTATGACTCAGTCGTTGCTTATTTCAGGAACTGCTGGATCGCCGGCACCTTCTCTCAGTCTTAACGCTTCTTCGCTGTTGTGGAATCCTTACACTTTGTCGCGGTGGCTGGAGAGTCGCTCGACAGCCTGTTTACGCGCACAATTTAGGTGCTCTGTTTAAGGTTTAGTCCCTTGCTCACTTTGTGGTCCCGGACCGAATGAACTATATCTCGTCCAGCTTCGTCCATGAAGCCTCGCCTGTGCTTCGTATCAGGCTTTCGGGATTGCCCGAGCTTGTGGTGAGTCATGACTCCTGTGCTCTAGCTGATCGCTACGATTCTCACTACTCTACTCTATCTTTCTATTGGGGGGTGTGTGTGTAAGGAGGCGCAGAACCCCTCGCCACAAGGAGATACGGTGGAAGCAGGTGGACTAGAATACCGCCAACCGTTTTAGTTTTCTTTAATTACCTTTTTCATTTCCATTATTATTATCGTTTCTATTTTTACCTAATTATAAGCCTCTAGAAATAAACATTATAAGTCGGAAGCTCGAAAATGACCGACATATCGTGTAAGTGAAATAAGAGCACAAGGAGTGCACAAGAAAGAGTTTACCTTTTATTGAGGCAGGTCCGAAACTTGGTCAAGGGCAAGTAGATGACAGCGATTTCGCCTTGAGTTTATCTCAAGACGAATTGGCGGACATCAACGTTCATGTATCCAACGCTCGGTATCCTCGCCGGTTAGACGAGGCCTTGGAAAGATAGATGTCCTTAGTTTCCCCCCTCCTTAGTGTCGCCGCAAAACACACAAATTTTCTTGTGGCGCGGATCTGGACCGGTTGAGTGCTCTGCCCGGCAGATCGGCTACTTTACAATATGTACTATAATTATGTGGTTATCATCTATTTCTAATATTATTTGTTTATCCACAAGATCTTGTGATTCACAATTGGCACATCCGCTCTCTAACATGGTTTTTATACAGTTTTTGCTATGTATTTGATTGTTAAATTCTATATATTCACAAATAAATTTATTTTCTATTGTGGAACATTTCATTTCAAATTGTAATTATTGTTTCGATATTTTTTATTTCCTGATGTGAGACGATAACTTTAGGTATAATGTTAAGTTTTGTTAGTAATATTCTATCGGCAATGTAAGTTATGTGGTAAAATAAAACAACAATATTGTAATTTATCTTATTTATGTATTAAGATAATGTATAATATGTATGTCGTTGTATTCTTCAGTTAGTCGTAAAAATACAATATTTGTATAGTTGTTAATAAACTTGTCTACTATATCTTGTTCTTATATTATATATTGATTATTTTGTTTCTTAGGCGGACAACAATCTCAGTATTTATTACAACTTATATACAATATATTTTCAATAATGATTTTCTCAATTTTATACAGTAACATTATTTTCCAACAAGTCGGAATTTATACGAAACATATAAAACATGCACTGAATCAATTGCAGCCCTCGCAATTAGTTGTAAAGTAAACCTTGAATTAAATAATTCTAACTCGCCAAATGTTGACTTCAATGCGTTGAGCTAAGTACGGCCGGCAGCTGCAAACCGACAGTTGCCTCTGTTGTAAGTGCTGCGCTTTCGGTGATCATGATTTTGTGGCCTGATGGATTGTAGCTTAGGGCTTATACTCTTGCCTATTGCATTTTTAATTTACATTTATATTTGATTTAATCGAAGCTCAGCTTCCAAATATACTCCGTCATTATCCGTTTAAACACGTAATTAGATTTGTTTAATTCACCCTAAGCATCGGTGACTTTCCACCGGGATTAGAATAACATTGCCTGTAGGGCACCCACAACGGATTACATTAGTTAGGATTTACACGAAATATGTTAGTTTAACAGTGATCACAGAAATATACAATAAAAATTTTTTTTTTACAAAAAACCCAATTCCTCAACTTATGGCAGAATTGTGTGAACTGTGGCAGCTTAGATTTAATATTTTATCACCATTTACACTTTCGGGCTTTGTTTAAAAAATTATTTTTGTTTTCCAATTTGTTCGCAAATATGTAAAAAAACAGTTTTTGTGTCTCTCAAATCTGTAATCTGGGCTTTATAAGTTTAATTTACACTTCTATTTTCTAACGCGATGGCTGTACACTGTTTGTTATTGTTTTCTAGCTATGGTGCATCAAATAACGCGGTGTCCGTTTTCTTGCTATTTGCTTTCACGCTGTGCGATTTGAATCTGAATTTTACTATTCCTTTGTAAACGTTGTTTGTTAACTATAAATTTGTCTTTGACTTCCACATTCATACCTACGAATTTTTTATCATTTTATTTATTTTTGGTTGTGTGATTGCGCTGGTTTATTTGGGCGTCATTGACTCAAAATCAACAAACACAGCTCCGCCATTGTATTAAAACCTAAAGGCGACATTCGATGGGCGTGCCGATAATGTTATGTTATGCAAACTGATTTCAGCGATATGTACGGTACGTTACCAATTCATTAAAGCGAGTAAAGTAGCCAAACGTTTGTCGAGCGATGAACTCTCAGCTTAATTTTTAAGGCCGTATATTAGATCTTCCACGCTAACAATTAAATTCAATTCCCAACAATTTAAATAAAACCTGTGGATTTGTTTTTATAAACGATCACTCAATCGTTTCTACAAGTATCTCTCTATGTATTAAAAAAATCAACCTCATCTTACCCTATTCCAACTGCTTAATTGACTCTAACCTCATTCTTTAAAATACTTAACGTAAAGCTACCTATGTTAGGCTCAAAGGTAATACTATCTACATACAGTTTACTAAGTATAGAGTTAAGACCTCTAACGTTCTGGTAATAAATAATAAGTGTTAGATTTTTGGCAAATTACTGGAAGAATACGCGCTATTATAGTTTCGAGGCAGTACATACGGAGGCCGATTTCTTCTACTTGACTTAAACTCTTCTACAATTAAGTCTTTTGGCTTGAATAAATTGCAACAAGTAGTGTAGTAGAAACACTAATTCTAAAAGATAAATCAGATATTTTCATCTTTGCTTGGATGTAGTGTAGTATGCTCATAGCTTATTGCATGCAGACAAAATATTAAACTTTGAATGCCTATATTTGAATAACTATACAGAATATCGGAAAAATTAAACGTCATTTTTTTCATCAGTTTTACTATATTTATAATATAGCTTCCATGCTTCTAATATTTTATAAATAAAATGTTAAAAATAAGACTACTTTAATCGCATAGCTTATTTGATGCAGTGCACTGAGACTTAAAAAAAATGATTATAAAAGCAAAATTAATAATAATTATTGCTTCTTAAGACCTTTTCAAACTATCCTTCATTGATGCCACGAATCTATTGGTTATATTTTTTTTGCCATTCCTCCAGCAGGGTAGTTTTTAAGTAATTTTTGTTGGAAATCTGTCATCCGCGAATTACACTTTCCAAATATGCCGACAAATTCACATGTACAAATTGACATTTAAATCCGGTGACTGTGGATGCGGAATCATGACATGGGGTCAATTCTAAATCAACCAAGGCTGCACAATCCCCGATTTGTGTTATGGGTAGAATCGGAATCGGTACTGTATCCCTAAAGATCCAAAACTTTGCATTATGTTACTCTTTAAATTGTTTAGGTACATATTTTTGTCCATGTTACTGTTAATAATAACCAAGACCCACGCCTTTTGTTGACATGCAGGCCCAAACCATAACACTACCGCCACTATGTTTGAATGTCGGTTTAAGGTGCTTGTTCCTATTTTGACCATTTGAGCTGTTCCTCGTTGACTCTCTCCATTTTTGAATAATATTGTTGTTTATGTTGTAAAGGGGAAAATCCCCGAAAATAAATTCTACATGGGAACTATTAACAACATAGAAGACAAAGCAATGGTCTGCGATGCACCCTTTACCTATCTCCGCATCCCAAAGTGACTGCATGAAATAAGCTGTGAGATATTTTACTTCGATGCTAATGCTTTTTGGTGAAAAAAGAAGCTTTTTTTTTATTTTATGTTAAAAAGATTAAATTTGTGGTGCAATAAAAAAGACAATTGCGTTTACATTTTTTCAATACCTTGTATGGTTTTTAAAATCTAGCTATTTAAAGTTTCATATAACGTCTGCATGAAATAAGCTGTGAGCCACCCTATATTGAGAGTACACTGTACCCAGGGACTTTCAAATATATTGAACAGGAACACTTTGTTGCTATCTTAACATAATCAAAACAAAGACGTTTTTTCATTATGTAAACATAATTGCGCACTGTAACAAGATCCCGCAAATATGCCGATAACATACTCACCTTATATTACAATCAAGTATATAATATGTACATACAACGGCTGCTCCGCTATCATCGTTACTGACAGAGTAGCTGGGCGGCCTTAGCTACCATAAGATATGTAAAAGAAAATCAGAGAATAAGGTACCACGCAAGACAACTGACGTGCCCTGTCTTTTATTTTTTACAAAAAAACACTGTCAACTGGGACGATCCTTTTTAGGATAAGTCTACAGTAGAGCTTAACATTATCAACCGAAGTGCCAGAGGCAAGTCGAAAGACGAAAAAGCCTCAATTACTTGCGTTGGGATAAATACTGACAAGCTCTGTGGGAACTAAGAGCAGTATTATTGACCGACGAATCAGTTGCAATTACATTCGTAGTATCCCCCATACGAGCAGGTGGGTTAAGCTGCTCGATATTATCAGTTATGTTGTTCATAGAATTAATATGTTGAGAAATCGGACTTGGACCAGTTTCAGGTAAAGGCTGTGGTGTTGAAGTTGTAGTGTTGCTAATGAGACTGATGTTGAAGGCATTACAGTCTTCGGCTCAGACGGCAACGATAAAATTTTTTATTTTTTAAAATTATAAAATTAATAAACTAAGGAATTGATGTAACACACTTAGTTTGAAAATTATTAATGAAAAAAATTATTACTTTAGTCATAATTAAACAAATATGATATTAATGAGAGCACAAGAAAACCACAACCGTCTACGACAAATCACAGGTTATATTATCTGCCACCCCTTCACAACACAAAAGGCATAGTATTACATGACATTAGTCTTAATAATCTCGTAGGACATTTGTTGTTGCTATTTTCTGTGTGGTAATGCAGATTTAATTGTTATAAACCGCTCCCACATGTTATATAATACCATAACAATAAATGAACTATTCTCTGGGCATCTGCCCGTTTATTTCAGCGTTTACATTCACCACAGCACTCTAAACTCATATCGTTATGTATTCAAGAATGCAAATTGCGTTAAATTTGGAAAAATTATCGACGTGCTGTTCCCAACCTAGATTCCATCACAACTTCTAGTACAGGCGATATCGACAAATTTATATTACTCTTTGATAAAGCTAATATTATAGCAAAAGAAGGCAGTATTCAGAAAAGGCAATTAGTTTTGCTCCCATGCCTATTCGTCAAAATATAATATCCCGTATCAGGAATAGACATCGTAGGAATTGGCAGAGGCATAGAAATCCACCTGATCTTGTCTACTTCAAATGGATAAGACAAATTATGTCGCATAAGATTTCCTTATTCGGAAAAGAATCTTGGAACAATATTCTCTCTTCACTGTACAAAGGATCTTTTTTTTCCCTTTTGGAAACTATCAGAATTCATTAAGAAGAATTAAACAGACATTCTCACACTTAAAATAAAGTCAGCATGCTTTTTCAGGAACAGAAAGCAGATATTTTGGCTATTGTTTTTAGGCAAAATCATATACTTACTACCAATCTCGCTAATCCAACCACAAGTGAAGACGTGAACACTTTTATGAACTATTTAGGCTCAACATCTCCAAGTCCGGAAGATTTTTACTTAGCAAACGTACCGTAAACGTAATTTCATTAATTATCAACCATTTTAAGAGTAAATATACCCTGGGCCTGAACAGTGTTGGGAATTAATTAATTAAATTTTTAATTCTGTTTATTCCTTTCCTAGTAAAAAGACCATCCGGTCTAAACTCTGTTATTAACAAATATTAAACACACTTACACATATGTACATTAAATATCAGTGAACAAAATTAAATTAAATTGAATTGAAATAAAAAATAATTTTTCAAGATGTGTATAGAGGTTGTCGAAATACAATTCTTCTCAATTTTTTACTCGCAGTAATTCAACTGCAGATTGGGATCGCTTTCTTTGTTGCATCATCAGGTATTGCTTCAACACTGCTGACTGGATTATGAATAAAAACTCATTATTTTAACCATATGGAGCATAACACATAAGAAAGCACTTAAAGCTTTAAAACATAATCTGTTAGATTCATGAGACAATCAAAGAACTGTTAGGCAATCTTTTTCATTCTTTCCAAGAACAACACCCAACTGACTATTTTAAAGGCGCAGCCAGGCGTGCTAGCCTTTGCCAGTTATGAATAAAGAAAATGAAAGTAACCCGATATGTATATATTACTTAAACTGCAATTTTCTTGCAAAACTACTTCACAACAACAATATCAGTGGCACCGGTTGGCGGTCCAGCAGCAATAAGAATTTCTTTGAACTCATCGTAGCTTAGATTAGTGTCACTACACAGTTGCTGCAAAACCTCAAGGAAATCTTCATATTCCAGACGCCACTTTCTAAAATATACACCTACCTAAAAATAAAACCTGATAATTTAAGCGATGTGCTTACTTATAGCGCATGTAAATAAGACCAGTTTGTGTGCGCGTTATGGGTACCGGCATTACTTTGGCCTGTTCCAACCAATTATCAAGCTGTGAGAGTAAAATACTGTTGTATTCCTCATTCTCCAACTCTGTTTGCACGACCTGTAGAAATATGTAATAGATAGTTATAAATTTTCATATATATTTTTATTTTCTAAAACTTATATTACCTTATGATTGCAATAAACATGAAATAGCGATTCAAGCGTGTGCTTTTTCGGCTTATCTTCGTCATCAGCCATTGTAAGTGGTGTAATTATACATCAACCGAATTTTATATATTTTATTTTCAGATTTGTAATAAAACTATGTAATTTAGAGTGACAAAGAATAACTGGCAGACTTATTATACAAGCAAAGATAGACGCTGGATATATCAACGATGCAAGGACGAGTTGGACTCGCTGGCGATAGAGCTCCACGTCGACCCGAGTGGCCGAGTCGACGAAGTTGACAGTGGACCGGTTATCAAGGACCATGGACGAGCTCCTGACAGGACGTCCCGCGCTATGGTTCCTCTCAGCGCAGTTAAGGAATGTGTCATGGGAAGCCTTCAAGGAAGCCTTCTGCGGGTTCTTCCTACCTTCTCAATACGCTGAGAGGATAGAAGATGAGATCCGAGCGTGTAGGCAGGCGCGAGGAGAGGCATTCAAGGATTACTTGATCCGTATCCGAGCTCCGATGCATCGAGCAAGGTACGACACTGTCCAGGAGCTGGGGCGGATCTACTCAAACATGGCTGTTGAGTACAAGATGTATGTGAAGAGAGAAGACTTCCATACGCTGAGACAACTGGAGCGACTGGCCGATGACTTCGAGCAAGTGCGTCGTCTTCGCTCCGAGGAAGCCCGTGAGAAACGGGAGGTGCGAAATCGAGAAACAGGAGTCACGACCGAAGGGCCGCCTATACGACAGGCGCCATATAACCCCTTCAGGGAGTCGGCGAGAACGCCTCGGGACATGGATACTGGGCGTCGACATGTAGTCTTCGACCAGAGAGGATCTCTGAGGAACTGGCGAAGACAAGAAGGAGAGGATGATCGAGCGTGCTACAACTGTGGGGAAGAAGGTCATTTCGCGCGGGAATTTCCACAAACACGGAGAACGGTGTGCCAGAAATGCGGATCGGGCAGTACGGGCGGCGAAAAAAGGTGTGCTGGTGAGGGAAAGGACTCACGACGCCGCTCAGACCGGGTCCGAGCGCGCGTCGAGTGATAAGTGACCCGCCCATAGACAGCCCGTTAAGAGTGGAAGGAGGGCGAATAGCGGCCATAATGGGGATCAACGGCCGAGCCATCCACGCTACTCTCGATACGGGTGCCTCGCGCAGCTTCATAAGCGAAGAATGAGCCCAGGCCTTTTGATCCAGGATCGGAAATCAACGAAGCCAATCCGAGTGTGCCTGGCAGATCAGTCCCTGGTTTGGGTTAATCAGGAGATAGATGCTACAGTAGACTTCGGCGGACGAAGGTTTACACTGTCCATACTCGTGTTACCCAAGATGACTGACGACCTCATAGTGGGACTCGATTTTCTAAGACGAGTTGACACTAGGATCCAATGCGGGGAAGTAACACTGGACTTACAGGACGAGACTACAGGGGCGAGTGCAACCCCGAATACGGGAAGAGTGATCACGAGGAGCGACCGACAGAGGAGGCGAGCTCGACACCGGATAACGGCAAGCCCGGACACCCTGCCTAGGGAGGGCATAGTAACAACGCTAGCGAGCTCCAGTCCCAAGATCGATAAGTCAAGCGACAAGCCGCAGGCGATAGTCTCGGAGGAGCAAATGTCCCGACGGTTGGGCGCTGTGGAGGTGGCAGGCACGTCGACGAATATCGTGTCTCTCAACTCGCATTTCGACGCTAGCGGCAACGCCAGGACAGGTAAGCCCAAAAAAGGGGGAGTGACAGACGCGGACGAATGAGCTCCGTTATCATTACAATTCATGTTGAAGGACGTGGAGGTAGAAGATACGACGGTGGATGCCGTATTTCCCGGCCCACTTTCTTATGTTAATAGTGAAGACATGTTAGACGATCCTGGGAGAGAAGATCCTGGCAAAGCAGCCCGACGCCAGCGAACACGGGTTGGGCGCAGTATTAACTTAAGCCATCGCTGGGGAAGAACGGGTGATCGCATACGCAAGTCGCAAGCTCAATAGGGCGGAAGGTAACTATTCAGTGACGGAAAAGGAGTGCCTGGCCATTATCTGGTCGATAAGGAAGCTGAGGTGCTATCTAGAGAGCTACAGGTTCGAGGTCATCACAGATCATCAGGCTCTGAAATGACTCCACTCCATTGAGAGTCCCTCAGGCCGCATCGCACGGTGAGCGTTGGAGCTGCAGCAGTACCAGTACGACGTGCACTTGTAAAGGGGCAATTCTAGCTAACGGGTACGGGCTCAGTCTAACCAGAATTTGCTCTACAAGAATACTTGTAAGGGATGCCCTACCCGTGAACTTAGGGCGTGGAGTTGATAAATGAAGAACTCGGAGATTGCGGTTTATGGTTTCTTATACAGTCTTTATTCTTATATCCTACTCTTATTCTCGAGCCTAGTCGGTTCCTTTACCAACGTACAGGGTATAACCTCGTCTGCACTTGGATATGAGAAGGTTGGCGCAAACGTAGGCCGAAAATTGGGGTTATTGTCTTAATTTTGGTTACTCTTCAGTGTGGTGAGTGCCTACACTGAGAAATACCCTGCTTAGCGGAAAGTGATTAAGACAATTGCTCGACGCGCCGTTAGTGTCTGGATGGTTCAGACTTTAGCGGTCGTGTAGAGGTCGAATGAAGCTCGGTTATGTAACGGCGTACGCGTGGCGAGCGTGGAATACCGTACACTCGGGCATAAGCTCCGCACCGTTACAACCTAAATGCCCCGCCTGCTCTAGCCGTATGCGAGGTATATTGACCGTCTGATATGTTCTATGACTCAGTCGTTGCTTATTTCAGGAACTGCTGGATCGCCGGCACCTTCTCTCAGTCTTAACGCTTCTTCGCTGTTGTGGAATCCTTACACTTTGTCGCGGTGGCTGGAGAGTCGCTCGACAGCCTGTTTACGCGCACAATTTAGGTGCTCTGTTTAAGGTTTAGTCCCTTGCTCACATTGTGGTCCCGGACCGAATGAACTATATCTCGTCCAGCTTCGTCCATGAAGCCTCGCCTGTGCTTCGTATCAGGCTTTCGGGATTGCCCGAGCTTGTGGTGAGTCATGACTCCTGTGCTCTTGCTGATCGGTACGATTCTCACTACTCTACTCTATCTTTCTATTGGGGGGTGTGTGTGTAAGGAGGCGCAGAACCCCTCGCCACAAGGAGATACGGTGGAAGCAGGTGGACTAGAATACCGCCAACCGTTTTAGTTTTCTTTAATTACCTTTTTCATTTCCATTATTATTATCGTTTCTATTTTTACCTAATTATAAGCCTCTAGAAATAAACATTATAAGTCGGAAGCTCGAAAATGACCGACATATCGTGTAAGTGAAATAAGAGCACAAGGAGTGCACAAGAAAGAGTTTACCTTTTATTGAGGCAGGTCCGAAACTTGGTCAAGGGCAAGTAGATGACAGCGATTTCGCCTTGAGTTGATCTCAAGACGAATTGGCGGACATCAACGTTCATGTATCCAACGCTCGGTATCCTCGCCGGTTAGACGAGGCCTTGGAAAGATAGATGTCCTTAGTTTCCCCCCTCCTTAGTGTCGCCGCAAAACACACAAATTTTCTTGTGGCGCGGATCTGGACCGGTTGAGTGCTCTGCCCGGCAGATCGGCTACTTTACAATATGTACTATAATTATGTGGTTATCATCTATTTCTAATATTATTTGTTTATCCACAAGATCTTGTGATTCACAATTGGCACATCCGCTCTCTAACATGGTTTTTATACAGTTTTTGCTATGTATTTGATTGTTAAATTCTATATATTCACAAATAAATTTATTTTCTATTGTGGAACATTTCATTTCAAATTGTAATTATTGTTTCGATATTTTTTATTTCCTGATGTGAGACGATAACTTTAGGTATAATGTTAAGTTTTGTTAGTAATATTCTATCGGCAATGTTAGTTATGTGGTAAAATAAAACAACAATATTGTAATTTATCTTATTTATGTATTAAGATAATGTATAATATGTATGTCGTTGTATTCTTCAGTTAGTCGTAAAAATACAATATTTGTATAGTTGTTAATAAACTTGTCTACTATATCTTGTTCTTATATTATATATTGATTATTTTGTTTCTTAGGCGGACAACAATCTCAGTATTTATTACAACTTATATACAATATATTTTCAATAATGATTTTCTCAATTTTATACAATAACATTATTTTCCAACAAGTCGAAATTTATACGAAACATATAAAACATGCACTGAATCAATTGCAGCCCTCGCAATTAGTTGTAAAGTAAACCTTGAATTAAATAATTCTAACTCGCCAAATGTTGACTTCAATGCGTTGAGCTAAGTACGGCCGGCAGCTGCAAACCGACAGTTGCCTCTGTTGTAAGTGCTGCGCTTTCGGTGATCATGATTTTGTGGCCTGATGGATTGTAGCTTAGGGCTTATACTCTTGCCTATTGCATTTTTAATTTACATTTATATTTGATTTAATCGAAGCTCAGCTTCCAAATATACTCCGTCATTATCCGTTTAAACACGTAATTAGATTTGTTTAATTCACCCTAAGCATCGGTGACTTTCCACCGGGATTAGAATAACATTGCCTGTAGGGCACCCACAACGGATTACATTAGTTAGGATTTACACGAAATATGTTAGTTTAACAGTGATCACAGAAATATACAATAAAAATTTTTTTTTTACAAAAAACCCAATTCCTCAACTTATGGCAGAATTGTGTGAACTGTGGCAGCTTAGATTTAATATTTAATCACCATTTACACTTTCGGGCTTTGTTTAAAAAATTATTTTTGTTTTCCAATTTGTTCGCAAATATGTAAAAAAACAGTTTTTGTGTCTCTCAAATCTGTAATCTGGGCTTTATAAGTTTAATTTACACTTCTATTTTCTAACGCGATGGCTGTACACTGTTTGTTATTGTTTTCTAGCTATGGTGCATCAAATAACGCGGTGTCCGTTTTCTTGCTATTTGCTTTCACGCTGTGCGATTTGAATCTGAATTTTACTATTCCTTTGTAAACGTTGTTTGTTAACTATAAATTTGTCTTTGACTTCCACATTCATACCTACGAATTTTTTATCATTTTATTTATTTTTGGTTGTGTGATTGCGCTGGTTTATTTGGGCGTCATTGACTCAAAATCAACAAACACAGCTCCGCCATTGTATTAAAACCTAAAGGCGACATTCGATGGGCGTGCCGATAATGTTATGTTATGCAAACTGATTTCAGCGATATGTACGGTACGTTACCAATTCATTAAAGCGAGGAAAGTAGCCAAACGTTTGTCGAGCGATGAACTCTTAGCTTAATTTTTAAGGCCGTATATTAGATCTTCCACGCTAACAATAAAATTCAATTCCCAACAATTTAAATAAAACCTGTGGATTTGTTTTTATAAACGATCACTCAATCGTTTCTACAAGTATCTCTCTATGTATAAAAAAATCAACCTCATCTTACCCTATTCCAACTGCGTAATTGACTCTAACCTCATTCTTTAAAATACTTAAAGTAAAGCTACCTATGTTAGGCTCAAAGGTAATACTATCTACATACAGTTTACTAAGTATAGAGTTAAGACCTCTAACGTTCTGGTAATAAATAATAAGTGTTAGATTTTTGGCAAATTACTGGAAGAATACGCGCTATTATAGTTTCGAGGCAGTACATACGGAGGCCGATTTCTTCTACTTGACTTAAACTCTTCTACAATTAAGTCTTTTGGCTTGAATAAATTGCAACAAGTAGTGTAGTAGAAACACTAATTCTAAAAGATAAATCAGATATTTTCATCTTTGCTTGGATGTAGTGTAGTATGCTCATAGCTTATTGCATGCAGACAAAATATTAAACTTTGAATGCCTATATTTGAATAACTATACAGAATATCGGAAAAATTAAACGTCATTTTTTTCATCAGTTTTACTATATTTATAATATAGCTTCCATGCTTCTAATATTTTATAAATAAAATGTTAAAAATAAGACTACTTTAATCGCATAGCTTATTTGATGCAGTGCACTGAGACTTAAAAAAAATGATTATAAAAGCAAAATTAATAATAATTATTGCTTCTTAAGACCTTTTCAAACTATCCTTCATTGATGCCACGAATCTATTGGTTATATTTTTTTTGCCATTCCTCCAGCAGGGTAGTTTTTAAGTAATTTTTGTTGGAAATCTGTCATCCGCGAATTACACTTTCCAAATATGCCGACAAATTCACATGTACAAATTGACATTTAAATCCGGTGACTGTGGATGCGGAATCATGACATGGGGTCAATTCTAAATCAACCAAGGCTGCACAATCCCCGATTTGTGTTATGGGTAGAATCGGAATCGGTACTGTATCCCTAAAGATCCAAAACTTTGCATTATGTTACTCTTTAAATTGTTTAGGTACATATTTTTGTCCATGTTACTGTTAATAATAACCAAGACCCACGCCTTTTGTTGACATGCAGGCCCAAACCATAACACTACCGCCACTATGTTTGAATGTCGGTTTAAGGTGCTTGTTCCTATTTTGACCATTTGAGCTGTTCCTCGTTGACTCTCTCCATTTTTGAATAATATTGTTGTTTATGTTGTAAAGGGGAAAATCCCCGAAAATAAATTCTACATGGGAACTATTAACAACATAGAAGACAAAGCAATGGTCTGCGATGCACCCTTTACCTATCTCCGCATCCCAAAGTGACTGCATGAAATAAGCTGTGAGATATTTTACTTCGATGCTAATGCTTTTTGGTGAAAAAAGAAGCTTTTTTTTTATTTTATGTTAAAAAGATTAAATTTGTGGTGCAATAAAAAAGACAATTGCGTTTACATTTTTTCAATACCTTGTATGGTTTTTAAAATCTAGCTATTTAAAGTTTCATATAACGTCTGCATGAAATAAGCTGTGAGCCACCCTATATTGAGAGTACACTGTACCCAGGGACTTTCAAATATATTGAACAGGAACACTTTGTTGCTATCTTAACATAATCAAAACAAAGACGTTTTTTCATTATGTAAACATAATTGCGCACTGTAACAAGATCCCGCAAATATGCCGATAACATACTCACCTTATATTACAATCAAGTATATAATATGTACATACAACGGCTGCTCCGCTATCATCGTTACTGACAGAGTAGCTGGGCGGCCTTAGCTACCATAAGATATGTAAAAGAAAATCAGAGAATAAGGTACCACGCAAGACAACTGACGTGCCCTGTCTTTTATTTTTTACAAAAAAACACTGTCAACTGGGACGATCCTTTTTAGGATAAGTCTACAGTAGAGCTTAACATTATCAACCGAAGTGCCAGAGGCAAGTCGAAAGACGAAAAAGCCTCAATTACTTGCGTTGGGATAAATACTGACAAGCTCTGTGGGAACTAAGAGCAGTATTATTGACCGACGAATCAGTTGCAATTACATTCGTAGTATCCCCCATACGAGCAGGTGGGTTAAGCTGCTCGATATTATCAGTTATGTTGTTCATAGAATTAATATGTTGAGAAATCGGACTTGGACCAGTTTCAGGTAAAGGCTGTGGTGTTGAAGTTGTAGTGTTGCTAATGAGACTGATGTTGAAGGCATTACAGTCTTCGGCTCAGACGGCAACGATAAAATTTTTTATTTTTTAAAATTATAAAATTAATAAACTAAGGAATTGATGTAACACACTTAGTTTGAAAATTATTAATGAAAAAAATTATTACTTTAGTCATAATTAAACAAATATGATATTAATGAGAGCACAAGAAAACCACAACCGTCTACGACAAATCACAGGTTATATTATCTGCCACCCCTTCACAACACAAAAGGCATAGTATTACATGACATTAGTCTTAATAATCTCGTAGGACATTTGTTGTTGCTATTTTCTGTATGGTAATGCAGATTTAATTGTTATAAACCGCTCCCACATGTTATATAATACCATAACAATAAATGAACTATGCTCTGGGCATCTGCGCGTTTATTTCAGCGTTTACATTCACCACAGCACTCTAAACTCATATCGTTATGTATTCAAGAATGCAAATTGCGTTAAATTTGGAAAAATTATCGACGTGCTGTTCCCAACCTAGATTCCATCACAACTTCTAGTACAGGCGATATCGACAAATTTATATTACTCTTTGATAAAGCTAATATTATAGCAAAAGAAGGCAGTATTCAGAAAAGGCAATTAGTTTTGCTCCCATGCCTATTCGTCAAAATATAATATCCCGTATCAGGAATAGACATCGTAGGAATTGGCAGAGGCATAGAAATCGACCTGATCTTGTCTACTTCAAATGGATAAGACAAATTATGTCGCATAAGATTTCCTTATTCGGAAAAGAATCTTGGAACAAAATTCTCTCTTCACTGTACAAAGGATCTTTTTTTTCCCTTTTGGAAACTATCAGAATTCATTAAGAAGAATTAAACAGACATTCTCACACTTAAAATAAAGTCAGCATGCTTTTTCAGGAACAGAAAGCAGATATTTTGGCTATTGTTTTTAGGCAAAATCATATACTTACTACCAATCTCGCTAATCCAACCACAAGTGAAGACGTGAACACTTTTATGAACTATTTAGGCTCAACATCTCCAAGTCCGGAAGATTTTTACTTAGCAAACGTACCGTAAACGTAATTTCATTAATTATCAACCATTTTAAGAGTAAATATACCCTGGGCCTGAACAGTGTTGGGAATTAATTAATTAAATTTTTAATTCTGTTTATTCCTTTCCTAGTAAAAAGACCATCCGGTCTAAACTCTGTTATTAACAAATATTAAACACACTTACACATATGTACATTAAATATCAGTGAACAAAATTAAATTAAATTGAATTGAAATAAAAAATAATTTTTCAAGATGTGTATAGAGGTTGTCGAAATACAATTCTTCTCAATTTTTTACTCGCAGTAATTCAACTGCAGATTGGGATCGCTTTCTTTGTTGCATCATCAGGTATTGCTTCAACACTGCTGACTGGATTATGAATAAAAACTCATTATTTTAACCATATGGAGCATAACACATAAGAAAGCACTTAAAGCTTTAAAACATAATCTGTTAGATTCATGAGACAATCAAAGAACTGTTAGGCAATCTTTTTCATTCTTTCCAAGAACAACACCCAACTGACTATTTTAAAGGCGCAGCCAGGCGTGCTAGCCTTTGCCAGTTATGAATAAAGAAAATGAAAGTAACCCGATATGTATATATTACTTAAACTGCAATTTTCTTGCAAAACTACTTCACAACAACAATATCAGTGGCACCGGTTGGCGGTCCAGCAGCAATAAGAATTTCTTTGAACTCATCGTAGCTTAGATTAGTGTCACTACACAGTTGCTGCAAAACCTCAAGGAAATCTTCATATTCCAGACGCCACTTTCTAAAATATACACCTACCTAAAAATAAAACCTGATAATTTAAGCGATGTGCTTACTTATAGCGCATGTAAATAAGACCAGTTTGTGTGCGCGTTATGGGTACCGGCATTACTTTGGCCTGTTCCAACCAATTATCAAGCTGTGAGAGTAAAATACTGTTGTATTCCTCATTCTCCAACTCTGTTTGCACGACCTGTAGAAATATGTAATAGATAGTTATAAATTTTCATATATATTTTTATTTTCTAAAACTTATATTACCTTATGATTGCAATAAACATGAAATAGCGATTCAAGCGTGTGCTTTTTCGGCTTGTCTTCGTCATCAGCCATTGTAAGTGGTGTAATAATACATCAACCGAATTTTATATATTTTGTTTTCAGATTTGTAATAAAACTATGTAATTTAGAGTGACAAAGAATAACTGGCAGACTTATTATACAAGCAAAGATAGACACAAACACGTTGTGAGCGGTGTACCGAATACTACAACATCAAGCCCTAGCTTACTATAAAGGGTGACTTAATGACACGGGATGTTTCACACTCTTATAGGCCGAATGATGCTGTTGTTATCCTGGCTGCTTGATTCCTGAGATATTTAAAGCAGCTCCCAATCTCCAGCAAGCCAGGTAGTTGGACATAAACTCCACACCCGTGAACGACTAAATAAACAGATAAAAAATCCCATCAATAAGGACTACATCGATAAGCTGAGTAACCACCATCAATTAGGATATATGGTATCTGTCAATATTCACCGAATGCAATTCACACAAGCCTGACAGGGTCCGATTAGTGTGGTACGACTTCGCAAAATCATCAGGATCCTCACTAAACGACAACTTCTACGACTACATAGACTCTAGCAATACTGTAGTGGAATCTATCACCCTTGCAAAAAGAAATCCAAGAAGTTGACACACATATAGGCTTCCGCATGCGTAAATGGTGTTCAAACTCAAAATAAGTATTGACTGCACTTGACCAGATGACTGGCAGAGAGTTACACGCCAAGGCAAAAACCAAACCAAGATGCATTTACATACGCGCTTAAATTCGACGGCATAAAACGTAACATTATATTATATATTATATCGGCAAAAATTGTACAGACCAAAAAAAATTACTCCAAGTCCTGATGTCTATTTTCGACCCCATGGGAACTTGAGGTAGCGGTCGCAATCGCTCGACTACTGAGGAGCATAAAAAACCAGCATGGAATTGAAATCCAGCAGCGCCATCTATGGTCAGACTCAAAAACTGAGTTAAGATGATCCTCGTTGCTATCAGCAGTATGTTATGTTTAGCGTTGCCAAAATCACTGAGATCCCAAGCCTCAACGATAGGCGATGGGTGCGGAGACACTTAAACGTGGCATATGTGGGCACCAAACCTCAATGCGAGCCTGATGCTTAAAGCAATAGTTTGACGGCCCCAATTTTCAGAAATTGCCGAACTTCGCCTGGCCTTTTCTACAAGGAAGAACTACTTAATAACGTACGTACAACAAGGCGATCTTCACGTTTAAGCGTGGATCATATTCGCAAGAGACAAACTGTCCGCTGGAGTATCTCGCTGTGGAGACATCAACTCTACATAGACGATGGCGTGATGTGTGTACGCAGCCGTGCCTGAGGCTACACGAACACCCCTAACGACCTAGTCGTATTATCACCAGAACATTCGGTCACAAAACTAATAGTTTGTCACTATCACGAAAAAAATTTTCACATTAACCGCGAAAAAAACATTAATGAGATGAAAGAAAATTTCTCAGTTACAAAATAAGACCTCTTCTTAAAGGCGTTTGCCGTAATTGTCAACGCTATAAGCTGCAAAAGTCGTCTATTTTGGCCCGCTCAGAGGCCAACAGGGGCCGTGGCTGCATCAATAAACAAACGCAAAATAACTATAAACTAAGTTACAATATTTGTAAATCAAGAACAATAACAAATGCAGAATCGCTTAGAGCCAGCGGAGCTGTCGCACGTTGCGTTATGCATTGATTCTTTGTGCATTCAGTTATTCGTTAGCCAACAAGAGACTAGGGCTCGTATAATTTAAGTTCTCTTATTTTGTATTATATAACTTTACAGATTTTTAAACTGATGACTCATATACACCAAGCAATTTGATTAATAAATAGTAAATAAGATCAAACGTGCCGTTATTCTTTATTTTCTCTGTTTCGCTATTCTGTGGGTGTTGCGTCGCTAAGGAACTGGTCGAGCAAGCAACAATAAGTTTCTAGAAAAGTTCCACTCGACAACAGTCAGATATTCTAACATATAAGTATTGGACATTTCGGACAAAGATGAATAAAATGGGGCTTCTACTGGAAGTTCTGGAAATACGTTCCAACTGCAGGAAAGATACCTGAAAATACAACCCAATCCCATCCTTTGTAGGCGAAATTTTGTATGTTGATGTTTTTCAATAGATCTAATCTTTTTGACATTCATCAGTAAGTTTTCATCCATTTTTGTATATCAGCCTATCTCTTAAAAATAAATCGTAGATATTAAAGCACGCATAGTCTTATTAGGCTTTTGTCAGCTTTGAGATTTGAGGTACCATTCGTACTTTGAATTTTTACAGATCAACATTTTCACTAACGTGACTAATAAGAACTACTCTCACCAATTTTAAAAACCGACCGACTATTCACATGCGAACTACATAACGTTGACAGGCGGTGACGTCACTTTACAAGACTAGCACGTTTACCTTGGACACACAACTAATGGGAAATTATACGAAAAGTATCTGAAAAAAACATGGGGATCACTAAAATTATTCTGTCAGGAACGTGGAAAATACTGACTGCAGATATCGAACGCATAGATCCGATAATTATAGCTCTCCGAATATACTAACAGTCAGGCAAGTAGAGCTCGTTGACAATCGTAATAATCAAATAAAAATAAATTTGAAATTACAAAATCTGCCAAATAAAGTCTCAAAAAAACTCATTCGGTATTTAATATTTTCAAAATCATTGGTCGGCTTTATATCAGTTCACTCATTAAATATCACTCTATTTAAATGATTGTATCTAATACCATTTAATCTTTTGTATACCTTCACGAAACTGCTGATAAGCTGCGACTTTCTGTAGACACTCAAAAAGGCTAAGCAAACACAGTAATTCAAAAATTAGCTAAATGACCCGGAGGAATTATTTTTGTAGATCAGTCTCAAGCGAGCACTTGATCGGTACAGACGTACGACCAAATTATCGCGATTAAAAAGCAACATCTTAAAAAATAAAATTCCCAAAACTTAAAGAAAAAAAAAAACAGCGGGAAATATTACACATTGGACAGAGCTCAAGCTCTGTCTCCAACACCTACTACGAAGCACTGTAAACTATCAAGAATTCAACCGATACTAACAATAACAATGATGGAATAGAGCAAATTGTCACCAAAAGCAAAGTGATTGGTTAGCAATTAGCCACACATGAGCAGTAATCATACAATCCCTGCGTCCCGCTGAAAGACAGCGCAATCTAAGCTTTCATGCCATTCTCCCCCTCGAGACGTGTTACCTATCGGTTCAGTACCTCGGGACGGAACGGGGCGTAGGATTAGGTTTAGTGGGTGAATGTCCCCCCCATTTAACACACAGCCGTGTGGTGTGCGGTCTATCGAATAACACCACAGCAGGCCATAGCTTGTCGTAAACGGCGACTAAATGGCACGGGGATGTTCTGCTCGCAGGAGAGATGGCCATTAACTCGGAAATGGTCAGCTTGATTCCTTACCGTGACAGTTACAGCAGCTTGTGACCTTTGGCACCAAGCCAGGTATCCCCCGGAACTCCACAACCGTGGGTGCCTAGCAAACACGAGAAGGCGACCCAGTCCCGTGTGGTGCGCGGTTTACGAATACAACCACAGCAAGTCATGGCTTGTCGTAAGAAGCGACTAAACGACACGGGGATGCCTACTCGGAAAGAGCCTTACACTTCAGTAAGCGGAGTAATATCTGGCTGAAATGGCAGTTAGGTGTAACATATTACCTAGGTTAATGCTGAGAAGTATGATGGAATGTTGTAGTCGATCGGATCACGCGATTTAATTCCGGCTCTAGCTCGTCGGCAATTGGGAGTGGGGTAAAAGACCGCGTCGCTACTCTATTACTCTAGTATCAATATTATTATTACTAAAATTTCGCGTGTAAGAACGTGATAAGGGGTAGGGAAATCAAGAGGGAGCCTACATTGCCTACAGCACAACTGCTGTAGCGTTAAGTTGTTTTTAACGCTACGTATCCCCACCCAACTTTGATTACTTTTTGCTATCATCATTACTGAGTAATCCCTTACACAACTAAAGCTGCTCTATACACTACACAACTTCATGATTTCCGAATAAAAAGGTTTTTAAGTTACAATACGTTATAATATTTATTAATACGACTCAAGTTATCCCTATTACTAACATTATGTATAAAATTTCTGTTTTAATTTAATCTTTACGCATTAATATTTTTTTTCATTACTTTAGCTAAAAAAAATGATTTTAAACTACACAAAATTAAAATTGTGCAGACTAGTCTTATGTTCAACATTAACGAAAATGCAATAATGCAAAAACAAATGCATTAGCTCATGCAAATCAAAATCAAAACAAAGAAGAAAATAATTACGGTAGGTGCTTAAAAAGTCTATGGGCTTGTCGCGAACTAAGTCTGATATGCATCCGATAATTTAAGAGAGGAAAAAAACTTGACAGACTTACGGCGTCAGTTGGCTCGGGTCCATCGACGAAAGATCTTTCGGCGTGCTCCACAAATCGCTGTGGAAAAAAAGAGAATAAATACGCGCTCTCCGTATTCTACTTTTGTTTCCACTTCACTTTCTTAAATAATGGTGTGTAATATAACTAAATTAAAATAAAAATGGTACAAGGAAAAATTACTAACTTATACTAATCTTAAACATTTTTTTTCAATTTAGATTATTATAACTATTTAAATTTGTTCCCTACATTTTTCATTATTATGTGCGAAAATAACTAATTCTTTGTATTATAGTGTACAATAAAAACGAGGGCTTGAAATAAATATATAAAAATATATTAAAAATATAAGCGAAGCCCAGAAATCCTATTTTCTTATTGCTCTGCCGCTCTTTATATATATATGTCTGTCCATGATTTACACCTTTATCATCGTCTATGCGTATACAGGTATGTACGTATGTATATTTGCTGCAATTTTGTTTGTGTGTGTAGATGCAATATCCAGACGCAATCACCGATAACTCATCAAGCCGAAACAGCTGGTTTATGTTAATTTGTTTATTTTGTTTCGCTTGATTGGTGCCAACAGAATGCGGTTGGTGAAGCTAATCGTACATCAATGTCAAACAAAAAAAAAATTTAAAAATATTCGTTATAAAGTTTTGTTGTACAAGTATATCCTTTTTTTTTTCTATATTGTCAATATATAATTTAATTTCTTATCATTTATAACCTAAATGTTACCTATTATTAATTTCGGCCTTTCAAATCTACTCGTACAATCAAAACAACAACTAAAAAAACGTGGCCGTCTTTCAGGCCGCTCCAAAAATGACTTCCTGTATAATGCGCCATTTCATAGGCTAATGCTGTACTCACCTCCGTTCCGCTAAATCCTAGCAAGTCTCCAAGAACGCTCGTTGGTCAGTCACAATTCAGTTGGTGGTACAGGCTGAGATGATATACTCCTGACTAACGCGGATCCGGCACTGCACACCCAACCCCATAAGGGCTGGTGTCAAGCCTTTGCATGCCCTCACTGCTTGCATAGACAACCATAGGATCTTGTCGCGACTGAACTACAGCCTACGACAACGGCCTGCAAGTTGGGACCCAACAGCAATGTATTTAAATTCAAGCACCCCGAGTGAATGCTCAAATGAAGTCCGCAATCCATTTGCGAAAAGCGGCAAAATGGTTAGGTCTCCAGTAGAGGAGACACTACCACACCAGGCGACAGTAGCAATGCCGACTTGAGCAGCTCGTCTCTGTGTGATATCGGTAAGCAGATCGCATTGCTAGTGGAGATGCAGGATAGGTACAAGCGCCGATCCATCCACACTCCCATGTGGGAGTGCATAGAAAGCATCAAGGCCCTGTATTAGTTGGAAGCTATTCAGCTACATGACGACAGGGCCAAGGCCACTGTGAGGACGCACCAGGCGTGACAGACATCACCACTGTTCAGAACAATGGCTGGCCCTAAGAGGAAGCAGGATGTAGGTGTGCGGACTCCGCAAACAAAGCGCTGTAAGCGACCGCCGGCTACGCAGGCCTCTGGCGGCCTACCATCCACACCTGGACGCATAGGCTAATCCCCAGAGTAGATGAGTGGCAGATAGGCGAGGAAGATAACTAAACTTCCACGTTTCACAGTTCCTCCAAGGCCATGGAGGGTATAGAAAATATTTGCATAAATTCAAGCACGATGAGACCCCATGTAGCGTTTGCCACCATGCAGCCGGCAATACTCGCTGGTCATTATAACGTCTGCATAGAGAGACGGGTATTTCCGTCAAGTTGGGAACTGCAGAAGCTTGTCTTACTACCCAAAGCAGCAAGCCCCCCGAAGACACTTCGACATACAGACCACTCGGTATTCTGGATGTGACCGGCAAGCTGTTTGAGTGGATCATCTGCAAAAGGCTGATGGACGAACTGGATGAACTGCAAGGAATTTCCAACTTGCAATACGGCTTCCAGATAAAAAGAGCACAGTAGACGCCATCAACACGGGGGTTGACATCGCCCAAAATGCCATAGAGGGTCGCGTTAAAAAGGTGGCTTGAAGCAGTACTCCTCGTCATGACGCTTGATGTCAGGAGCGCATTTAACTCGGCGAACTGGCGACCAATAGTCAATGCTCTGATTCACCTGCAAATATCAGAATACCTCACTGGCGAAGTCTCGGAAGGCTCTGTCTTGGGCCCCGTGCTGTGAAGCGTGATGTATGATGCGGTACTGCGACTAAACACTCCGCAGGGAGCTCGCTTAGTGGGTTTTACTGATGACATTGCAGTTGTCACTGTTGCAAAAGAGTTGCCGGACGTGGAGGCAAAAACTAATGCAACAGTCTAGCAAGTGGTTAACTGGCTCCATAGGAACTCGCTCTCCTTAGCCGCGCACAAAACAGAAGCGGTAGTTATCAGCAGCAGGAAGAAGGTCGAGAAGGTCGAATCACCTCGAAGCCTGCGCTGCTATATCTTGGCGTAAAATTGGACCACCGACTTTCATTCAAGCAACATCTTGAACCAACCTGCCAAAGCAACGACTGCACTCTCGGGACTAATGGCGAATATCGGAGGACCTCACCCACGGAGTCGCTGGCTTATTATGCATGTAGTGAGGTCTATAATACTGTACGCAGCACCGATCTGGGCCACTGCCATGGAAACAAAGACACTTGGGCAGCAATGCAGGGCCACATACCACACGTACGCCTTACGGGTGGTAAGTGCATTCCGCACAATCTCGGACGACACAGCGCTTGTCCTCGCCAGCATGATACCGCTTGTTCTGCTTGCGGCGGAGACAATAAGCACCGAGCTGACAGCAGCAGCGAAACGGAGCTCAACTCTGGTAAAGTGGCAGGGGAGATGAAGGATTTCAGCCAGCGACGTTTGGTTAAGGCGCATCATCCCTGATGTGCGCCAGTGGAGTCACGGACAGGTTGACTTTGGGTGCTTTAGAGCATATCTGGGTTCCGCCATAAGGATAGTTCATTTTGCACACACTGTGCCTAGATAATTGCAGACGCAGAACGTGTATTTTTTGTGTGTCCTCGATTTACTGCTGAACAGGAAGAGCTAAGTCTAAGCATTGGGACACCTTTTTCAATCACAGACTTATAAGACTACTTAGTTATATCCTACTTAGCTCGCAAAACAATTGGTTAGCAATTAGCCACACATGAAAATTATTAGCCACGCTGAAAGACAGCGCAATCTAAATTCAGACTCTAGAAGAGTTTCTAGATGAGGCTTTCATGCCATTCTCCCCCTCGTGAAGTCATATCTATCGGTTCAGTACATCGGGACGGAACGGGGAGTAGGGTTAGGTTAAGTGGGTGAATTACCCACACTTTTGGGTTTTTAATGCTTCCCCCCATTTAACACACAGCCGTGTGGTGTGCGGTCTACCGAATACCACCACAGCAGGTCATAGATTGTCGTAAAAGGCGACTAAATGGCACGGGGATGTTCTGCTCGCGAGAGATGGCCATTAACCCGGAAATGGTCAGCTTGATTCCTTTCCGTGACAGTTAAAGCAGCTCGTGACTTCCGGCACCAAGCCAGGTATCCCCCGGATAGGAACTCCAATACCGTAGGGTGCCTAGCAAACACGAGAAGGCGACCCAGTCCCGTGTGGTGCGCGGTCTTACGAATACCACCACAGCAGGTCATGGCTTGTCGTAAGAAGCGACTAAACGACACGGGGATGCCTCCTCGGAGAAGAGCCCGGTGGGCCGAATGACAGTACCATTAATTTGGCAATGGTCAGCTTGATTCCTCTCAAAAGTAGGAAATGCAGCTCGTGACCTCCGGCAACTAGCCAGGTATCCCCCGGATTGGATCCTCACACCCGTGGCCATCCAATAAACACGAGAAGGCGACAGAGATAAATCCCAGTATATCTCAGAGATTGACCACTGGACGCTCCTTACTGAACTAACGAACCGTGGGCCGACGTGGTACAGTATTCTAACACTTCAGTAAGCGGAATAATATCTGGCTGAAATGGGTGTTAGGTGTAACATATTACCTAGGTAAATGTTGAGGAGTATGATGGAATGATGTAGTCGATCGGATCACGCGATTTAATTCCGGCTCTAGCTCGTCGGCAATTGAAGTGGGGTAAAAGACCACATCGCTACTCTATTACTCCAGTATCAATATTATCATTACCAAAATTTCGCGTATAAGAACGTGATAAGGGGTAGGGAAAAAAGAGGGGATCTGTCCACGATATACACCTTTATCATCGTCTATGCGTATACAGGTATGTACCGCCGGTTCAATTTAGTTTGTGTGCTTAGACGCAATATGCAGACGCAAGCACCGATAACTTATCAAGCCGAAACAGCTGGTTTATGTTAATTTGTTTACTTTGTTTCGCTTGATCGGTGCCAACTGAATGCGTTTGGTGGAACTAGTCGTACCTCAATGTATAACTATCAAACAAATAAAACATTACGTTTTAATGTATTGTTGTACAAGTATATTCTATTTTTTTTTTGTTTGTTCTATATTATCAATACTTAATTTAATTATTTTTATTATTATTTGGCCATTACAACCCTATTGGGTCACGACCTGATGCACAATTTTCCTTCACGCATCTCTGTCCTGTGCGCGTCTTCGCCAGTTCATAATACCAAGCTCTGACAGGGCTGTCATCACCTGGTCTTTCCATCGTATACGGGGCCTTCCTCTCCTCCGTTGTCCCTCCACTACCGCATCAAACACCTTACGAGCCGGAGCTTCCTCATCCATACGCACAACGTGACCAAGCAATCGGAGTCGCTGGGTGTTCACCCGGCTGACTATGTCCACGTCGTCGTAAAGCTCATACAGCTCGTCGTTCCATCTGATCCGGTAGACACCGTCAATGCAAACTGGGCCAAAGATCTTACGAAGAATTTTTGTCTCGAGCACCCCAAGAGCGTCTGCATCTCCCTGCATCACTGTCCAGGCCTCCGCACCATACAGAAGCACTGGGAGGATGAGCGTCTTGTAGAGTGTTGTTTTTGTTTTCCGAGAGAGAACTCTGCTGTTCATTTGCCTACTGAGCCCAAAGTAGCATCTGTTGGCAAGAGTTATCTTTCGTTTAATCTCTAGGCTGACATCATTGTCGCAAGTCACCGCAGATCCAAGGTACATAAATTCCTTAACAGTTTCAAAGTTATAATCACCAGCTACTAGCTGAGAATCAAGACGTCGCGATTCCCTGCTAGAGCACACCATAAACTTTGTCTTGCTCATGTTAACTGCTAGACCTACTCTTGCCGATTCCTTCTCGATTGCACCAAAGGCCGCAGTAACGTCACGTTTCGTGTGGCCAATGATGTCAATATCATCAGCATACCCAAGGAGCTGGACTCTTTTGTATCGTGCCAGCTCGCGTTACTCCTGCCCTCCTGATGATGCTCTCCATCAGCAGATTGGAGAGCATGCCAGATAGCGAGTCGCCTTGCCTGAGACCACGCTTGGTATCAAAGGTTTCGGATTTGTCATGTCCTACCTTGGCAGAGCTGATGGTTTTGCTCAATGTCATTCTGCACAGTCGCGCAAGCTTTGCAGGAATACCACGTTCAGCCATAGCGGCGAATAAGCGATCTCGCTGTGGGCTATCGAACGCTGCTTTGTAATCAACAAAGAGATGGTATGTGTCGATTTGGTTCTCGTATGTCTTCTCCAGGATTTGGCGCAGTGTGAATATCTGGTCGGTGGTGGATTTGCCAGGACGGAAACCGCACTGATAAGGCCTGATCAGTGCTTCCACATATGGTTTCAGTCTCTCACACATAACGCTCGTGAGGACCTTGTATGCGATAGGGAGAAGGCTTATTCCTCGGTAGTTGGTGCGTACCGTGGCGTCTCCCTTCTTCAGGATGGGTCAGATCATGCTGAGATTCCAATCATCGGGCATGCTTTCAGCAAGCCATACTCTGCAAATGAGTTGGTGCATGCACCCTACCAACTCATCGCCTCCAGCCTTAAACAACTCAGCGGCTAGGCCATCAGCCCCAGCAGTTTTGTTATTCTTAAGACGCTGAATAGCGCCTAGGACTTCAGTATGGCTTGGGACCGGTACGTCTACCAGGTCGTCAATGATTGGGGTTAGTGGATCATTCTCGTCAGCACCACTGCTCGGTTCCTCACCAGACAGCAGGTTAGTGAAATGATCCCTCCATAACCTTAGCACATCACTTGCATCTGCAACCAAGTTTCCGTTATCGTCTCGGCAAGCAAGCCCTACAGACTTAAAGCCTTGGGTCAGACGTTTAACCCTCAGGTAAAAGTCCCTAGCTTGATGCCTACCTCGACAACACTCAATAGCTTCCCACTCGCACCTTTCATGAGCCCGCTTTTTCCGTTTGAAAAGGCGCTTCTCATCTCTTCTTCTTGCCTTGTACACCTCCACCACGGCTCGTGTAGCACCAGCATGCAGCGTTCTTCTGTAAGCTGCGTCTTTTGCTGCTGTGGCCTCACGACACTCCAAGTCGTACCATGGATTCCTCGTAGGGGGGCGCTGGAATCCGATAGCATCGCACGCGGCAGTGCGCAGGGAGTGAGATATATGCGCTCACATATCGCTGGCGGTTATAGGCATTGAAGCTGGCTGGCTCAACAAGCCAGAGAGTCGAGCAGAAAAGGCATCCCTCGTCTGTTGTGTCTGCAGCTTTTTGACGCCAAGCTTTTTCGGCATACTGCGACGTGCAACCGTCGCCACACATAGTCGTGCGCGAACCTTAGCTGCAACAAGGTAATAGTCAGAGTCAATGTTGGGACCCCGACACGATCGCACGTCGAGTATATTGTGCGCTGCGGCAAAGCCAATTAGCCTGAGACCATTGCTTGAGGTGGTATTATGTAGGCTAAAGCGCCCGACAGACGCACCATATATACTGTCTCGTCCAATCTTGGCATTGAAATCTCCGAGGAGAATCTTAATGTCACGCGAACGGCAACGGCCGTATGCATGGTCAAGCTCCACATAGAAAGCATCCTTGGTAACGTCATCCTTTTCTTCAGTTGGGGCGTGCGCACAGATCAGGCTGATGTTGAAGAATTTTGCTGTATCTCGGATCGTTGCAATTCTCTCACATATGGGCAAAAATGAGAGACACGACGCCGTAGCTTGGCACCTACAACGAAACCACAACCAAACTCATGCCGATCTGGATGGCAGCTGTAGTATATATCGCAGCTCTTCTTCTTAATGCAGCCTTGTCCTTTCCATCGCATTTCCTGTACAGCAGTAATGTCCGCCCTACATTCATTGAGGGTATCTGCTAGTTGTTGAGCAGCACCTGGTCTGTACAATGTCCGTACATTCCACGTGCATACTCTCAAATCATTGTTCTTTTTACATTTCCCGTGGTCGTCAACGTTAGTTCGAATCCTTTCCGAGGCTCTTCTAGCATCTTTCATTGAAGTATATGTTTTATATGGGTGGATTTCAAGTCCTACGCCAAAACCTAATTAAGGCATTAGGAAACCCGCCGCGCACATTAGTTTGTCCACTCAACTGCTGCTGAGCGACAATCCAGAGGAAACCACGTGGAGGTGGTACGTCGACTTGGCATTCACCAAGTTGAATACGGTCAGACACTTTGCCTTGGAACAATCCCCCATTCCTCCACATAATTTAAGTCCTTATCATTAATATCCCTAATGTTACCTATTATTAATTTCGGCCTTTCAAATCTACTCGTACAATCAAAACGACAACTAAAAAAACGTGGCCGCCTTTCAGGTCGCTCCACAAATGACTTCCTGTATAACGCGCCATTTCATAGACTAATGCTGTACTCGCCTCTGTCCCGCTAAAATCTAGCAAGTCTCCAAGAACGCTCATTGGTAAGTCACCATTCAGTTGGTGGTACTGGCTCACATGATATACTCCTGACTAACGTGGATACGGCACTCACACCCGACCCCATAAGGGCGGGTATCAACCCTTCGCAGGCCCTCACTGCTTGCATAGACAACCATAGGATCTTGACAACGACTTGCGAATTGGGACCAAACAGCTATTTATTTAAATTCAAACACCCCGAGCGAATGCTCAAATGAAGTCCGCATCCATTAGCGAAAAGCGGCAAAATGGTTAGGTCTCCAGTAGAGTCATACCATCAACCATCGTTCGAAAAACTCGACAAAAGCAATATTGATAGACGGTCTTCATTTAAAATAAATTCTATTGCACTTAACTTTTCGACCAGTTCCGTAAACTTGCTAATAAAGTAAGACAGATATTTTTAATTACAGAGTTATTGCAAAATTGTCTGCTATTCCAAAATTGTTTGAAAATATCATTACGGCAAATTTCAAACATCTCTATAAATCTGTCATTCCCTCTTCTCAACATGGCTTTGTCAAGAGACGGTCCACTACGACTAACCTGTTGGAATTTACTTATCTTATTCACGATGCGTTCCAACAGAAAATGCAAACTGACGTTATTTACACTGATTTCAGTAAAGCATTCGACTCTGTACACCATGATCTTTTTTTTTTAAACTACGTTGTATTGGGTTCCTTTTTACCGTTGATTTCTACATACCTAGAAGGTAGAACCCAAAAAGTTGTACTTTGATCAGCAATTTCCAGACCAGTCTATGTTACTTCTGGCGTACCTCAAGGCAGCCACCTTGGTCCCTTATTTTTTATACTTTTCATCAATGACCTTCCGTCCACTGTATCACACTCGCGTATACTAATGTATGCTGACGATGTCAAACTTATATTATCATATAAAGAGCCTTCTCAACTTGGTCTCCTTCAACATGATCTTAACTCCATGCAACTTTGGTGGTCAGCCAACCATCTTCCTCTAAACTGTACTAAATGCATGTTTATGACGTTTAGCTGTTTAAATACCATGGTACATATACCATTGGTAATCTTCCTTTAGAACGCATTTTCACCGTTAAAGACTTAGGTGTTCTTTTTGATTCTAAGCTTAATTTTAACTTACACATTACATCTATTGTTAATGTTGTCAAAGGCGTTCTAGGCTTTATTAAGCGTTGGTCGAAGGAATTCGACGATCCTTTTACCACGAGATTACTTTTAGTTTCACAAGTTCAGCCTATTCTTGAATACTGCTCATGCGTATGGTCCCCTCAATATAATAACTATGAGGCCCGCATTGAGTCAGTACAGAAGCAATTTCTTCTCTTTGCCCTTCGTGGTCTTAATTGGGATCCCAATCTTCGGTTGCCTTCCTATTCCTATAGCAGACTTCTTCTACTAAATCTTCCCTCTTTAAATAACCGTTGAACAACTTTAGCTGTTTTATTTATTCGTAAATTATTAAACGGCAACATTGACTGTTCTACTCTTTTAAGTCGCTTAAACTTTTCCATTCCTTACAGACCTACTAGAAACTATCTTCCTCTATATCTTCCGGGATGCGTCACTGGTTATGCCTTGCATAATCCTTTGCATTCTATGTTTTCTTTACAATTCACAATTTCATGATTTCTCTTCAGAACATTCTCTTCGTTCTATTAAACTGTCGCTTTTCAACCACCTTCGATGAATCCTTTACTAATACTAATACTCATTGTTCTGATTGGGTTTTTCTGTGTTTTTCCCAATCCTCGCAACAAATGTTGGGACAATTTAAATTTAAATTTAAATTTATATTCAAATTTAAAATCATTTTTTATTTTCCCTAGACTTCTTCTTTTTTTATTTATACTTTTTTACTTTTTGATTTAATTATTTTTACTTTTAAATTTAATGATTTTTAATATTAATTTTAATTTTAATATAATGATTGATTCTAATGTCCACCGTTCTTAGTCGTCTTTCCGAATAAAATAAATAAATAGAAGTCTGTCATATTATTGGCTTCTACAAGTTTTATGCCCAGTACCTGTTTAATAAAATTACACTACGCGCTGGCATATGTATTTCCTTAAGTGTGTTACGGGCAATTGTTGATGTCGCACAATCTTTGACATGGTTTATTTTGCGACGGCTTTATGCACGATGCAGGGAAGCGCCTTTCCATCTTTTTTATCAAACTCTGCTTTCTGTTCAGCACTGTCCGATTCGTTTTTAACGACGCGACCACACACATACTGCCACAGCTCTGAGTGTATCTGAACACTTTTCATTTGAACGACCTACGCACTATAATTTTGCTCATCGAACTTTTCAATCAAGTTCATTTCCGAATTAATTTTTTCTATGAATTATCTGCAGAATTATCGGACTATTTTGGGCCCATAACCTGTTTGATTTAATTTTTTAAAGCCGCATCATGTGGAGACCAGTGGACATTCCTTGTTTTACTTATTTATTTATTTATTTAATGTCAACTTGTAACAGGCGACCAAAATTTGGATTAAGAAAAACCCAGAAAAACCCTATCAGATCACTATGATTAGTAAAGCAAATTAGTGCAAGTTACTACGTGCTAAAAAATTAAGGATATGGTTCTTAATAGTATCAAAAGAGGACTTTGAGTTGAAGAGTCGGAAAAGTCTGTTATAGTCAACACAGAGAACTCGAAAAGGTTCATGCAGAGAATAGTTAGTATAACAAGTATTTAGTGAAAGTGGTGTGAATTTACGAGTACGTCTCATAGGTACAGAAAAGTTAATTTGGCTCAATAGCAGAGATGAGTCAATTTTGCCAATTATTAATTTATGTAAAAATAGAACTCCCAGCATCTTGCGACGGTTAGTAAGAGATGGGAGGTTAATCAAAAGCAATCTACTGTGGTATGGAGGCAAATCAGTACCTGGAACCCAGTTAAAGCCACGAAGAGCAAAAAGAAGAAACTTCTTTTGAACAGACTTAATTCTGTCTTGGCGTACCGAATATTGCGGAGACCACACACAAGATCTGTATTCCAGAATAGGCCGAACAAGAGAAGTATATATCAGCTTATTCGTATAAAGGTCGTCAAATTCCTTAGACCATCGTTTGATAAATCCAAGAGATTGACTGTAAGCTCAATATCTTTAACAAATTTTAATCTATCGGTGACACAGTCTAATCTTTCAAGAGAAACCCGGTCGAGCATGTAATTAAATGTGTGAGGCGTCCTTCTACAGATTCAGAAACAACAAGTTGCATTTGCACCAAGCAAAAAACAAATCCAGGTCCGACTGCAATAAATAAGGAGAGCTGTTGTCATTATATGATAAGCACAGCTTCACATCATCGGCGTACATTAGTATATAGGAGTGAAGGAAAATAGACGGGAGGTCGCTAATAAATAAAGTAAAGGACCAAAGTGGCTACCCTGAGGTACACCAGAGGTAACAAAGTCAGGCTTAGACAAAGAGCTTTTAAAAATAACTTTTTGGGTTCCACAAGAAATGTATTCGGAAATCCACATAAGAAGGCTGTCTGGAAATCAGATAGGACTAAGTTTTTAGGCAAGAGTGTTTAACGGAGAGTCTGCTGAAATCTGTGTAAATGACATCAGTCTGCTTTTTGTTCTGAAAACCTTTGATAACATGGGAGGTATTTCCAAGTAAGTTAGTGGTAGTAGATTTCGATTTCACAAAACCATGTTGGCAGGGTGAAATGATAGAGCTTCATGAGCTTGTAGTTGAGATATTATCAGCTTCTCAAACACTTTAGGCATCGCGGATAATAGTTTTTAGCATCAGACTTTGAACCATGTTTATGAAGAGGAATTATAAATGATTCCTTCCAAATGGTTGGGAAAGAGCACGCGTTAACAGGCAATTCAAATAATTTAAGCAAGGGCTTACATAGAGAATCAGCACAGTATCTAAGTACACATCCTGGTACTCCATCTGGGCCTGGTGAATAACCTGGCTTGATTAAGTTAAGTTCGATAAGTAACGAACTTTCCAGGATCACAGGACTAAAAATGCAGTTAGATTTCGGCAAGGTATACGGATAAGGGGAATTAGGAATAAAGTTAGAAGATGAATAAGTAGATTGGCAGAATTCTGCAAAAAGATCGGCTGAAGCCTATTTGATTTCAAGTCTTCATAAGAAACAGGCAGTAAGAAAGTGTTTCGTTAAGTATTGACAAAGTTGTAGAACTGCCTAGGATTCTGAGTAAATTGCAAACGACAACGAATAAGGTAGTTATTGTAACAACGCGAATTACAAACAACAAAATTTGTTCTGGCGATAACATACCGAGAAAAATCTGAAGAATTATTCGAACTCTTAAATCTTTTATAATATCTAGACTTCACATTTTGAAATTTAGATATCTTCTTCTTTTGAGAACCAAGGAGGTCTATTAGTTCTCCTGGGAAGCTCATCTGGAACGCATTAGTAAAAAAATGATTTTATAATATTATAAAAGATTGAAGTAGCACTGTTAATGTCGATACAAGAGTACAGTTGCGACCAGTTTGTTTCTAAAATTAATGAAATAAGTTTTATAAAATCTGTTTTACGAAAACAGCGTGTTTTAACGACCGGGTTAATTGAACAAATATGCTCAAATATGATATGGGTTTTCGGGGGCAACTAAGGACAAGTTTGTACTACAGTACTAGAAAAAGGATCTATTACAGTTTCGAACCGGATTAATTTTAGAGAGAGACATCTCTAAAAGCGAATTGATAAATTCGTGAGATGTGGGTGGCACCAAAACACTTGGAGAGTCAGACAATACCACATCTGACAAATAAAAGTCACTAAATACAAAGAGGTAATCACTATTAGAAAGTAGTGACGAAATGGACTCAATAGCAGAAATATGCTCTAGGTATACAGATAAATCGGACTTTGGCGGAATATAAGAGCACGTTATATATATAGAAAAATTTGTATATATAATTTTAACGGTAATAAATTCAGTGCTTGTTAGGCAAGGTGAAAAAAAGGTTCTGATAAAAGATCAGAGTCTTCAGCAATAAGGACACCACCCCCTATACGCGACAAACGATCGCATCTAAAAGATGTGTATTTATTGCAAAATACCGAAAAAGCTGAAAGTTTGGGCTTTAGCCAGGTTTCAGTAAAGATAATATTGTTAGCTGCAAAAGAATTACTATCTACATAAAGCTTATTAAGTTTAGAGTTAAGCCCTCTAACGTTCTGATAAGTTATAGAAAAGTTAGTTTTTTGCAACCTTACTAGATGATGCAGATGAATTACTAGAAGGATTTAGAGACAGTGCAAACGGAGGCCGATTTATTCTACACTTTTATAATTAAGTCTTTCGGCCAGTAACATATTCATAGTTCTTGTAACATATAGTGTTTGAAGCATCCGCCGGAACACTAATTTTAAAAGAGCTTATTTCTCTGGCATAACTAAATTTAAATTTATCAACAGATAAAGCAGATAGTTTTATAGGACTTAACATCATCAATCGAAGTGTCAGGGGCAAGCCTAGAGACGAAAATTTGTTTTTTAATGGGGACAGCTATCAGGAATGGATACGGATAAAGTCTGGGGAGAACTAAGAGCAGTGTTGCTTACCGACGAATCAGTTGCAATCACATCCTTAGAGCCCCTCATAGGAGCAGGCGAGTAATAACTAGTAAGCTCGACAGTATCGGATAATTCGGGGAAATCGGACAAGGTGTAGGTGAATGGTGAGGAGTTAAAAATTGGGGTGTCGCCGAAGAGACTGGTGTAGACAGCATTACACTCTTCGGCTCAGATGGCATGGATGACAATTTTAAATAATTAAAATAATCATCCAAGTTCTGGAAGTCACCATGCAGTTTGGTTAATGCTGCTCGTAGGGTATTAAAACCCTGTCTTGTCTGCCTCATGAATTTTCGCAAATTCAATTCAGCCTCGCGACAAGACTCGCAACACCACCTAAGTAAAGACTTATTGGAAATATAGTCTCTCATTTTGAAGAGAGCTAACTGACAGTAACAACAACAACGTCTGCGCGAGAATGCACCGACTCTAAAACAGAAAAGCAAAAACAAAACTTACAGATGAGAATATATTAAAATATATTAAACGCACAAATAGGCGAACGATGTATCGCACTAAATAAAATAGTTATCGCACAAGAGTACGACAGTTCACTCGATACAGGCAAAGTGAGAAATAAACTAAAACGAATATGTGTACATAGGCAATAATTCCGTTGGTGTACATGTCTGTTTGGATGGATCTGGGTGGCGCCACTTGCAAAAAAGAAAGGACTAAGCCGAGCGAGCTATGCAGCTCACCACTTTTGCTTCAGTTGTGTTCAAGTTCTACTTTGCATTTTGATTTTTTGATCTATTTAATATAAAGTATATTCAATTTTAGTTTCTTTCTTTTTAATTTTGATTTCATTAAACCAATAATTTGTTTATGTTTTGCATGACTTTTTTGAAAAAAGTCAAATATAAATTATTTTTTTGTAGTTTTATTAGCCTGGAACGGATTAATTCATTTTACATAGAATCATATGAGAAAATTAGTTTTGTTTAACGAACGTTTTATATAGCGAACCAGTTTCTGGAACGAATTAACCGAGGGTCGATTGTATATACTTGTACATATGTATATATACATTTATATCAGTTTACATAAGTATATATCAGTTAACAAAAAAAATCCTTTTTAAATAAACAATGGCCGACTTTGTTGAAATAAAGTGTTTAGTTATACTGGGATAAACAACAAAAAGAACATAATACGAGGGGTATTCAGAAAGTAAGTTTCCCTGTGTTGGGGAAAAATAATAAACAAGTTTTAGGCTTTAAAAAATTTATTTTATTCTCTACCTTTTAAACTTTTCATGGTCTATACATAGTCGCCTTGGACATCAATACATTTTTTGTATCTGTTTGAAAGCTTAAACAAGCCTTCCTTAAAAAATTGCATGCCCTGTTTTTTGAGCCACCATTTGACGACTTATTTAAGTTCGTTATTTGAAACGAAGTGCTGGCCACCCAAGCTTTCTTTTAACTTTGGGAGAAGGTAACTTGGTGGGAGGTCTGGAGAGTATTTTTCGAGCATTTTAAAAAACTTTTGGGTGGCGTGAAGTCGTTGTTGTTTGTGATTATCGGGAAGCAGGCGTGGGCCCCATCTTGCGCAAGCTTTACTGTAACCAAGCTTCTCCGGCACTATTGTATGGACTGAAGTTCGGTGAATTTGACATTCAGGAGGCATAATTTTCAAAATATCGTCAATAGTCAATGGTCTGTCCTCCTGAATAATTTTTGCTATCGGAGCAGGCGACAGTAGCAATGCCGACTTGAGCAGGTGGTCTCTGTGTGATCGCGGTAAGCAGATCGCATTGCTAGTGGAGATGCAGGATGGGTACAAGCGCCGATCCATCCACACTCCCATGTGGGAGTGCATAGAAAGCATCAAGGCCCTGTATTAGTTGGAAGCTATTCAGCTACACGACGACAGGGCCAAGGCCACTGTGCGGACGCTCCAGGCGTGACAGACATCACCACTGTTCAGAACAATGGCTGATCCTAAGAGGAAGCAGGATGTAGGTGTGCGGACTCCGCAAACAAAGCGCTGTAAGCGACCGCCGGCTACGCAGGCCTCTGGCGGCCTACCATCCACACCTGGACGCATAGGCTAATCGCCAGAGTAGATGATTGACAGAATAAGCGAGGAGAGGAACTAAACTTCCACGTTACAGAGTTCCTCTAAGTCCATGGAGAGTATAGAAAATATTTGCATAAATTCAAGCACGAGGAGACCCCAGTCTGTCCGCACTGTCCGAATTTCGAAGAAGACCCGGACCATCAAAAATTACACGCACGAGATATTCACATTAGGAATAATCGCAGAGGTCAACTCAGCCGAAGTGCAATGGCCAAGCCACTCCGGAGGAACCGCTTTCGTGATCACGGTTAACCTCTACGCCAGGTAAGTGAGGTATAGGGCATTATCTCATGTGGTTATTTTTATTTTATTTTATTTTTATTTTTATTTATTTAATGTCAACTATTAACAGTAGACCAAAAAATTACAATTTTTAATATAAATTAAAACTGAAAAATATAGTTTAAATTTAAAATGAAATATTTAAGTAAAAAATTTAAGTTAATATCTGGGGTGTTCAAAATAAGAATATTAAATGATCCAACATTTGTTGCGAGGATTGGGAATAACCCAGAAAAACCCAATCAGATCACTATGATTAGTAAAGCAAATTAGTGCAAGTTACTACGTGCTAAAAAAATTAAGGATATGGTTCTTAATAGTATCAAAAGAGGACTTTGAGTTGAAGAGTCGGAAAAGTCTGTTATAGTCAACACAGAGAACTCGAAAAGGTTCATGCAGAGAATAGTTAGTATTACAAGTATTTAGTGAAAGTGGTGTGAATGTACGAGTACGTCTCAAAGGTACAGAAAAGTTAATTTGGCTCAATAGCAGAGATGAGTAAATTTTGCCAATTATTAATTTATGTAAAAATAGAACTCCCAGCATCATGCGACGGTTAGTAAGAGATGGATGAAGGATGAAGGCAATCAGTACCTGGAACCCAGTTAAAGCCGCGAAGAGCAAAAAGAAGAAACTTCTTTTGAACAGACTCAATTCTGTCTTGGTGTACCGAATATTGAGGAGACCACACACAAGATCCGTATTCCAGAATAGGCCGAACAAGAGAAGTATATAGCAGCTTAGTCGTATAAGGGTCGTCGAATTCCTTAGACCGTCGTTTGATAAATCCAAGAGATTGAGTCGCCTTGTTGACTGTAAGCGCGATATGTTTGTCAAATTTTAGTCTATGATCGAGAAGAAATCCCAAATCAGTGACACAGTCTAATCTCTCAAGAGAAACCCGGTCGAGCATGTAATTAAATGTGTGAGGCGTACTTCTATAGAATGACATAACCTTACATTTAGAGCAATTCAGAAACAACAAGTTGCATTTACACCAAGCTAAAAACAAATCCAGGTCCGATTGCAATAAATAAGGACAGTTGTTGTCATTATATGATAAGCACAGCTTCACATCATCGGCGTACATTATTACATAGGAGTGAAGGAAAATAGACGGGAGATCATTAATAAATAAATTAAAAAGTAAAGGCCCAAGGTGGCTACCCTGGGGTACACCAGAGGTAACAAAGACAGGTTTAGACAGTGAGGATTTAAAGAGAACTTTTTGGGTTCTACAAGAAAGATATTCGGAAATCCATATAAGAAGGCTGTGTGGAAATCCGAAAGTACTAAGTTTTTAAGCAAGAGATAGTGGTTAACGGAATCGAAAGCCTTGCTGAAATCTGTGTAAATTACGTCAGTCTGCTTTTTGTTCTGAAAACCTTTAATAACAAGGGAGGTAAGCTCAAGTAAGTAAGTGGTAGTAGATTTCGATTTCACAAAACCATGCTGGCAGGGTGAAATGATAGAGCTACATGAGTGTTGTAGTTGAGATGTTATTAGCTTCTCAAACACTTTAGGCATCGCGGATAATTTGGAAATAAACCTATAGTTTTGAACATCAGACTCTGAACCCTGTTTGTGAAGAGGAATTATAAATGATTCCTTCCAAATGGGTGGAAAGAGCACGAGTTTACAGACAATTCAAATAATTTAAGCATGGGCTTACATAGAGAATCAGCACAGTACCTATATACGGATAAGGGGAACTTGGAACAAAGTTAGAAGATGAATAAGTACTTTGGATGAATTCTGCAAAAAGATCGGCTGAAGCCTATTTGATTTCATGTCTTCATAAGAAACAGGCAGTAAGAAAGTGTTTCGTTTAGTATTGACAAAGTTGTAGAACTGCCTAGGATTCTAAGTAAATTGCAAACGACAACGAATTAGGTAGTTATTGTAACAACGCGAATTACAAACAACAAAATTTGTTCTGGCGATAACATAACGAGAAAAATCTGAAGGATTATTCGAACTCTTAAATCTTTTATAATATCTAGTCTTCACATTTTTAAGCATTGCTAATTCTTTAGAGAACCAAGGAGGTCTATTAGTTCTCCTGAGAAGCTCATCTGGAACTCATTGGTCAAAATGTGATTTTATAATATTATAAAAGATTGAAGTAGCACTGTTAATGTTAGTACAAGAGTACAGTTGCGACCAGTTTGTTTATAAAATTAATGAATTATGTTTTAAAAAATCTGTTTTACGAAAACAGCGTGATTTATCAATACAAAATTTAATTCCTTATCATTAATAACCTTAATGTTACCTATTATTAATTTCGGCCTTTCAAATCTACTCGTACAATCAAAACGACAACTAAAAAAACGTGACCGCCTTTCAGGCCGCTCCAAAAATGACTTCCTGTATAATGCGCCATTTCATAGGCTAATGCTGTACTTACCTCCGTTCTGCTAAATCCTAGCAAGTCTCCAAGAACGCTCGTTGGTCAGTCACCATTCAGTTGGTGGTACAGGCTGAGATGATACACTCCTGACTAACGCGGATCCGGCACTGCACACCCAACACCAACCCAACCAACCCCATAAGGGCTGGTGTCAAGCCTTCGCATGCCCTCACTGCTTGCATAGGCAACCATAGGATCTTGTCGCGACTGTACTACAGCCTACGACAACGGCCTGCAAGTTGGGACCCAACAGCTATGTATTTAAATTCAAACACCCCGAGCGAATGCTCAAATGAAGTCCGTAATCCATTTGCGAAAAGCGGCAAAATGGTTAGGTCTCTAGTAGAGGAGACACTACCACAGCAGGCGACAGTAGCAATGCCGACTTGAGCAGCTCGTCTCTGTGTGATCCCGGTAAGCAGATCGCATTGCTAGTGGAGATGCAGGATGGGTACAAGCGCCGATCCATCCACACTCCCATGTGGAAGTGCATAGAAAGCATCAAGGCCCTGTATTAGTTGGAAGCTATTCAGCTACACGACGACAGGGCCAAGGCCACTGTGAGGACGCACCAGGCGTGACAGACATCACCACTGTTCAGAACAATGGCTGATCCTAAGAGAAAGCAGGATGTAGGTGTGCGGACTCCGCAAACAAAGCGCTGTAAGCGACCGCCGGCTACGCAGGCCTCTGGCGGCCTACCATCCACACCTGGGCGCATAGGCTAATCGCCAGAGTAGATGATTGGCAGAATAGGCGTGGAGGGGAAATAAACTTCCACGTTATACAGTTCCTCTAAGGCCATGGACGGTAAAGAAAATATTTGCATAAATTCAAGCACGAGGAGACCCCAGTCTGTCCGCACTGTCCGAATTTCGACGAAGACCCGCACCATCAAAAATTACACGCTCGAGATATTCACATTAGGAACAATCGCAGAGGTCGACTCAGCCGAAGTGCAATGGCCAAGCCTCACTCCGGAGGAACCGCTTTCGTGATTACGGTTAACCTCTACGCCAGGTAAGTGAGGTATAGGGCATTATCTCATGTGGTTCCTCCAGTAGATGGCCTAATTTGGTTCATGCTGGAGGAGGAAGGTAATTGGAGAGCTATAATACAGCTCATTGATCATATTAAGATACCGGTTTACTGATTGAATGCGGATATTGCTACGGCCCGGCTGGAGTGCATACGTTCACGGCGCCGTTTTGCAGTTGTCACTGTTGCAAAAGAGTTGCCGGACGTGGAGGCAAAAACTAATGCAACAGTCCAGCAAGTGATTAACTGGCTCCATAGGAACTCGCTCTCCTTAGCCGCGCACAAAACAGAAGCGGTACTTATCAGCAGCAGGAAGAAGGTCGAGCTAGCCACCATTCTTGTTGGTGGGTGCGCAATCACCTCGAAGCCTGAGCTGCTATATCTTGGCGTAAAATTGGACCACCGACTTTCATTCAAGCAACATCTTGAACACTCGGCAGGAAAGGCCGCCAAGGCAACGACTGCACTTTCACGACAAATGGCGAATATCGGAGGACCGCACCAAAATAAATAAAAATAAAAAAAAAAAACACACACGCACAAACAAGCGCTTGGTGTGCGGTCTACCGAATACCATCAGAGCAGGCAAGCATAGCTTGTCGTTAAAGGCGACTAAATGGCACGGGGATGTACTGTTCGCAGGAGAGATGGCCATTAACCCGGAAATGGTCAGCTTGATTCCTTTCAGTGACAGTTAAAGCAGCTTGTGACCGCCGGCACCAAGCCAGGTATCCCCCGGATTGGAACTCCACAACCGTGGATGCCTAGCAAACACGAGAAGGCGACCCAGTCCCGTGTGGTGCGCGGTCTTACGAATACCACTACAGCAAGTCATGGCTTGTCGTAAGAAGCGACTAAACGACACGGGGATGCCTACTCGGAGAAGAGCCTAACACTTCAGTAAGCGGAGTAATATCTGGCTGAAATGGCTGTTAGGTGTAACATATTACCTAGGTAAATGTTGAGAAGCATGATGGAATGTTGTAGTCGATCGGATCACGCGATTTAATTCCGGCTCTAGCTCGTCGGCAATTGGGACTGGGGTAAAAGACCGCATCGCTACTCTATTACTCTAGTATCAATATTATCATTACTAAAATTTCGCGTGTAAGAACGTGATAAAGGGTAGGGAAAAAAAGAGGGAGCCTACATTGCCTTTAGTTGTGCTGTAGCGTTAAGTTGTTATTAACGCTACGTATCCCCACCCAACCTTGATTACTTTTTGCTATCATCCCTTACACAACTAAAGCTGCTCTATACACTACACACCTTCATGATTTCCGAATAAAAAGGTTTTTAAGTTACAATACATTATAATATTTATTAATACGACTCAAGTTATCCCTATTACTAACATTATGTATAAAATTTCTGTTTTAATTTAATCTTTACGCATTATATTTTTCTTCATTACTTTAGCGAAAAAAATGATTTTAAACTATTATTAAAATATAAAAATTAAAATTGTGCACCCTAGTGTTATGTTCAACATTAACGAAAATGCAATAATGCAAAATCAAATGCATTAGCTTAAGCAAATCAAAATCAAAACAAAGAAGAAAAGAATTACGGTAGGTGCTTATAAAGTCTATGGGCTTGTCGCGAACTAAGTGTGATATGCAGACGATAATTTAAGAGAAAAAAAACTTGACAGACTTACGGCGTCAGTTGGTTCGGGTCCATCGACGAATGATCTTTCGGCGTGCTCCACAAATCGCTGTGGAAAAAAAGAGAATAATTACGCGCTCTCCGTATTCTGCTTTTGTTTCCACTTCACTTTCTTAAATAATAGTGTGTAACATAATTAAATTAAAATAAAAATAGTACAAAGAAAAATTATTAACCTATACTAATTTTAAACATTTTTTTTCATTATAACTATTAAAATTTTTTCCTTAAATTTTTTTTTTAAATTATTTGCGGAAATAACAAATTTTTTGTATTGGAGTGTATAATAAAAAGAAGGGCTTCAACAAAATAAAAATATAAGCGAAGCCCAGAAATCCTTTCTTCCAATTGCTCCGCCGCTTTAAATCTTTATACGTCTGTCCACGACACACACCTTTATCATCGTTTATGCGGTTACAGGTATGTAATATACGCTGCAATTTTGTTTGTGTGTGTAGACGCAACAGCCAGACGCAAGCATCGTTGACTCATCACGCCGAAACAGCTGGTTTATGTTGTTATGTTTATTTTATTTCGCTTGAACTGTGCCAACTCAATGCGTTTACATAAATTCAAATTTTAATATACATTTTAAATCAATATTTTAATAAGCCAACCATGTCCCTGTCTTACGGGTCTTAGACGCAGAGATCTGACCCATGGTTTATAAGCTGCTGGATAACTTATATGCTGATGAATATGCTTATAAGCGGCTGAATATGCTTATAAGTTGATGACTAGGCTTATAAGTTGCTAATTAGGCTTATAAGTTGATGAATAGGCTTAAAAAGTCGATGAATAGGTTTATAAGTCGATGCATACGTGCCGTTTCTGTTCCAAAAAAAATATAGATCAGATGCCAGACTCACACTAATAATTTTTAAATACAAGTATAATAAAAAAATGAAAATTCACCTGAATAAACGGCACGTTTTCTGAATAATCTTTTTCTCGACGTTAGAAAATATTTTCTCAAAGACGTTATTCTCCTTGACTGATGCAATAGGAAAGAAAGTGCCTAGCACATCCACTAACTTGGTACCCCTTTCCCAGCATCTTGCTGGAACCAAAATTTCATGTCATTGCCTTTGACAATGGAAATTGCTATCGCTTACTTTCTTTACTTTTCTTTTGCCTCGATAGCAATGTTTTTCCCTACAGGTGGAGCTAATCGTTCCTCAATCAAACTATCAAACAAAAAAATTACAAAATATACGTTATAATGTATTGTTGTACAAGTATATCTTATGTTTTTTTTGTTCTATATTATCAATACATTATTTAATTCGTTATCATTAATAGCCTTAATGTTACCTATTATTAATTTCGCTCGTTGTTCAGTCACCATTCAGTTGGTGGTACAGGCTGAGATGATATACTCCTGACTAACGCGGATCCGGCACTGCACACCCAACCCCATAAGGGCTGGTGTCAACCCTTCGCATGCCCTCACTGCTAGGCAACCATAGGATCTTGTCGCGACTGTAATACAGCCTACGACAACGGCTTGCAAGTTGGGACCCAACAGCTATGTATTTAAATTCAAACACCCCGAGCAAATGCTCAAATGAAGTCCGCAATCCATTTACGAAAAGCGGCAAAATGGTTAGGTCTCCCGTAGAGGAGACACTACCACACCAGGCGACAGTTGCAATGTCGACTTGAGCAGCTCGTTTCTGTGTGATCGCGGTAAGCAGATCGCATTGCTAGTGGAGATGCAGGATGGGTACAAGCGCCGATCCATCCACACTCCCATGTGGGAGTGCATAGAAAGCATCAAGGCCCTGTATTAGTTGGAAGCTTCATACTTCAGCATTTTCATGATAAATAAACAGGTAACATGCTTATAGTCCAACAAAATTGTTTTAGCTGTTTTTGCCTTTGATATTTTAGTTTATATGAATTCAGCTACACGACGACAGGGCCAAGGCCACTGTGAGGACGCACCAGGCGTGACAGACATCACCACTGTTCAGAACAATGGCTGATCCTAAGAGGAAGCAGGATGTAGGTGTGCGGACTCCGCAAACAAAGCGCTGTAAGCGACCGCCGGCTACGCAGGCCTCTGGCGGCCTACCATCCACACCTGGACGATAGGCTAATCGCCAGAGTAGATGATTGGCAGAATAGGCGAGGAGGGGACTAGACTTCCACGTTACACAGTTTTTCTAAGCCATGGACGGTAAAGAAAATATTTGCATAAATTCAAGCACGAGGAGACCCAAGTCTGTCCGCACTGTCCGAATTTCGACGAAGACCCGCACCATCAAAAATTACACGCTCGAGATATTCACATTAGGAATAATCGCAGAGGTCGACTCAGCCGAAGTGCAATGGCCAAGCCTCACTCCGGAGGAACCGCTTTCGTGATCACGGTTAACCTCTACGCCAGGTAAGTGAAGTATAGGGTGTAAGGCCGGCCTAAGGCCCGGCTTACATCGCGACTTATAATAGAACGATAATCATAAGATAATTATAAGAGCGCACGGAGCGCAATAGAATGTAAGGTAATTATAAGAGCGCACGGAGCGCAATAGAATGTAAGATGATCATAAGATAGAATATAAGATAATCGTAAGAACGCACAGAGCGCGATAGGAGCGCACGAAGAGCCGTGGAAGGAAAGAAGAGGAGAGGGCCATGACTCACCACGGGCTCGGGCAATCCCGAGAGCCGATAGGGGGCACAGGCGAGGCTTCATGGACGAAGCTGGACAAGGAGTGAGTCATTCGGTCTGGGACCAAAAAGTGAAGAAGTTCTGATTCAAATTGTGCGTGTAAGAGGCTGTCGAGCGTTCCTCCAGCCGTGGTGACAAGTACAAGTGTCAAACTATCCAGAGAAGACCACAAGTGTGAAGAGAAAAGGGGCCAACGACCCTCCGAGAATAAAACCAAGTAAGATATAACCGAGTTAGTCGGCTAGGTCATACCCCGCTTACTGCTAAAGCAAGCGAAATATTATAGGCGATTGTAACGGCGCATATCCTTCCTGCCCGAGCGTACGGCATTCCACGCTCGCCGTTACATCACCTAATAATTCCCGACCTTTGCGTGACCGCTAGAGTCTGCTCCATCCGCGCGAACGGCACGTCTATCAACTCTCGCTATCTTTCCGTCGTACAGGGTATTTTCTTAGTGTAGGCGTTTACCACACTAAGAGCACCTAAACACGGGACGACAGTCGTTAATATTCTCGGCCTATGCCTTTCCCACTTTCTTCATCCTCGAATACAGGCGAAGCCATACCCTGTAGATTAACTAATTTGTCAAAAACTAGAGATTAAGTGCATACAATAAAGATTGTTCGAGAAATACAAGCCGCCATCTTTGAGTTCCTTTCCTCGTTAGCTTCACGCCTCTTGTTCTCAGGTAGGACACCCTTACAAATATTCTTGTAGAGAAGAACCCTGTCTAGACTGAGTCTACACCCTATCTAGAATTGCCCCTTTACAAGGGCATTATCTCATGTGGTTCCTCCAGTAGATGGCCTAATTTGGTTCATGCTGGAGGAGGAAGGTAATTGGAGAGCTATAACACAGCTCATTGATCATATTAAGATACCGGCTTACTGGTTGAATGCGGATATAGCTACGGCCCGGCTGGAGTGCATACGTGCACGGCGCCTGTTGCAGGACTTTCGTACCAAGAGAGACGCGTTGTCAAAGGCGATCGAGCGCAGCAAAAACCGCCGTTAGAGGAAACTTTGCGAAGAGGCCGAGTCGTTTGCTACCATGCAGCCGGCAATACTCGCTTGCCACTATAACGTCTGCATAGAGAGACGAGTATTTCCGTCGAGTTGGAAACTGCAGAAGCTTGTCTTACTAGCCAAGAGCAGCAAGCCCCCCGAAGACACTTCGACATACAGACCACTCTGTATGCTTGATGTGACCGGCAAGCTGTTTGAGCGGATCATCAGCAAAAGGCTGACGGACGAACTGGATGAACGGCAAGGAATCTCCCACAAACACTCCGCAGGGAAGTCGCTTAGTGGGTTTTACTGACAACGGTTGTCACTGTTGCAAAAGAGTTGCCGGACGTGGAGGCAAAAACTAATGCAACAGTCCAGCAAGTGATTAACTGGCTCCATAGGAACTCGCTCTCCTTAGCCGCGCACAAAACAGAAGCGGTACTTATCAGCAGCAGGAAGAAGGTCGAGCTAGCCACCATTCTTGTTGGTGGGTGCGCAATCACCTCGAAGCCTGCTATATCTTGGCGTAAAATTGGAACACCGACTTTCATTCAAGCAACATCTTGAACACTCGGCAGCAAAGGCCGCCAAGGCAACGACTGCACTTTCGCGACTAATGACGAATATCGGAGGACCGCACCAAAATAAATAAAAATCAAAAAAAAAGCACACATGCACAAACAGCTGCTTTGTGTGCGGTCTACCGAATACCATCAGAGCAGGCCATAGATTGTCAACTGTTTGTGCTTTGTCGTAGACGGTTGCGTTTATCTGTGCTCGTATTATATTTATTTTATTCTGTTTATTTGTGTTTAAATAATTAATTTTTTTGCTAACAAAACTATTTTATTTAGTGCGATACATCGTCCGCCTATTTGTGAAATTATTTCAAGTGTTAAAGTAAATTTTAACTCTTTTAATAATAATATTTTTCTAATCTGTAAGTTTTGTTTTTGCTTTTCTGTTTTAGTGTCGGTGCACTCTCGCGCAAACGTAAGTTGTTGTTATTGTCAGTAAGCTTGCTCACTAACAGTTTCGTTTTAGCGCTCTTTCTTATTTGCATGCATTTAAGCAAACTAACACTGTTTGTTGTAGTTGCTTTCTGTGTTTGCCGCTCTCCCTCAGTTTCTTTTTCTCTCGTTCTTGTGGTAACTGCATTGCTCGCGTTCCAGCGCTAGTTGTTTTTGTTTTGATTTTGAGTATTCGTGCATTAGATTTGTCTCTCGTTTTTCCCTTTCTTGCGCAGGGTATTTGTTATTTTTGACTCGTCTTGCGTTATTCTTTTTAATTGCCATCTCATATATAATAATGTCTGTCTGTTGAATTAAAAGTTGTAAATGTCAGTCCGATTCCAAGGCTGAACTAATTTATTGTTGGTTGTGTGACAATGTAGCACATGTTAAATGTGCTGGTTACGCAACCAAGGTGAAAGATTATATTTCCAGTAAGTCTGGACTTAGGTGGTGTTGCGAGTCTTGTCGCGAGGCTGAATTAAATTTGCAAAAATTTATGAGGCAGACAAGACAGGGCTTTAATACCCTCCGAGCTGCATTCACCAAACTTCATGGTGATTTCCAGTGCTTGGATGATAATTTTAATAATTTAAAATTGTCATCCATGCCACCTGAGCCGAAGAGTGTAATGCCATCTACACCAGTCTCTTCGGCAACACCACAATTTTTAACCCCTCACCTTTCGCCTACACCTCCGATATCCCAACATTATCCTGATACTGTCGAGCATACGAGTTATTATTCGCCTGCTCCTATTAGGGGATCTAAGAGCGTGATTGCAACTGATTCGTCGGTCAGCAACACAGCTCTTAGTTCTCCCAATACATTGTCAGTCTCTATTCCCCTTCATGCAATTAGGGCTGCTAAGCCCCTGATTGCTGTCCCAATAAAAAAACAAATTTTCATCTCTAGGCTTGCCCCTGACACTTCGATTGATGATGTTAAGTCCTACATCCAATCGAAGTCTAAACTATCCGATTTATCTGTTGATAAATTTAGATTTAGTTATGCCAGAGTAATTAGCTCATTTAAAATTAGTGTTCCGGCGGAAGCATACAACACTATATGTTGCAAAAACTTCTGGCCGAAAGACTTAATTATAAAAGAGTTCGAGTCAAGTAGAAGAAATCGGCCTCCGCTTGCTCTGCCTCCTTCATCTACTTCATCCTTATCTTTTAACAACGTAGCAAAAAACTAACACTTTCCTTAACGTACCAGAGTGTTAGAAGGCTTAACTTTAAACTTAATAGGCTTTATGTAAACAGTTTTTCGTTTGATGCTAACATTATTATCTTTACTGAAACCTGGCTAAGGCCCGAAATTTCAGACCTTTCATTATTTTGCAATAAATACACATCTTTTAGATGCGATCGTTTGTCGCGTATAGGAGGTGGTGTTCTTATTGCCGTAGACTCTGATCTTCTATCAGAATCTATTTTATCTCCTTGCCTAATTAATATTGAATTTATTGCCGTTAAAATTATATATAAAAATATTTCTATATAAATAACGTGCTCTTATATTCCGCCACAGTCCGATTTGTCTGTATACCTGGAGCATATTTCTGCTATTGAGTCCATTTCGTCACTACTTTCTAGTAGTGATTACCTCTTTATATTTGGTGACTTTAATTTGCCGGATGTGGTATGGTCTGATTCTCCAAATGTTTTGATGCCAACCACATCTCACGAATTTATCGATTCGCTTTTAGAGATGTCTCTCTCTCAAATTAATCCGGTTCGTAACTGTAATGGTCGTCTACTTGACCTTATTTTTGCATCGGATCCTTTCTCTAGTTCTGTAATACAAACATGTCCTTTAGTTGTCCCCGAAGACCCATATCATCCTACTTTAGACTTAGTTTTTGAACTGCCTACATGTGAGCATATTTGTTCTATTAACCCGGTCGTTACAACACGCTGTTTTCGTAAAGCAGATTTTGTAAAACTTAATTCATTAATTTTAGAGACAAACTGGTCGCAACTGTACTCTTGTACTAACATTAACAGTGCTACTTCAATCTTTTATAATATTATAAAATCACATTTTGACTAATGCGTTCCAGATGAGCTTCCCAGGAGAACTAATAGACCTCCTTGGTTCTCTAAAGAATTGGCAATGCTTAAAAATGTGAAGACTAGATATTATAAAAGATTTAATAGTTCGAATAATCCTTCAGATTTTTCTCGTTATGTTATAGCCAGAACAAATTTTGTTGTTTGTAATTCGCGTTGTTACAATAACTACCTTATTCGTTGTCGTTTGCAATTTGCTCAGAATCCTAGGCAGTTCTACAACTTTGTCAATACTAAACGAAAAACTTCCTTACTGCCCTCATCTGTTTCTTATGAAAACATGAAAGCAAATACTGATCAGGCTTCAGCCGATCTTTTTGCAGAATTCTTCCAAAGTACTTATTCATCTTCTAACTTTCTTCCAAATTCCCCTTATCCTTATACCTTGCCGAAATCTAACTGCATTTTTAGTCCTGTGATCCTGAAAAGTTCGTTAGTTAACGAACTTAACTTAATCAAGCCAAGTTATTCACCAGGCCCAGATGGAGTAGCAGGATGCGTACTTAGGTACTGTGCTGATTCTCTATGTAAGCCCTTGCTTAAATTATTTGAATTGTCTGTTAACTCGTGCTCTTTCCCAACCATTTGGAAGGAATCATTTATAATTCCTCTTCACAAAAATGGTTCAAAGTCTGATGTTAAAAACTATAGGTTTATTTCCAAATTATCCGCGATGCCTAAAGTGTTTGAGAAGCTAATAACATCTCAACTACAACACTCGTGTAGCTCTATCATTTCACCCTGCCAACATGGTTTTGTGAAATCGAAATCTACTACCACTAACTTACTTGAGCTTACCTCCCTTGTTATTAAAGGTTTTCAGAACAAAAAGCAGACTGATGTAATTTACACAGATTTCAGCAAGGCTTTCGATTCCGTTAACCACTATCTCTTGCTTAAAAACTTAGTACTATCGGATTTCCACACAGCCTTCTTATGTGGATTTCCGAATATCTTTCTTGTAGAACCCAAAAAGTTCTCTTTAAATCCTCACTGTCTAAACCTCTCTTTGTTACCTCTGGTGTACCCCAGGGTAGCCACCTTGGGCCTTTACTTTTTAATTTATTTATTAATGATCTCCCGTCTATTTTCCTTCACTCCTATGGAATAATGTACGCCGATGATGTGAAGCTGTGCTTATCATATAATGACAACAACTGTCCTTATTTATTGCAATCGGACCTGGATTTGTTTTTAGCTTGGTGTAAATGCAACTTGTTGTTTCTGAATTGCTCTAAATGTAAGGTTATGTCATTCTTTAGAAGTACGCCTCACACATTTAATTACATGCTCGACCGGGTTTCTCTTGAGAGATTAGACTGTGTCACCGATTTGGGATTTCTTCTCGATCATAGACTAAAATTTGACAAACATATCGCGCTTACAGTCAACAAGGCGACTCAATCTCTTGGATTTATCAAACGACGGTCTAAGGAATTCGACGACCCTTATACGACTAAGCTGCTATATACTTCTCTTGTTCGGCCTATTCTGGAATACGGATCTTGTGTGTGGTCTCCTCAATATTCGGTACACCAAGACAGAATTGAGTCTGTTCAAAAGAAGTTTCTTCTTTTTGCTCTTCGCGGCTTTAACTGGGTTCCAGGTACTGATTGCCTTCATCCTTCATCCATCTCTTACTAACCGTCGCATGATGCTGGGAGCTCTATTTTTACATAAATTAATAATTGGCAAAATTGATTCATCTCTGCTATTGAGCCAAATTAACTTTTCTGTACCTTTGAGACGTACTCGTAACTTTACACCGATTTTTCTAAATACTTGTAATTCTAACTATTCTCTGCATGAACCTTTTCGAGTTCTCTGTGTTGACTATAACAGACTTTTCCGAGTCTTCAACTCAGAGTCCTCTTTTGATACGATTAAGAACCATATCCTTAACTTTTTAACACGTAGTAACTTGCACTAATTTGCTTTACTAATCTTAGTGATCTGATTGGGTTTTTCTGGGTTTTTCCCAATCCTAGCAACAAATGTTGGATCATTTAATATTCTTATTTTGAACACCCCAGATATTAATCTTTAATTTATTTCTTAAATACTTCATTTTAAATTTAAATTATATTTTTCAGTTTTAATTTATATTAAAAATTGTAATTTTTTGGTCGACTGTTAATAGTTGACATTAAATAAATAAATAAAAAATAAATAAATAAATAAATAAATAAATTGTCGTAAAAGGCGACTAAATGGCACGGGGATGTTCTGCTCGCAGGAGAGATGGCCATTAACCCGGAAATGGTCAGCTTGATTCCTTTCCGTGACAGTTAAAGCGGCTTGTGACCTCCGGCACCAAGCCAGGTATCCCCCGGATTGGAACTCCACAACCGTGGGTGCCTAGCAAACACGAGAAGGCGACCCAGTCCCGTGTGGTGCGCGGTCTTACGAATACCACCACAGCAGGTCATGGCTTGTCGTAAGAAGCGACTAAACGACACGGGGATGCCTACTCGGAGAAGAGCCTAACACTTCAGTAAGCGGAGTAATATCTGGCTGAAATGGCTGTTAGGTGTAACATATTACCTAGGTAAATGTTGAGAAGCATGATGGAATGTTGTAGTCGATCGGATCACGCGATTTAATTCCGGCTCTAGCTCGTCGGCAATTGGAACTGGGGTAAAAGACCGCATCGCTACTCTATTACTCTAGTATCAATATTATCATTACTAAAATTTCGCGTGTAAGAACGTGATAAGGGGTAGGGAAAAAAAGAGGGGAGCCTACATTGCCTTTCGTTGTGCTGCAGCGTTAAGTTGTTATTAACGCTACATATCCCCACCCAACCTTGATTACTTTCTGCTATCATCATTACTGAGTAATATCTTACACAACTAAAGCTGCTCTATACACTACACTCCTTCATGATTTCCGAATAAAAAGGTTTTTAAGTTACAATACATTATAATATTTATTAATACGACTCAAGCTATCCCTATTACTAACATTATGTATAAAATTTCTGTTTTAATTTAATATTTACGCATTAATATTTTTCTTCATTACTTTAGCGAAAAAAAATGATTTTAAACTACAGAAAACAAATCGATCGTGAAGGCGACAAGACCTCTGTCTTTAATCGTGCTCCGGAGTCAATTTAATAAAACAAAACAAAAATTTTAATTGTGCAGTGAAGCGAAAGAGACGCTGAATGCGATGATTATTTGTGCAACTAATTGTTGTACTTAGAAGATTTAAGTTCTTCAAACTAATTAAAGAAAAATAACAAAATAAAATAAAAAAAAAAAAACCAACAATAAATACTATGAGCCAAAACGACATGAGGGCCGCGCGTCAACGTGAGCAAGACGAACGCCGGCTCTCTTTGCAATGTAACAACGCGTACTTCTCGTTTGTCGCTTCACAAACTGTAAATAACACCGAGCTTACTGCTGACCAAGCGCGGTCACTCACCCCCAATTCAATCAAAACCAATACGCTCAGTATGACAACAAACGACAGAGCGCGATCTTGCTCGCCGTCAATTCCAACAACAACCTACACGCTAATGAACGAAATGCGTACTTCCCCCATGCCGAACCTCACTCCGCAACAAGTGCGCACGACAAAATTGTGCACATCAACGGTAACTAGCATAGTAACTTGTCTCTCGAGTACAGCTGCTACGACAACAACAACTGCAACCATATTACCCGCTCGCCCTATCGCTTCGACAACAACCGCTGCTTCTGCTATGTCAGCAATGTTACCTGCTCTCCCAGCGAAAAAAGTACGCCTATACAGACTGGTATGGATCGCTATGTACAAATTAAGCGAAAACTAAGCCCACAAAATTTGTCAAAAGGCAACCAACCCAAAATAAACCGCAGTAATCCAAATCAAACACCTACTGAAAGTAACAGATTTGCAATTCTCGCAGATGAACTGGATGAACCCCATACTGAAAAAGACATCAGGAAAAGCCGAAGCCGCCACCAATATACAGCAGAGAAAAAAGCTCTAATACTCTCGTTAACAAAATAGTAGACCTGAATGGAAAAGATAATTATCATATAATTCCCCTAACCAAAGGAATTATTCACGAGACCAAAGTGCAAGTCAAAACCGAAGATAACTACAGAGTGCTAACCAAATACCTAAACGATACCAACATAAACTTCTATACGTATCAACTAAAAAGCAGCAAAGGCCTGCAAGTGGTACTAAAGGGCATCGAAACTGATGTAAAACCTGCTGATATCTCAGAGGCTCTGAAGGAACATGGATTCAACGCGAAGATGGTCATCAACATACTAAACAAGGACAAGAAGCCCCAAATCTGTTCTAGTTGCGGTAGCATGTAATGCAACACCACAATCTTAAAATGCACCGCCAAAGATTAAAAAGACGAAAGCACAAATAGAGCAGCTCGTTCTAGAGAAGCGTCGTCTAAGACGAGAATGGCAATCTCATAGATCGCCATCCGCAAAGCAAAAGCTTAAAGACGCCACAAGAAGACTTACAAAAGCGTTAAAACAAGAGCAGGATTTTTGCCATCGCAAAACACCCACTATGGAGAGCCCATCCATCACTATGCCCACCGGAAGAAACAGTTATGCCAATAAGAAACTCGGCAGGCGAGTGGGCACGCAGTGACGAAGACAGAGCATCCACTTTCGCCATGCATCTTCAAAATGTATTTCAACCAAACCCTGCAACGAACGCATTCACATTACCGCAGCTAGCAGACGAAAACGAACTGTCATATTCTCCAATTATATTCAAACCGCAAGAGATTGTTAAAATCATTAAAGAACAACTCCAAACGAAAAAGTCACCAGGATGCGACCTAATAACCCCGAAGATGATTATTGAACTACCTCACTGCGCAATATAACCAGACTTAGCCATTTTCCAGACAGATGGAAAAAATCTGTCATTATAATGATACCTAAGCCTGGAAAAGATCACACGGTCCCCGCATCATATAGGCCCACAAGCCTACTATCATGATTATCAAAACTTCTCGAAAAATGTCTCCTAACATACATTATCCCATATCTGAATAACCACAATATAATCCCCGCACATCAATTTGTTTTCCGCGGAAAACATGGAACAATCGAGCAGGTCAACCGAATAACATCTAATATTCGTACTGCTTTTGAATATCGGGAGTACTGTTCTGCGATATTTTTGGACGTGGCCCAAGCCTTTGGCAGAGTCTGGGTAGATGGACTGATGCATAAAATAAAAACAATGCTCCCTAGTTGCACACACAATCTGCTAGAGTCGTACCTTTACAACAGAGCATTTTCAGTGAGATGCAACGCTGCCATATCAGTTGAGCATATCATAGCTGGAGTTCCTCAAGGCAGCGTTCTTGGTCCTACGCTATACATCCTTTTTACAGCGAACATCCCCACTAGTAGCCAAATGTTAACATCCACATTTGCTGATGATACCGCGATACTAAGTCGTTCGAAATGCCCACTGCGAGCAACAGCACAACTTGCTGGACATCTGGCGACTGTTGAGAAATGGCTATCTGACTGACGAATAAAAATTAATGAGCAAAAATGCAAGCATGTTACGTTTACTTTAAACAAACAAGACTGCCCTTCAGTTACACTATATAATACTGTAATCCCAAAAGCAAACGAAGTAACGTATCTTGGCGTACACCTTGACAGACGCCTCACCTGGCGCAGGAACATTGAAGTTAAAAGGATGCAACTAAAGCTGAGGGCCAACAGCCTCCATTGGCTTATCAACGCACGATACCCCTTAGACTGGACTATAAGGTTCTGCTATATAACTCCGTCCTAAAACCGATCTGGACCTACGGCTCCCAGCTCTGGGGAAATGCTAGCAGCAGCAGTATTAACATCATCCAAAGGGCTCAATCAAAAATTCTGAGAACGATCACTGGGGCACCCTGGTACGTTCGGAACGAATACATCCATAGAGACCTGAACATCCCTCCAGTCAGAGACGTCGTAGTCCAGAAAAAAGAAAAGTACCTCATAAAGCTTTCTGCCCATCCAAATCATCTTGCAAGAGTTCTAACACGGTCTTCTAGCCGATCTCGTCTTCGCCGCAACGACTTTCCAGCCCAACGATAAACACTTAGGGACCAGTAGATTCTAAGCAGTTGCAAATGTAATAAATTAATATAGATTTGTAAGATTTGTAAAATTATTGTTAGTCTCGTAAGAGAAGATCCAATAAATAATGCAAGGTAAAAAAAAAAATAAAAATAAACTACAGATAATTAAAATTGTGCAGACTAGTCTTACGTTCAACATTAACGAAAATGCAATAATGCAAAAACAAATGCATTAGCTCAAGCAAATCAAAATCAAAACAAAGAAGAAAATAATTACGGTAGGTGCTTAAAAAGTCTATGGGCTTGTCGCGAACTAAGTCTGATATGCATCCGATAATTTAAGAGAGGAAAAAAACTTGACAGACTTACGGCGTCAGTTGGCTCGGGTCCATCGACGAAAGATCTTTCGGCGTGCTCCACAAATCGCTGTGGAAAAAAAGAGAATAATTACGCGCTCTCCGTATTCTACTTTTGTTTCCACTTCACTTTCTTAAATAATAGTGTGTAACACAATTAAATTAAAATTAAGATAGTACAAAGAAAAATTATTAACCTATACTAATTTTAAACATTTTTTTTCATTATAAGTTAATGAAAATCCAGAAATCCTTTTTTCCAATTGCTCCGCCGCTTTAAACAGTCAGACGCAAGCATCGTTGAGTCATCACGCCGAAACAGCTGGTTTATGTTGTTATGTTTATTTTATTTCGCTTGAACTGTGCCAACTCAATGCGTTTACATAAATTCAAATTTTAATATACATTTTAAATCAATATTTTAATAAGCCAACCATGTCCCTGTCTTACGGGTCTTAGACGCAGAGATCTGACCCATGGTTTATAAGCTGCTGGATAACTTATATGCTGATGAATATGCTTATAAGCGGCTGAATATGCTTATAAGTTGATGACTAGGCTTATAAGTTGCTAATTAGGCTTATAAGTTGATGAATAGGCTTAAAAGTCGATGAATAGGTTTATAAGTCGATGCATACGTGCCGTTTCTGTTCCAAAAAAAAAATATAGATCAGATGCCAGACTCACACTAATAATTTTTAAATACAAGTATAATAAAAAAATGAAAATTCACCTGAATAAACGGCACGTTTTCTAAATAATCTTTTTCTCGACGTTAGAAAATATTTTCTCAAAGACGTCTATTCTCCTTGACTGATGCAATAGGAAAGAAAGTGCCTAGCACATCCACTAACCTGGTACCCCTTTCCCAGCATCTTGCTGGAACCAAAATTTCATGTCATTGCCTTTGACAATGGAAATTGCTATCGCTTAATTTCTTTACTTTTCTTTTGCCTCTATAGCAATGTTTTTCCCTATAGGTGGAGCTAATCGTTCCTCAATCAAACTATCAAACAAAAAAAAATTACAAAATATACGTTATAATGTATTGTTGTACAAGTATATCTTATGTTTTTTTTTTCTATATTATCAATACATAATTTAATTTCTTATCATTTATAACCTAAATGTTACCTATTATTAATTTCGGCCTTTCAAATCTACTCGTACAATCAAAACGACAACTATAAAAACGTGGCCGCCTTTCAAGCCGCTCCAAAAATGACTTGCTGTATAATGCGCCATTTCTAAAGCTGTACTCGCCTCCGTTCCGCTAAAACCTAACAAGTCTCCAAGAACGCTCGTTGGTCAGCCACCATTCAGTTGGTGGTACAGGCTGATATGATATACTTCTGACTAACGCGGATCTGGCACTGCACACCCAACCCCATAAGAGCTGGTTTCAAGCCTTCGCATGCCCTCACTGCTTGCATAGACAATCATAGGATCTTGTCGCGACTGAACTACAGCCTACGACAACGGCTTGCAAGTTGAGACCCAACAGCTATGTATTTAAATTCAAACACCCCGAGCGAATGCTCAAATGAAGTCCGCAATCCATTTGCGAAAAGCGGCAAAATGGTTAGGTCTCCAGTAGAGGAGACACTACCACACCAGGCGACAGTAGCAATGCCGACTTGAGCAGCTCGTCTCTGTGTGATCTCGGTAAGCAGATCGCATTGCTAGTGGAGATGCAGGATGATTACAAGCGCCGATCCATCCACACTCCCATGTGGGAGTGCATAGACAGCATCAAGGCCCTGTATTAGTTGAAAGCTATTCAGCTACACGACGACAGGGCCAAGGCCACTGTGAGGACGCACCAGGCGTGACAGATATCACCACTGTTCAGAACAGGTGTGCGGACTCCGCAAACAAAGCGCAAACAAAGATGATTGGCAGAATAGGCGAGGAGGGGAACTAGACTTCCACGTTACACAGTTTCTCTAAGGCCATGGAGGGTATAGAAAATATTTGCATGAATTCAAGCACGAGTCCGAATTTCGACGAAGACCCGCACCATCAAATATTACACGCACGAGATATTCACATTAGGAATAATCGCAGAGGTCAACTCAGCCGAAGTGCAATGGCCAAGCCACTCCTGAGGAACCGCATTTGTGATCACGGTTAATCTCTACGCCAGGTAAGTGAGGTATAGGGCATTATCTCATGTAGTTCCTCCAGTATATCACCTAATTTGGTTCATGCTGGAGGAGGAAGGTAATTGGAGAGCTATAATACAGCTCATTGATCATATTAAGACACCGGTTTTCTGGTTGAATGCGGATCCCAAGTATGCGGAAACTATGGATCATTGAGGAAGCATCTCGCATTAAAACTGGTAAAGCGCCAGGCCCAGACGGAGTTCCATCGCGTGTGGTGAGGACGTTTGACCACTCTGTATGCTTGATGTGACCGGCAAGCTGTTTGAGCGGATCATTTGCAAAAAGCCGACGGACGAACTGGATGAACGGCAAGGAATCTCCCACAAACACTCCGCAGGGAACTCGCTTAGTGGGTTTTACTGGCGACATTGCAGTTGTCACTGTTGCAAAAGAGTTGCCGGACGTGGAGGCAAAAACTAATGCAACAGTCCAGCAAGTGATTAACTGGCTCCATAGGAACTCGCTCTCCTTAGCCGCGCACAAAACAGAAGCGGTACTTATCAGCAGCAGGAAGAAGGTCGAGCTAGCCACCATTCTTGTTGGTGGGTGCGCGATCACCTCGCAGGCTGCGCTGCTATATCTTGGCGTAAAATTGGACCACCGACTTTCATTCAAGCAACACCTTGAACACTCGGCAGGAAAGGCCGCCAAAGCAACGACTGCACTCTCGGGACTAATGGCGAATATCGGAGGACCTCACCCACGAAATCGCTGGCTTATTATGCATGTAGTGAGGTCTATAATACTGTACGCAGCACCGATCTGGGCCACTGCCAAGGAAACAAAGACACTTGGGCAGCAATGCAGGGCCACATACCACACGTTCGCCTTACGGGTGGTAAGTGCATTACGCACAATCTCGGACGACGCAACGCTTGTTCTCGCCAGCATGATACCGCTCGTTCTTATGCGGCGGAGACAAGAAGCACTGAGTTGAAAGCAGCAGCGAAACGGAGCTCCACTCTGGTAAAGTGACAGGGGAGATGAAGGATTGCAGCCAGCGACGTTTGGTTGAGGCGCATCATCCCTGATGTGCGCCAGTGGTTGAATAGGAGTCACGGACAGGTTGTCTTTGGGTGCTTAAGAGCATATCTGGGTTCCGGCATCAGGATAGTCCGTTTTGCACACACTGTGCCTAGACGTAGAACATGTATTTTTTGTGTGTCCTCGATTTACTGCTGAACTGGAAGATCTAAGTCTAAGCATTGGGGCACCTTTTTCAGTCACAGACTTATAAGACTACTTAGTTCGCAAAACAATTGGTTAGCAATTAGCTACACATGTGCAGTAATCATACAATCCCTGCGCCACGCTTAAAGACAGCGCAAACTAATTGGAGATTGGAGAGCTATAATACAGCTTATTGTTATATCCTACTTAGCTCGCAAAACAATTGGTTAGTAATTAGCCACACGAGAAAATTATTATCCACGCTGAAAGACAGCGCAATCTTAATTCAGACTTTAGAAGAGTTTCTAGATGAGGCTTTCATGCCATTCTCCCCCTCGTGAAGTCCCCCTCGGTTCAGTACATCGGGACGGAACGGGGTAGGGTTAGGTTTAGTGGGTGAATTACCCACACTTTTGGGCTTTTTATGCTTCCCCCCATTTAACACACAGCCGCGTTGTGTGCGGTCTACCGCATACCATCACAGCAGGTCATAGCTTGTCGTAAAAGGCGACTAAATGGCACGGGGATGTTCTGCTCGCAGGAGAGATGGCCATTAACCCGGAAATGGTCAGCTTGATTCCTTTCCGTGACTGTTAAAGCAGCTCGTGACCTCCGGCACCAAGCCAGGTATCCCCCGGATAGGAACTCCACAACCGTAGGGTGCCTAGCAAACAGAAGAAGGCGACCCAGTCCCGCCAGTCCCTTACGAATACCACAACAGAAAGTCATGGCTTGTCGTTAGAAGCGACTAAACGACACGGGGATGCCTCCTCGGAGAAGAGCCCGGTGGGCCGAATGACAGTACCATTAATTTGGCAATGGTCAGCTTGATTCCTCTCAAAAGTAGGAAATGCAGCTCGTGACCTCCGGCAACTAGCCAGGTATCCCCCGGATTGGATCCTCACACCCGTGGCCATCCAATAAACACGAGAAGGCGACAGAGATAAATCCCAGTATATCTCAGAGATTGACCACTGGACGCCCCTTACTGATCTTACGACACGTGGGCCGACGTGGTACAGTATTCTAACACTTCAAAAGCGGAGTAATATCTGGCTGAAATGGGTGTTAGGTGTAACATATTACCTAGGTAAATGTTGAGGAGTATCATGGAATGATGTAGTCGATCGGATCACGCGATTTAATTCCGGCTCTAGCTCGTCGGCAATTGAAGTGGGGTAAAAGACCGCATCGCTACTCTATTACTCCAGTATCAATATTATCATTACTAAAATTTCGCGTGTAAGGACGGGATAAGGGGTAGGGAAAAAAGAGGGGATCTGTCCATGATATACACTTTTATCATCGTCTATTCGTATAGAGGTATGTACCGCCGGTTCAATTTTGTTTGTGGGTGTAGACGCAATATCCAGACGCAAGCACCGATAACTCATCAAGCCGAAACAGCTGGTTTATGTTAATTTGTTTACTTTGTTTCGCTTGATCGGTGCCAACTGAATGCGCTTAGTGGAGCTAATCGTACCTCAATGTATAACTATCAACCAAAAAAAACATTACAAAATATACGTTATAATGTATTGTTTTACAATTATATCCCATTTTTTTTTTTTTCTATATTATCAATACATAATTAAATTCCTTATCATTAATAACCTTTATATTACCTATTATTAATTTCGGCCTTTCAAATCTACTCGTACAATTAAAACGACAACTAAAAAAACGTGACCGCCTTTCAGGCCGCTCCAAAAATGACTTCCTGTATAATGCGCCATTTCATAGACTAATGCTGTACTCGCCTCCGTCCCGCTAATACCGCCAAGTCTCCAAGAAAGCTCATTGGGCAGTCACCATTCAGTTGGTGGTACAGGATCAGATGACATACTCCTGACTAACGCGAATCCGACACTGCACACCCAACAGCGTTGGTCGAAGGAATTCGACGATCCTTTTAGCACGAAATTACTTTTCGTTTCACAAGTTCAGCCTATTCTTGAATACTGCTCATGCGTATGGTCCCCTCAATATAATAACTATGAGGCCCGCATTGAGTCAGTACAGAAGCAATTTCTTCTCTTTGCCCTTCGTGGTCTTAATTGGGATCCCAATCTTCGGTTGCCTTCCTATTCCTATAGCAGACTTCTTCTACTAAATCTTCCCTCTTTAACTAACTGTAGAAAAACTTTAGCTGTTTTATTTATTCATAAATTATTAAACGGCAACATTGACTGTTCTACTCTTTTAAGTCGCTTAAACTTTTTCATTCCTTACAGACCTACTAGAAACTATCTTCCTATATATCTTCCGGGATGCGTCACTGGTTATGCCTTGCATAATCCTTTTCGCATTCTATGTTTTCTTTACAATTCACAATTTCATGCTTTCTCTTCAGAACATTGTCTTCGTTCTATTAAACTGTCGCTTTTCAACCACCTTCGGTGAATCCTTTACTAATACTAATACTCATTGTTCTGATTGGGTTTTTCTGGGTTTTTCCCAATCCTCGCAACAAATGTTGGGACAATTTAAATTTAAATTTAAATTTATATTCAAATTTAAAATCATCTTTTATTTTCCCCAGCCTTCTTCTTTATTTTATTTATACTTTTTTACTTTTAAATTTAATTTATTTTACTTTTCAATTTAATGATTTTTAATTTTAATTTTAATATATTGATTGATTCTAATGTCGACTGTTCTTAGTCTGAAGACTAAAAGTCTGCCATTTTATTGGCTTTTACAAGTTTTATGCGCAGTACCTGTTTAATAAAATTACACTTCGCGCTGGCATATGTATTTCCTAAAGATTGTTACAGACAATTGTTGATGTCTCACAATCTTTGACATGGTTTATTTTGCGACGGCTTTATGCACGATGCTGGCAAGCGCCTTTCCATCTTTTTTATCAAACTCTGCTTTCTGTTCAGCACTGTCCTATTCGTTTTTAACGACGCGACCACACACATACTGCCACAGCTCTGAGTGTATCTGAGCACTTTTCATTTGAACGACCTACGCACTATAATTTAGGTCATCGAACTTTTCGATCGATTTCATTACCGAATTAATTTTTTCTATGAATTATCTCCAGAATTATCGGACTATTCTGGGCCCATAACCTGTTTGATTTATATTGTTAATTTTTTATAACCGCATCATGTGGAGACCAGTGGACATACCTTGTTTTATATATTTATTTCATCAGTCGCGAATCGATCGTGAAGGCGACAAGACCTTTGTCTTTAATCGTGCTCCGGAGTCAAATAAATAAAAAAAAAACACAAATTTTAATTGTGCAGTGAAGCGAAAGAGACGCTGAATGCGATGAAATCGTAAAAATTCATTTCTTTGTGCAACTAATTGTTGTACTTAGAAGATTTAAGTTCTTCAAACTAATTAAAGTAACTAACAAAATAAAAAATAAAAAAAAAACCAACAATAAATACAATAAGCCAAAACGACATGAGGGCCGCGCGTCAACGTGAGCAAGACGAACGCTGGCTCTCTTTGCAACGTAACAACGCGTACTTCTCGTTTGTGTCTTCACAAACTGTAAATAACACCGAGCTTACTGCTGACCAAGCGCGGTCACTCAACCCCAATCCAATCAAAACCAATACGCTCAGTATGACAACAAACGACTGAGCGCGATCTTGCTCGCCGTCAATTCCAACAACAGCAAACACGCTAATGAACGAAATGCGTACTTCCCCCATGCCGAACCTCACTCCGCAACAAGTGCGCACGACAAAATTGTGCACATCAACGGTAACTAGCATAGTAACTTCTCTCTCGAGTACAGCTGCTACGACAACAACAACTGCAACCACATTACCCGCTCGCCCTATCGCTTCGACAACAACCGCTGCTTCGGCTAAATCAACAATGTTACCTGCGCTCCCAGCGAAAAAAGTACGCCTATACAGACTGGTTTGGATCGCTATATACAAATTAAGCGAAAACTAAGCCCACAAAATTTGTCAAAGGGCAACCAACCCAAGTTAATCCGCAGTAATCCAAATCAAACACCTACTGAAAGTAACAGATTTGCAATTCTCGCAGACGTACTGGATGAACCTGATACTGAAAAAGACATCAGGAAAAAGCCGAAACCGCCACCAAAGCACTAATGCTCTCGTTAACAAAATAGTAGACCTGATTGGAAAAGGTAATTTTCATATAATTCCCCTTACCAAAGGAATTATTCACGAGACCAAAGTGCAAGTTAAAACCGAAGATAACTACAGAGTGCTGACCAAATACCTAAACGATACCAACATAAACTTCTATACGTATCAACTAAAAAGCAGCAAAGGCCTGCAAGTGGTACTAAAGGGCATCAAAACTGATGTAAAACCTGCTGATATCTCAGAGGCTCTGAAGGAACATGGATTCAACGCGAAGATGGTCATCAACATACTAAACAAGGACAAGAAGCCCCAACTTATATTCAAAGTCGAACTTGAACCAGATAATAAGGCACTCAAGAAAAACGAAGTGCATCCAATTTATAATCTACAGTTTCTACTGCACCGTAGAATCACTGTCGAAGAACCACATAAACGCAATGGTGCAGTGTGCAAACTGTCAAGAGTCCGGCCATACAAGATCCTACTGTACGCTTCGCCCTGTATGCAGAGCTTGTGGAGAACTTCACAACTCTGTAAACTGCCCTCAAAATAGATACGACCCCAGCACCAAAAAGTGTGGTAATTGTAGAGGCAATCATACAGCAAACTACCGAGGTTGTCCTGTGTACAAGAAACTAAAAAACCGGATACATCAACGAGTGTGTTCACTACACTGCCAAAATGTACAAAGTACATTTACACCCTCAAAATGTAATGGAAACGTAACGCTCGCAAATACATATATACCCTCTAAAACAAATGAAAACGTAACATTCGCTAGAGCACTTAAAACTGGCCTGGTTAGCCCCGCACCCACAAGTCCTATACCACCCTTCGCTTAAACGGAGCAGACACACAAACATCAACCAACAATACATCCACAAAGCAACATTAAATCGCTGATAATCAATCTGCAAGAAATCATAAAGGAATTCATGACATTTGTGCGCACGACTATGCAAGACCTCATGCGCAATCAAAATCTTTTGATACAAATGCTTGTATCACAACAATCAAAATAATGTCTTCCCTACGTATGGCACTGTGGAACGCCAACGGCGTTTCACGACCAAACTTGAACTGACTCAATTTCTCCACGATAAGCAAATCGACGTGATGATACTTGCAGAAACACACCTCACAAGCAAGTATAACTTCCAAATACAGGGCTACTCTTTCTACGGCACAAATCACCCAGATGGAAAAGCACATGGTGGTTCTGGAATCTTAATAAGAAACCGTATTAAACACGTTTTTCGCAATGTTTTTGCCAACAATTACCTACAAGCCACATCTATTAATATAAACTCGTGTAGTGGTAATCTAACTCTTGCCGCGGTGTAATGTCCTCCGCGCTTTACAATATCTGAAGACGATCTTATGGGTTTCTTTAGCACGCTAGGAGAACGTTTCATAGCAGCAGGCCACTACAACGCCAAGCACATGCACTGGGGATCTCGTTTTGTGACCCCAAAAGGAAAGCAACTGTATAACGCAATCTCTACTGTAAGTAACAAGCTCGACTTTGTTTCCTCGGGTAGGCCTACTTACTGGCCAACAGATCCCAAAAAACTGCCTGATTTAATTGATTTTGCCATAACAAAAAATATTCCCCGCAATCTGATTTCCGCGGAATCCCTTTCGGACCTATCATCTGACCACTCGCCAGTACTCCTAAATCATCTACAGCGCCCGGATCTTGAGGAGCAGTCATGTAGATTAACATCATACAGAACTGACTGGATTGAATACAAAAAATATATAAGCTCTCACATCGCACTAATTCTAAGGCAAAATGATAAAGCTGATGTAGATCATATTATACACCACCTGGAATCTGTGCTAGTTGTGGCAGCACGTAATGCAACACCGAAATCTACAAATGCACCGCCAAAGATAAAAAAGACGAACGCACAACTAGAGCAGCTCGTTCTAGAGAAGCGTCGTCTAAGACGAGAATGGCAATCTCACAGATCACCATCCGCAAAGCAAAAGCTTAAAGACGCCACAAGAAGACTTACTTTTTTACTTTTTTACTTTTTTACTTAAACAAACAAGACTGCCCTTCAGTTACACTATATAATACTGTAATCCCAAAAGCAAACGAAGTAACGTATCTTGGCGTACACCTTGACAGACGCCTCACCTGGCGCAGGCACATTGAAGTTAAAAGGACGCAACTAAAGCTGAGGGCCAACAGCCTCCATTGGCTTATCAACGCACGATCACCCCTTAGCCTGAACTATAAGGTTCTGCTATATATTATAACTCCGTCCTAAAACCGATCTGGACCTACGGCTCCCAGCTCTGGGGAAATGCTAGCAGCAGCAGTATTGACATCAAAAGGGCTCAATCAAAAATTCTGAGAACGATCACTGGGGCACCGTGGTACGTTCGGAACAAATACATCCATAGAGACCTGAACATCCCTCCAGTAAGAAACGTCGTAGTCCAGATAAAAGAAAAGTACCTCATAAAGCTTTCTGCCCATCCAAATCATCTTGCAAGAGTTCTAACACGGCCTTCTAGCCGATCTCGTCTTCGCCGCAACGACTTTCCAGCCCAACGATAAATACTTAGGGACCAGTAGACTCTAAGCAGTTGCAAATGTAATTGTTAATTAATATAGTTTTGTAAGATTTGTAAAATTATTGTAAGTCTCGTAAGAGAAGATCCAATAAATAATGCAAAGCAAAAACAAAAAAATTTATTTATTTATTTATTTAATGTCAACTATTAACAGTCGACCAAAATTAGAAAGTAACAGTACAATTTTTAATATAAATTAAAACTGAAATAAGATAATTTAAATTTAAAATGTAATATTTAAGTTAAAAATTAAAGTTAATATCTGGGGTGTTCAAAAGGAGAATATTAAATGATCAGACATTTGTTGCGGGGATTGGGAAAAACCCAGAAAAACCCTATCAGATCACTATGATTAGTAAAGCAATTAGTGTAAGTTACTACGTGCTAAAAAGTTAAGAATATGGTTTTTAATTGTATCAAAAGAGGACGCTGAGTTGAAAACTCGAAAAAGTCTGTTATAGTGAACACTACAACACTACAACACTACAACACTACAACACTACAACACTACAACACTACAATAATTACTATCACAAGTATTTAGTGAAAGTGGTGTGAATTCACGAGTACGTCTCATAGGTACAGAAAAGTTAATTTGGCTCAATAGCAGAGATGAGCCAATTTTGTCAATTATTAATTTATGTAAAAATATAACTCCCAGCATCTTGCGACGGTTAGTAAGAGATGGGAGGTTAATCAAAAGCAATCTACTGTGGTATGGAGGCAAATCAGTACCTGGAACCCAGTTAAAACCACGAAGAGCAAAAAGAAGAAACTTCTTTTGAACAGACTTAATTCTGTCTTGGTGTACCGAATATTGCGGAGACCACACACAAGATCTGTATTCCAGAATAGGCCGAACAAGAGAAGTATATAGCAGCTTAGGCGTATAAAGGTCGTCAAATTCCTTAGACCATCGTTTCATAAATCCAAGAGATTGACATGTTGACTGTAAGCTCAATATGTTTGTCAAATTTTAATCTATCGGTGACACCGTCTAATCTCTCAAGAGAAACCCGGTTGAGCATGTAATTAAATGTGTGAGGCGTAACTGTATAGAATGACATAACCTTACATTTAGAGCAATTCAGAAACAACAAGTTGCATTTACACCAAGCAAAAAACAAATCCAGGTCCGATTGCAATAAATAAGGAGAGTTGTTGTCATTATATGATAAGCACAGCTTCACATCATCGGTGTACATTAGTACATAGGAGTGAAAGAAAATAAACGGGAGATCGTTTATAAATACATTAAAAAGTAACGGCCCAATGTGGCTACCCTGGGCTACACCACAGGTAACAAAGAACAAAGAAAAAAAAGATATTCGGAAATCCACATAGGAAAGCTGTGTGGAAATCCGATAGTACTAAGTTTTTTATGCAATATATAGTGGCTAACGGAATCGAAAGCCTTGCTGAAATCTGTGTAAATTACGTCAGTCTGCTGTTTGTTCTGATAACTTTTGATAACAAGGGAGGTAAGCTCAAGTAAGTTAGTGGTAGTAGATTTCGATTTCAAACCATTTCAAAACCATGTTGGCAGGGTGAAATGATAGAGCTACATGAGTTTGTAGTTGAGATGTTATCAGCTTCTCAAACACTTTAGGCATCGCGGATAATAGTTTTTAACATCAGACTTTGAACCATGTTTATGAAGAGGAATTATAAATGATTCCTTCCAAATGGTTGGGAAAGAGCATGAGTTTACAGACAATTCAAATAATTTAATCAAGGGCTTACATAGAGAATCAGCACAGTATCTAAGTACACATCCTGGTACTCCATCTGGGCCTGGTGAACAACCTGGCTTGATTAAGTTAAGTTCGATAAGTAACGAACTTTCCAGGATCACTGGAATAAAAATGCAGTAAGATTACGCCAAGGTATACGGATAAGGGGAATAAGGAAGGAAGTTAGAAGATGAATAAGTAGTTTGGAAGAATTCTGCAAAAAGATCGGCTGAAGCCTGATCAGTATTTGCTATCATGTCTTCATAAGAAACAGATGAGGCCAGTAAGAAAGATTTTCGTTTAGTATTGACAAAGTTGTATAACTGCCTAGGATTCTGAGCAAATTGCAAACGACAACGAACTAGGTAATTATTGTAACAACGCGACTTACAAACAATAAAATTTGTTCTGGCGAAAACATAACGAGAAAAATCTGAAGGTTTATTCGAACTATTAAATCTTTTATAATATATAGACTTCACATTTTTAAGCATTGCTAATTCTTTAGAAACCCAAGGAGGTCTATTAGTTCTCCTGGGAAGCTCATCTGGAACGCATTAGTCAAAAAGTGATTTTATAATATTATAAAAGATTGAAGTAGCACTGTTAATGTTAGTACAAGAGTACAGTTGCGACCAGTTTGTTTCTAAAATTAATGAATTTAGTTTTATAAAATCTGTTTTACGAAAACAGCGTGTTTTAACGACCGGGTTAATAGAACAAATATGCTCACATGTAGGCAGTTCAAAAACTAAGTCTAAAGTGGGATGATATGGGTCTTCGGGGGCAACTAAGGACAGGTTTGTACTACATTACTAGAAAAAGGATCTATTACAGTTTCGAACCGGATTAATTTGAGAGAGAAAGAGACATCTCTAAAAGCGAATTGATAAGTTCGTGAGATGTGGATGGCATCAAAACACTTGGCGAGTCAGACCATACCACATCTGACAAATTAAAGTCACCAAATACAAAGAGGTAATCACTATTAGAAAGTGGTGACGAAATGGATTCGATAGCAGAAATATGCTCTAGGTATACAGATAAATCGGACTGTGGCGGAAGAAGAGCACGTTATATATATAGAAAAATTTGTATATATAATTTTAACGGCAATAAATTCAGTGCTTGTTAGGCAAGGGCACCATCCCCTATACGCGACAAACGATCGCATCTAAAAGATGTGTATTTATTGCAAAATAACGAAAAATCTGAAATTTTGGTCTTTAGCCAGGTTTCAGTAAAGATAATAACGTTAGCTTCAAATTTCTATCTAAATAAAGCTTATTAAGTTTAGAGTAAAGCCCTCTAACGTTCTGATAGGTTATAGAAAAAGTTAGTTTTTTGCTACCTTACTAGATGATGCAGATGAATTACTAGAAGAATTTAGAGGCAGTGCAATCGGAGGCCGACTTATTCTACACTTTTATAATTAAGTCTTTCGGCCAGAAGTTCTTGTAACATATAGTGTTGAAAGCATCCGCCGGAACACTAATTTTAAAAGAGCTTATTTTTCTGGCATAACTAAATGTAAATTTATCAACAGATAAAACAGACAGTGTTAACTTCTATTGGATATAGGACTTAACATCATCAATCGAAGTGTCAGGGGCAAGCCTAGAGACGAAAATTTGTTTTTTAATGGGGATAGCTATCAGGAATGGATTCGGATAAAATCTGGAGAGAACTAAGAGCAGTGTTGCTTACCAACGAATCAGTTGCAATCACATCCTTAGAGCCCCCCATAGGAGCAGGCGAGTAATACCTAGTAAGCTCGACAGTATCGTATAAATTCGGGGGAATCGGACAAGGTGTAGATGAATGGTGAATGGTGAATGGTGAGGAGCTAAAAATTGTGGTGTCGCCGAAAAGACTGGTGTAGACAGCACTACACTCTTCGGTTCAGATGGCATGAATGACAATTTTAAATTATTAAAATAATCATCCAAGTTCTGGAAGTCACCATGCAGTTTGGTTAATGCTGCTCGTAGGGTATTAAAACCCTGTGTTGTCTGCGTCATGAATTTTTGCAAATTCAATTCAGCCTCGCGACAAGACTCGCAACACCACCTAAGTCCAGACTTATTGGAAATATAGTCTCTCATTTTGAAGAGAGCTAACTGACAGTAACAACAACAACGTCTGCGCGAGAATGCACCGACTCTAAAACAGAAAAGCAAAAACAAAACTTACAGATGAGAAATATATTATTATTAAGAGAGTTCAAATCTACGTTTAGCACTTGAAATAAACGCATAAATAGGCGGACTATGTATCGCACTACATTATACATACGATACAGGCAAAGTGAGAAATAAACTAAAACGAATATGTGTACATAGGCAATAATTCCGTTGGTGTGCATGTGTGTTTGGATGGATCTGGGTGGCGCCACTTGCAAAAAAGAACGGACTAAGCCGAGCGAGCTATGCAGCTCACCACTGTTGCTTCAGTTGTGTTCAAGTTCTACTTTGCATTTTGATTTTTTGATCTAATATAAAGTATATTCAATTTTAATTTCTTTCTTTTTTATTTTGATTTCATTAAATCAATAATTTATTTATGTTTTGAATGACTTTTTTGAAAAAAGTCAAAAAATAAATTATTTTATTGTATTTTTATTGGCCTCGAATGGAATAATTCATTTTACATAGAAACATATGGGAAAATTAGTTTTGTTTTACGAACGTTTTATATAGCGAACCAGTTTCTGGAACGAATTACCCGAGGGTCGACTGTATATAATTGTACCTTTGTATGTATACATTTATATCAGTTTAAAAAAAAAATCCTTTTTTAAAATAAACAATGGCCGACGTTGTTGAAATAAAGTGTTTAGTTATACTGGGATAAACAACAAAAAGAACATAATACGAGGGGTATTCAAAAAGTAAGTTTCCCTGTGTTGGGTAAAAATAAAAAACAAGTTTTAGGCTGTAAAAATAAATTTATTTTATTCTTTACCTCTTAAACTATTCATGGTCTATACATATTGGACATCAATACATTTTTTGTATCTGTTTGAAAGCTTAAGTAAGCCTTCCTTAAAAATTTGCATGCCCTGTTTTATGAGCCACTTGTTTGACGACTTGTTTGAATTCGTTATTTGAAACGAAGTGCTGGCCACCCAAGCTTTCTTTTAACTTTGGGAGAAGGAAATCGTCACTTGGTGCGAGGTCTGGGGAGTATTTTTCGAGCATTTCAAAAACTTTTGGGCGGCGTGAAGTCATTGTTGTTTGTGATTTTCGGAAAGCAGGCGTGGGCCCCATCTTGCGCAAACTTTACTGTAACCAAACCTCTCCGACACTATTGTATGGACTGAAGCTCGGTGAATTTGACATTCAGGAGGCATAATTTTAAAAATATCGTCAATAGTCAATGCTATGTCCTCCTGAATAATTTTTTCAGCCGCTGCAATCGCATCGTCCGTAATGACGCTTTATGGGTGTCCAGCACGCTGCTCATCGTGCACTTCTACGCATCCATTGAAAAAATCTGTGCGCCATCTTCGCACCATTTGGACACTTATACAGTCTTCACCATAAATAGACACCAATTCACTGTGAATCTCATTACCGTTTAACCCTTTTGCAGTTAAAAAAACGAATAGCCGAACGTAATTAACAATCGGACACGCTTTGCACTGTAACTCGATGATTTTCGAAATCGTATTACTGAAAACAGTATTCTTGGTCACCAAAACTAATTCCGTTGTTTTCGGTAGAACCTACACTGAAACTATGTTCAGCTAGGGTCCGCTAGGAGGCGTCTGAGTGAAACTCCAGACTACGGAAACTTACTTTTTGAATACCCCTCGTACATAGTTAGTTACAATATTAATTTTGTATTATTAATTTGCTGTGAAGACGTATCTGTGTCTCTCTCTCTGTGTCAATATCTTTTTTGTCCTCATTTTCTACATCATTATCATTTTTATTGTTGTATTTTCGAGAGATTCTACATTATCTATCTTCTCATGTTTTTCTATATTATTTATACCTGTGAATCTTTTCTCCAACAATGAACAATTGAACTCCTCAATTAATTTAAGAAAAGTTTCTGAGCTGGGATCATAAACAGTAGCCGAATTGATGTTCTCCTTCGAATTGATACGAAATTTCGATCTTATTATATTTATCAGTTCTTCATTAGAAGAAAGTAAGCAGTAAGAAAGTTTTTCGTTTAGTGTTGACAAAGTTGTAGAATTGCCTAGGATTCTGAGCAAATTGCAAGCGACAACGAATTGGGTAACTATTGTAACAACGCGAATTACAAATAATAAAATTTATTCTGGCGATAACATAACGAGAAAAATCTGAAGGATTATTCGAACTATTAAATCTTTTTTAATATCTAGACTTCACATTTTGAAGCATTGTCAATTCTTTAGAGAACCAAGGAGGTCTATTAGTTCTCGTGGGAAGCTCATCTGGAACGCATTAGTCAAAAAGTGATTTTATAATATTATAAAAGATTGAAGTAGCACTGTTAATTTCGGTACAAGAGTACAGTTGCGACCAGTTTGTTTCTAAAATTAATGAATTTAGTTTTATAAAATCTGTTTTACGAAAACAGCGTGTTTTAACGACCGGGTTAATTGAACAAATATGCTCACATGTAGGCAGTCCAAAAACTAAGTGTAAAGTGGGATGATATGGGTCTTCGGGGGCAACTAAGGACAAGTTTGTACTACAGTACTAGAAAAAGGATCTATTACAGTTTCGAACCGGATTAATTTGAGAGAGAGAGACATCTCTAAAAGCGAATTGATAAGTTCGTGAGATGTGGATGGCATCAAAACACTTGGCGAGTCAGACCATACCACATCTGACAAATTAAAGTCACCAAATACAAAGAGGTAATCACTATTAGAAAGTGGTGACGAAATGGATTCGATAGCAGAAATATGCTCTAGGTATACAGATAAATCGTACTGTGGCGGAAGAAAAGCACGTTATATATATAGAAAAATTTGTATATATAATTTTAACGGCAATAAATTCAGTGCTTGTTAGGCAAGGTGAAAAAATAGGTTCTGAGTCTACAGCAATGAGGACACCACCTCCTATACGCGACAAACGATCGCATCTAAAATATGCGTATTTATTGCAAAATAACGAAAAATCTGAAATTTCGGGCTTTAGCCAGGTTTCAGTAAAGATAATAATGTTAGCTTTAAAAGAAATACTATCTACATAAAGCTTATTAAGCTTAGAGTTAAGCCCTCAAACGTTCTAATAGGTTATAGAAAAAGTTAGTTTTTTGCTAGCTTACTAGAAGATGCAGATGAATTACTAGAAGGATTTAGAGGCAGTGCAATCGGAGGCCGATTTCTTCTACTTGACTCAAACTCTTTTATAATTAAGTCTTTCGGCCAGAAGTTCTTGTAACATATAGTGTTGAAAGCATCCGCCGCAACACTAATTTTAAAAGAGCTTATTTCTCTGGCATAACTAAATCTAAATTTATCAACAGATAAAGCAGATAGTTTTAACTCATCAATCGAAGTGGCAGGGGAGTTATACAATTGTCATCACTTACCACTCCCCCACTAATTACTCCTAAAATGATACAATTGTCATCACTTTCCACTCCCCCACTACTTACTTCTAAAATGTCGACACCCTCACCACACACACAAAAAAAAAGTGATTTCTTGTAACACAGCTAAAGGCATAAACAAAATCATTTATGTGCAAAAGTGTTTAAAAAAAAAAAAAACTATAGTTGCATAAAAAAAACATCAAAGTTATTAATGTGTCACCCTAAAACTTAAAACTTAAAAAACCCAAAACATTAAACCTAAAATCTTAAAACATTCAACCTTAAACCTCAAGCATCAAACCAAAGAAATATAAAAACTCAAAACCCCAACCCTACAACTTAACAATAAAAACAAAATAAAAAATTAAAAATGGCAAACGATAATAGTGAAATACAAAGGTGAATTCAAGCATTAACCCAAATCATTGCTCAACAAAAACATGGGATGGCCACTGTAAGCCCACCTACAAGGCAGCGAAACAACATCGAAAAAGAAACAAGGTATTTACCTACATTTACGGGAGAAGAACCAAGTAATTAACGAATACGGAAATGATGCAGACCATGTATTCAGCGTGATCTTCAACACTAAAATTCAAGGACAAGCACGGACTGTACTAAACATCAACACTCCGACGACTTGGCAGCAATGCAAGGAAAAATTACGTCATCACTATAGACCAAGAATGGACCAAATGGGTCTCACAAGGAAAATCAACAATCTCAGAGTAAGCAGCATTAGAGATTTAGATATTAAAGTAAGATACATTGTAGAAGAGAGAACTGATTTTGTGGTATTCGAAAACAACGAAAATCCTGTTAATATATTAAGTGCACTCTTAATACAAAGAATTAAAGAATTACCCTCAGGACCTATGACAGTTTCATTAATGCCTCTTACTACAGTACCAGCAGTAAGACATGAGATTGCATAACATATTGGTCTAAACATGGGTAATTTAAATAAAAAATTATTAATTCGGAAAATTTTGATAATGGATCAGGTATACATATTACCAAAATACTAATAACAAGCAACAAACAAGTACAGGCAATAATTATACAAACCACAATATACAAAAAAGCAAAAACACAAGACAATATTATACTGACAATCAACAACAAAATCGAAATTATACTAACAATCAGCAACAAAACCAATATAATACTAACAATCAGCAACAAAATCGAAATTACAATAACAATCAACAAAACAAAAACCAAAGTCAGAATACACTACAAAATAATAACGTACAGCAACAAAATCCTCAAGATACAATGAGTGTAGACAACTTGAAGATGAAGATAATGAGAGCACAATTAGTGAGAACCCCGAAGAATTTTTTACCCAGTAGCCTCGGACAATCTAAAAATGTATATAGAAGGAACAATTGAGGGATGCAGAATTTTGTTTTTAATAGACACTGGATCCACAATTGGCTTAGTGAATACAAAGAGAGTACAGGAAAATGTTTATGTAAAAATAGAAAAGTACAGAAAGACCATTCACACTATATTAACACAAAATTTGAAACGAATACTTTTCTGGTAAAAACCAAAGCACCGAGTGAATTTCAATATTTCCGAAAAATGCATTCAAGATGGGTAGCCTTACCCCTAGACAAATTATATGACTTTCTATTGGGCATGGACTTCTTTCAAAGAAACATATAAAAATAGATTATATAAAGAAAACAATACAATTAATAAATAATATCAAAATTCCATTCTTGTCCAAGATTCCTGAAGAAACTTTTGTACTAGACGTGAGTGAAATTGAAGACTTCAATATGACAGGCTTAAATACAGAAGAAAGCCAAATTATAAGATCACTAAATAAAAAATTTAAAGGGTTATATTACAAGGAAGGGGATCAATTAACAAACACAAATACAGGAGTACATAGTATAAAAACTACTACACACCAACCAATACATTCCAAAATATATAGGTGTTCTCCAAAATATGAAGAGGAAATCAGAAGACAAATAAGAGAAATGGAAAAAAACGGTGTAATAAGGAAAAGCCGAAGCAAATATAGTTCACCTATATAAAAAACTACTACAGACCAACCAATAAATTCCAAAATATATAGGTGTTCTCCAAAATATGAAGAGGAAATCAGAAGACAAATAAGAGAAATGGAAAAAAACGGTGTAATAAGGAAAAGCCGAAGCAAATATAGTTCACCTATATAGGTGCCGAAAAAATAGATAATTCAGGAGTGAAGAAATATAGATTGTGTGTAGACTATCGCCGTTTGAATCATGTAAAAACATAGATAATAATGACGAATAGAATCTAGAAATATTGGACACCATACACTCAGCAGATGAAAACGAACCAATAGATTTTTATATAAAAGACGAAACAGTAAACAAATTTAAAACACAAATCATTGTAACATACTCAGCAAAGGATAGTATTATCAAACGAGAAGAAAAAAAGATTATAGAAATTAACCCAGCAGACGAAACACTTGAAATAGAACAAAAATTACAAGATAATATAAATAAAGGCACAATAGGCATATATTCAGAAGTACCAGACTCAGTATATTACAAAGTACAATGTATCTTAATCGACCTTTTTAAAGACACAAAGAATATAAAATTTATTAAATGCACAAAAAGAGCTATAGAAATACAAAATGAAGAACAACTTCATAAAAAAATCGCATTATACCATACAAAAGAATCCCTACATAGTGGCATGAACGAAACATTTTATACCTTAAAAGACAAAATTTATTTTCCAAAACTAAGAGACCACATTAATCTGGTAATATCAAACTGCAGAAAGTGTAGAGAAACGAAATACGACAGAAATCCAATAAAACCAAAGTTTAGCAGAACGGAAACCCCACAGGATAAAAATCAAATAATTCACTTAGATACTTTCCATATTAAACATAGTTCGTTTGTAACAGTAAAAGACAAACTCACTAAGTTTGCAACAGCATATAATATTAAAGACAGAAATTGGAGAGCAAAATAACACATCATAATAGAGCAATTTACAAAGTTTGGTAACCCCAGGAAAGTTATTTTGGACAATGAATTCAGAGCAGAACAAATATTAAGTTTTTTAAACGAAAAAAATTTAGAATTACATCTGACAAAGCCAAATTTACACACAGGAAACGCAGACATAGAAATACTTCATTCAACACTTATTGAAATTGTTAACAGCATAGACGAAGACATTGCAATAGAAACAAAAATTCAGATTGCAATAGGAGCATATAATAAAAGGTATCATACTACCATTCAATGTTCACCTAACCAGGCAAAGAATGAGAAAAATGCAGAAGAACTTCAAGAAACAATAAACAAGAACAAAGAAAAAATTATAGACAATTTAAATGAAAAAAGGGAAAATTTTGAGGAAAACAGAAAAGAAGGCCCAATAAAAAATTATAAACGCCTTAGACCCAAAGATGAACCGTATTTCAGACATGCTAAATTAGAAGACGTACACCCCTGTAATATTAAGAGACCATTAAAAATGGAAGAAGTATAAAAACAACAAAAAACAAATTTTATTAAAAACGTAAGAATTTTATATACATACATATATACAACCTTAGTAATTAATTTCCCCATTTACAGAAAATTTTTTTGATCATATTAATATCACTCTCAATGGTACAGGCTAGACTACATGTGGTACCAATTCAAGAAAAAGCAGGATACGTACCAATACACACTCAGTCAATAGAAGTTGTTGACGAAACCATAATAATATTACTTATTATTGGCATAAATCAACTTACTAACATTATCAATAAAATAGAAAATAATATTCAAAACATTGAAATAACAGACAAAGAATTAATCATTAACGAAATAGAACTAATCAAAGCTAAGATCAAATCTATAACCCCATCTATCAGATCAAAGAGAGCACTTATAAATGAAGCAGGAACAATGTACAAATGGCTTTTTGGATTAATGAACAATGAAGATAGGAAAAATATAATACAACATTTAGACATCATAGACCAAAATAACCATGAATTAATTAAAAATATGAATAAACAAATTTATATTAATACACTTTTCAATGACACTATTAACCAACTAGCAAACACTATTTTACAAGACAGAAACATAATAAAACTACAATATTTCAAGCAAAAATAAATGAACAAAGCAAAGAAACAATAAAGAAAATCTTATTTAATGACCAAATGCAAAAATTAAAAATTATAGAAGAAAAAGTAAATTACATTCAGGAAAATATAGCATCAGCAAAAAAAATATATTTTTACCCGAAATATTGACAAAAGAAGAAATTATTAAATTTGAAATAGATTTTTACAAAATTAAACTGATTTGAATGGGCATCTTAAAATACAAAAACAATACAATTGTAATGGCAATCAAACTACCCAAAACCTTTGTTAAAACAGACCTCAAACTAATCACTCCAATGCCAAATGAAAACTATATTTAAATTGATCAAGAAAACTTAATTATCACACAAATTAAAAATAAAACATATGAATATAAGGAAAGTGTAATTTTAAGAGAATTAAAATTAAGCAAAAGTTGTACACTTTATAATAATTGCAACTTTATATTCAACAACAAATCAAGTATAGAACAAATAGATGATGAAACAATAATCATAAGAAACGCTAAAAACGAAATACTTATTCAAAATTATGACAAAAGAGACCTCGTACTAAATGGAAACTACTTAATTCAATTTGTAAATTGTCAGATTCAAATATTATATGAAACTTTTTCAAATGAACAAAAAGAATTCTATGATAGATTTTTCTACCCAACAAACTTATTAAATCTATTACACAAAACACTTTAAATTTTGAACACTACACTTCAAAACTTTGAAAATTTAAAAGAAGTAACAGAATTAAAATTTCACAAAAAAGTCGGTTATGGAATGGCATTGGTCGTTACATTTATCATAATAATAGTAGGACTCAATTTATATATTAAGCTAAAAAAGAAAAATATTGACATTAAAATAAAAAGAATTCAGGAGAATTCAAACTTTGGCGGCGAAGGATACAATTGTCAACAAATACCACTCCCCCACTAATTACTCCTAAAATGATACAATTGCCATCACTTACCACTCCCCCACTACTTACTCGTAAAATGTCAACACCCTCACCACTAAAAATAGCACAATCCGGACTTCAGTCCACTCTAATGTAAACCAAACCAAACCACATAAGAATATTATAAACATAGCTGGACCAATGAGCAGTTTGGCCACCAGACACCAATAATGTAAACTCAGAATTATAATATAAGAAAAGAATTGTAGAGCAGGAACAGCAGTTTATACTCAACCCTAAAACAAACCACTTCTCGAATAAATACTGTAAAAATATTTTAGAGTGTTGTATTTTTTCAAACAAATATATACTCAAGTATATATAATTACAAAATATATGCTCAAGTATATATAATTGGGGCAAGCCTAGAGACGAAAATTAGTTTTTTAATGGGCACAGCTATCAGGGGCTTAGCAGCCCTAATTGCATGAAGGGGAGTGGATACGGAGTGGATACGGGAGTGGATACCTTGGATATTTTGTATAATCTTGTACAAGATTTTTTTTTCTTTTTATTTTTACGCAGAGAAAGTAATGTATTTTATAAATAAGCAAACTACAGTCGACCCTCGTAAGTAATAACTCTTGTGCTTTGTCGTAGACGGTTGTGTTTATCTGTGCTCGTGGTATATTTTTTTATTTTGTTTATTTGTAATAAAGTAATCAATTTGTTTTCTTATAAAACTATTTTATTTAGTGCGATACATCGTCCACCTATTTGTGCTATTACTTCACGTGCTTAACTTAGATTTAAACTCTTTTAATAATAATATTTTTCTCATCTGTAAGTTTTGTTTTTAGGTTTTAGAGTGGGTGCATTCTCGCGCAGACGTTGTTGTTGTTACTGTCAGCTAGCTTGCTCTCTAACAGTTTCGTTTTAGCGCTCTTTTTTATTGGCATGCATTTAAGCATACTACACTGTTTGTTGTAGCTGCTTTTTGTGTTTGCCGTTCGCCCTCAGTTTCTTTTTCTTGTGCTTACTGCATAGCTTGCGTCCCAACGCAAGTTGTTTTTGTTTGAGTTTAAGTATTCCTGCATTAGTTTTGTTTCTTGTTTTTCCCTTTCTTGTGCAGGGCATTTGTTATTTTTGACTCGTTTTGTACTACTTTTTTTTTTAATTTTCATTTCATTTATAATTATGTCGGTCTGTTGCATTGCAAAGTTGTAAATGTCAGTCCGATTCCAAGGCTGATCTAATTTATAGTTGGTTGTGTGACAATATAGCACATGTTAAATGTGCTGGTTATGCAACCAAAGTGAAGGATTATATTTCCAGTAAGTCTGGACTTAGGTGGTGTTGCGAGTCTTGTCGCGAGGCTGAATTAAATTTGCAAAAATTCATAAGGCAGACACGAAACGGCTTTACCAAACTACATGGTGATTTCCAGAGCTTGGATGATAATTTTAATAATTTAAAATTGTACTAATGTACGCCGATGATGTGAAGCTGTGCTTATCATATAATGACAACAACTCTCCTTATTTATTTCAATTGGACCAGGATTTGTTTTTTGCTTGGTGTAAATGCAACTTGTTGTTTCTGAATTGCTCTAAATGTAAGGTTATGTCATTCTATAGAAGTACGCCTCACACATGTAATTACATGCTCAACCGGGTTTCTCTTGAGAGATTAGACTGTGTCACCGATAGATTAAAGTTTGACGAACATATTGAGCTTACAGTCAACATGGCGACTCAATCTCTTGGATTTATGAAACGATGGTCTAAGGAATTTGACGACCTTTATACGCCTAAGCTGCTATATACTTCTCTTGTTCGGCCTATTCTGGAATACAGATCTTGTGTGTGGTCTCCGCAATATTCGGTACACCAAGACAGAATTAAGTCTGTTCAAAAGAAGTTTCTTCTTTTTGCTCTTCGTGGTTTTAACTGGGTTCCAGGTACTATAGTAGATTGCTTTTGATTAACCTCCCATCTCTTACTAACCGTCGCAAGATGCTGGGAGTTCTATTTTTACATAAATTAATAATTGGCAAAATTGACTCATCTCTGCTACTGAGCTAAATTAACTTTTCTGTACCTATGAGACGTACTCGTAAATTCACACCACTTTCACTAAATACTTGTAATAGTAATTATTCTCTGCATGAACCTTTTCGAGTTCTCTGTGTTGACTATCACAGACTTTTTCGAGTCTTCAACTCAGAGTACTCTTTTGTTGCAATTAAAATCCATATTCTTAACTTTTTAGCACGTAGTAACTTACACTAATTGCTTTACTAATCATAGTGATCTGATAGGGTTTTTCTGGGTTTTTCCCGATCCCCGCAACAAATGTTGGATCATTTAACATTCTCCTTTTGAACTCCCCAGATATTAACTTTAATTTTTTATTCAAATACTTCATTTTAAATTTAAATTATATTTTTTCAGTTTCAATTTATATTAAAAATTGTATTGTTACATTCACATTTTGGTCGACTGTTAATAGTTGACATTAAATGAATAAATAAATAAATAAATAAAAAAATAAGCAAGCTACAGTCGACCCTCGGTTAACGAACGCCTCGCTTAGCGAACATTTCGTATAACCAACTAAATTTTAAAGCAAATCAGGTTCGCTTTGTGAACGAAATTTTGTAGAGTAAACTGTGAAAAAATTGTGTTTTACCGTTAGAGTCAAAAATATTCAAAGTCAACGGAGACAAATAAGGCACACATGGCCTGTATTTTGTTTTTCTTATTTCGGTTGTTGGTGTGCATGTGTGTCTGGATGGATCTGGGTGGCGCCACTTGCAAAAAAGAACGGATTAAGCCGTGCGAGCTATGCAGCTTCTTCTTTGTATTTTGATCTTTTGATATAATTTTAATTTCTTTCTTTTTTATTTTGATTTCATTAAATCAATAATTTGTTTATGTTTTGAATGACTTTTTTGAAAAAAGTCAAAAATAAATTATTTTATTGTATTTTTATTGGCCTCGAACGGAATAATTCATTTTACATAAAAACATATGGGAAAATTAGTTTTGTTTAACGAACGAACCAGTTTCTGGAACGAATTACGCGAGGGTCGACTGTATATACATGTACATTTGTGTATATACATTTATATCAGTTAACATCAGTTTTCCAAAAAAAAAATCCTTTTTTAAATAAACAATGGCCGACTTTCTTGAAACAAAGTGTTTAGTTATACTGGGAATAAACAACAAAAAGAACATAATACGAGGGGTATTCAAAAGTAAGTTTCCCTGTGTTGGGAAAAAAAAAACAAGTTTTAGGCTGTAAAAATAAATTTATTTTATTCTTTACCTCTTAAACTATTTGAACAAAGTCGCCTTGGACATCAATACATTTTTTGAGAAGGAAATCGTCACTTGGTGCGAGGTGTAGAGAGTAATTTTCGAGCATTTCAAAAAACTTTTGGGCGGCGTGAAGTCGTTGTTGTTTGTGATTATCGGTAAGCAGGCGTGGGCCCCATCTTGCGCAAACTTTACTGTAACCAAACTTCTCCGACACTATTGTATGGACTGAAGTTCGGTGAATTTGACATTCAGGAGGCATAATTTTAAAAATATCGTCAATAGTCAATGCTATGTCCTCCTGAATCATTTTTTCAACCGCTGCAATCGCATCGTCCGTAATGACGCTTTATGGGTGTCCAGCACGCTGCTCATCGTGCACTTCTACGCATCCATTGAAAAAATCTGTGCGCCATCTTCGCACCATTTGGACACTTATACAGTCTTCACCATAAATAGACACCAATTCACTGTGAATCTCATTACCGTTTAACCCTTTTGCAGTTAAAAAAACGAATAGCCGAACGTAATTAACAATCGGACACGCTTTGCACTGTAACTCGATGATTTTCGAAATCGTATTACTGAAAACAGTATTCTTGGTCACCAAAACTTATTCCGTTGCTTTCGGTAATTTGCTGTGAAGACGTATCTGTGTCTCTCTCTCTCTCTGTGTCAATATATTTTTTGTCCTCATTTGCATACATCATTATCATTTTTATCCATTTTTATTGTTGTATTTTCGAGAGATTCTATATTATCTATTTTCTCATGATTTTCTATATTATTTATATCTGTGGCGCCTCTGATGTTGGCTTTATAGGTTTGGTCTAATGTGAAAACCCATCATTTTAATCAAGATTGGCTGTAACATTTTGTGTAATATATTCAGAACTGAGTTTTGCAGTAATGATCAATTACATCAAACCAAATCTTTTCTCCAACAATGAACAATTGAACTCCTACATGAATTTATGAAAAGTTTCCGAGCTGAGACCATAAACAGAAGCCGAATTGATGTACTCCTCCAAATTGACCCGAAATTTCGATCTTATTATATTTATAAGTTCTTCATCTTCGATTTGGTGTGCATACTCAAATAATTCAATTGTAACATCCGCCTCTAACCCAATGGCTAAGCGACGTCTGATCATATTTAAGCAATTCATGGTCATAAAGTATACCATACATTTTTTGGTCAGATCGATCAATGTTTGCAGTGTCTCCAGGTCATACGAATCCAGTCGACGGTTGTCGTGGCAATACAAGTATTCAATAAATTTTTTAAAGTCGGCTCTCCAGCACAATATTTTCTGGTATCTTTTATGCCTGAAAGTCTCCTGCAAACAGGCGCTCAAAGACTTGCAGAGTTCAATAGCACAAATTTTTGGCACTTTAGAACGACTTTCTGACCATCGTCATCATAGAAAACACAGCTACAATCCGACAAGTGGCCGGTGCGTAGTAAATATTCCATGCGCTTTCCTGGTCCTGTCAGGTTGAGCGTGAGTTCTGCATATTGATCGTTACAAATAAGTCATCCCATAGATACTGTGGGCCATCCTTCTATATGAAATTCGTTGGGTTACTCGTATTCTATACTGTCCCTACCAATGATCTCCATATTATACACAATTGAAATCGACAGATTTTAATATACCTTTTTAATTATACTACTTTTTTCATGCGCAGCAAACATATCCTTTTGTTTTTAATTTGCAATTTGATTGTTTTTTTTTTTGTGCAACCGAAAAATAAAACAAGACAACAGAATTTTTCGATTGAAGTTATGCTAAAATCTTGGTTTTAGAATTGTGTAATAACCTAAAAGTCGAATGCATAACTGAGAAAATAAACATTCTCATATGTTTGTCTTCTGTGGTTACCAGATGATTTGTATGAACAGCCGCAAGAGTAAACTACACACTGTATGTAGGTACACTCCATGCATCTCCAAATCAGATAGGTGAACTCGTATGGCAGTACTCCAGTACAAATCAAATGGTAACTACGTTATGATACACATGCATACAAGTATGTACAGCTTCACGATGAAAAGCTTTTTAGCGCAGCTTATGATCTATGAATGGTTGATTTTGTTATGTGCAATTATCATAAATCAATTTATTATTATTATTTATTCTTGTTGAGAAATGAATTTTATTTAAACTTTTAACAGACTAAATGTGTCGCAATTATTCGGCTTTCATCCATAATCAGACTTGTGAATTATTATTTTAGATTATTCATTCTAATCAATAGAAATAAGAGTGAATTATGAATTATATCGATGTAGTCAGTTGCACAACACTATTAAATAAACGCAAATGCTTAAATCATACATTAAGAAAATCTAATAAGTAAAGTGTTAACAATTGCAATCTTGCACGCAACAATCACAGTTTTATTTTTTTGCACTGTTTTTTAATACACAATTTTACGTTTCAAAAACAAAAAATATATGATTTTACGGTTTCAAAAACAAACATTATAGGTTTTGTTTTGATACCGCGATTCGGCGCTCAACGAGAAAGGGCAAAATTTTTCAACAGACTGTAGAGGGGACTATGTTCAAAATTACAAAATCGCGCTACTGGTGATACGGATGCCAGTGGTGATTAAAGTCCCAGGGGCAAATGGGGCGAATGCTATCATTGACGCTGAACGGTGCGCCGACCAGAACCGGAAGGAAGGATGCCTATTGCCCGTATTGTAAGGCAGGTTATGAGCATGCCCCATCGTTTTAGGGCCTTTCTGCCGTCAATGACTGTGAGTGGGTCAAAATAGTCGACTTTAAGAAAAGGTCTTAATTTTGTAACTGAAAAATTTTGCCTCAGCTCATTTATGGTTGTTTCCTGGTTGCTGTGAAAGTGATGCACTATCAGTTTCGTGACCCAATGTTCTGGTGATAATACGACTAGGTCCTTAGGGGTGCTCGTGTAGCCCCGAGCACAGCTGCGTACACACATGACGCCATAGTCATCTATGTAGAGTTTACGTCTCTAGAGCGAAGTACTCGGCAGAAGGTTTGTCCTTTGCGGATCGCTGTTTACTCGTCTATAAAATATTCCACTGGCGTGGTTCGGTATACAATATGAATCTTTTGGCGTTGACAATATGATCCACTCTCAAACATGTAGATGCACTTATCGTATGTACGTTATTGAGTAGTTTTTCCTCGTAAAGAAGCCAATATGCGACTCCTCGTGACAGCCGGTTCCAGTCAAAGTTGTACTCGTAGTTGGGTCGTCGAAGTCAAACCATTGCTGGATATTGCCATGACACTGCTGGATTTCAATCTCATGGTGGTTTTTGTTGCTCCTTAGTAGTCTACCGGCGATCGCTGCCTAAAGTTAAAGTCGCGGTTTGCAAAGCGGGAGCAGAGGGGCTACCTTGGACTTGCCTGAAACGAGTCAAAGAAAAACTTTACGCTCATGCTCAATTCGAAAATACGCTACCGCAGCATAAGCGTATTGTCCAGCATGCACAAATACATGAGCTGTATTTGAACGTCTTCGGCTCTCCTAAAGTAGCATCGTGCTATCCTGATTTAAGCTATCATTGCAACGGAATGATAACCAGGTTCGCTACATATCCTGTAATACCTCGACCCAATCTATATTCGCCAGATGTTTTGGAGTAGAATTTTGATGTACATCATGATGCATGGAACGAAACCCATGGGGTCGAAAACAAACATCAGGACTTGTAGTACTTTTTTTTTGATCGGCACAGTGTTGGCCAATATAATGTTACGCTTTATGCAAATATATTGGAGTGTGCGTCTAACTTACTAGCTTTTATGGTTGCACACACATTTTAACTGCAAATGCAAACTCGATGATCGGCTACAGCTTGTCCTTTGATGAGGGCAGAAAGCGCATGTTGTCCATCAGCACCTTCATTATGTGATCCTGACACCCGAAGTACATTTTTTCCATACGTACAACATCAGGCAGCACGTCTGGAAACGTAAGGCTGTCAAGCACGGCCTCTAACGCCTTCCCTTTAAGGCATTTCTGCAAGCTGATCATATTTTCCTCATTGCTGTAGCCGGCGGTCCTTGTGCTGTTCTCATAGGAGCTGAGAAATAGTGGCCAATCCTTGGGGTCTCCATTAAAGATTGCCAAGTACCCCTCGGTAGTGATAACCGTGCGGTTTGTTTTTGTGGAGTTATGCCCCCAACGTTGTAAGGGCATCCGTATTTTTAGTCCACGCCTGCGGAGTGCTGCATTCGACAGACATATGATCGTTGCGTTCACACGCTCTTATCATATTGGTGGAAGTCTGATTAACTGGCGATGATTCGTCTGATTGCGCGTGCGCGCGTAGCAAAGCGTACTTGCGACGCAAGAATTCCTTTTCAATGTATATTTCCTCTTCCCGTTGCTGCAATAAAAGTTGTTACTCCTCCTGCGTTGCTTCCTCTTTAAGCTTCTTGTCGTCCTTCTTATGCTGCATCATCGCAGCATGTGAGATACTGTCGGTGTATACCGATGCTAGTTCAGGAGGTTATGTACACCTGCCGTAGATGAAGTCCCGTTTTGGAGGTTATGTTAAGGCTTTACGCATGTGGCGCACAACCAGGTGCTCGTGGAAACGCTATTATCCGATCCACTGCATAAGAAGTGATATTGACTTGAACACTTGCAGCATGTCAGCATGCCCTTATTGTCCGGTGCGGTACATGAACAGCAACGGCTCGTCGATGGCATTGCTGCTGCGTAACTTTCGCACGTGGACTTACTTGTTTAAGAAATTCGTATTTTTGTTGTATTTTCCTTGCTGAAGTACGCAGAAACTCTGTCCCGTAGGAAATTGCGTACGTGTTCTCAGAATTGGTTGCCCAATCTCTAGCTCGCTCGACGAAACAAATAAAATAAACAATAATGGCACGTTGGCTCTTATTAACATTAACCATACCACATCTGACAAATTAAAGTCACCAAATACAAAGAGGTAATCACTTTTAGAAAGTAGTGACGCAATGAACTTAATAGCAGAAATATGCTCTAGGTATAAAGATAAATCAAACTGTGGCGGAATATAAGAGCACGTTATATAAGTTAAGAATGAAAACATTCAAAACTGCAACTCCAACAACATACGGCAACAATGTGCAGCAACCATATTGGGCAATAATGCAAGCGCTCCAGAGTTGCCGATACAACTGCTATTGACGTGGCTGCTTCTGTCAATGTCGCTGTCAACACACACAGCTCTCTCAGGGTTTTGGTTAGCTTAGGTTAATTAGTCTAAAAATTGTAACCAACAAGAACAGTCCAGTGGACTTAATAAAAAGTTAATTTTTTCATTAAAATAAAAAGAAAAGAATTTAACTGGCGCCCGAGCAGGGACCAGTGGAATAAACGATAAAGCAAAACCGTCTTTAAGTTTTCGGTAAGCGACGGGTTAAGTCCGACAGTTGCTAACCATCCGCTGGCCAAGTGAAATACTGAATAGACTCACTTGCGTTAAATCGTGAGGTCAATATTTCATTACTAACTGAGAAGAACTTAATTGTGCTATCAGTCAAGCAGTGGATCTTAATTGTTCATTCGCTCATCGGTGGACTACAGTTCTGCATGATCCGTTCGCAGAACATCCTCAACGTGTACTGATCGCAGGATCCTCAGTAGAGATATCAAACAGGATAAAATCCGGACAGTCGGGAGGAGTAGCCGCAACAATTTTTATTTCACGTAAAGCTGTGACTAAAAAACTGTCACTAAAAACACCAAAAATATAGTGTTTGAAAACACAAAAATAAGGTTAACCTCAATTACGATGACGATGCATTACGTTCATCAACAGCTTCATTTTCAGCTTTAAGTCCACACACACACATAATTATAGCACCTAAGATAAATCAAACAAAACCAAAAATCAAAAAAAAAAAAAACAAAAAAAAAATTTTTATATTTTTGAAATTTTGCATAACCAATATAATATAAAAAACCGTAAAACGATAACAAACTAAACTAACTACATCAAGAGTAGTATAACCAGTTCCAGTTCCGGTAAAATATTTTTTTTTTTTCTCTTTAAATAATTTACACACAACTTTTTGCGATTTAGTACCACTTTTACAAAATATACCCTTAAACATCAAATTGAAAATTTATGGCCAATAATAATTACTTAATACGACCCCCTATTCTGAACAAACAACAAACTCGACAACAACAAAGACAAGAACTTAGACAGTTAGAGCAACAACAGAATAGGAACATGGCGACTGTAGAACAGATTACCGAACTAGTTGGACGATTGATAGCCCAACAGGTACCGGCAATAGTACAGGCACTAAACAACCCAGAGCAAGATTTTAATAACGCAGTAGACCAGGGTATCAATGCAGAATATCGTGCAAACTTAGGTGGACTTGACAGAATACCTGATGTAGTAAAATGTTTGAGAGACTTTTCCGGAAATCCGGCGGAGTTCAGTTCTTGGAAAAAAAGCGTAGACCGCCTCATGGAGGCTTATGCAGGAGAAGCCGGGACACCAAGGTATTTTGGCATACTCCATTCAATCAGGAGCAAGATAATTGGCAATGCCGACACGGCACTTGAATCATATAGCGTTCCATTAGATTGGAAAGCAATAGTCAAGTGTCTTACAATGCATTATGGAGATAAACGTGATCTTGGTACACTAGAGTATCAGATGACAATGCTAATGCAGGGTAATAACCAATCAGTGGAAGAATTCCATCAAGTGGTATACCAACATCTGTCTCTACTCTTGAACAAGGTAAATTGTATGGATTTGGGTATTGAGGCTGATCGACTTTTAAAGAAAATGTACCGTGACAAAGCTTTAGACACATTTGTTTGTGGGTTACGTGGAGATCTAGCTCGCATTCTGGGTGCGCAAGCTCCACCAGACCTACCTTCGGCACTGAACATATGCTTAAAAATGGAAAATCAAAAATATCGCACCATGCACGCGATATCCGCAAACAATAAAACCCATAATGACAAACCAACACCAGCACCTCGAAACATGCAGTTCGTTAGCTCAAGTTTCAGACAACCGCCACAGGTTCCGCACAGAAACATACAATACCAACAAACCGGACAGCAACAGAACTACACTAACTTTGGACAACAACGGCCAGTCACCATGCCGCGACAATATGACACCAACCAATACCGGCAACAACAGTTCATGCCACCCAGACCAACTGCACTAAAACCACTACCAAACCCAGAACCTATGGACGTAGATCGGAGCATTAGGTCAAAAGTAGTTAACTATATGAATCGGCCACAGTTTGAAACGGGGAAAAGACCTCCAGGACCAATGCCTGACGCTTACAAAATACAGAGGAACTTCAACATACAAACCAACCAAAATGTGCAAAACGAAATACAACCTACAGAGACGTACGCCACTATGGCAGAATATAGCCAGGCAATCGCAAACCAAGAAGAACAAGAGAATTTGGAAGAGAGTTTAGACGAATACATTGACAGGTACGACAATGAAGGAACCGAACAATACGACAACTCTGCAATGAATTTTTTAGAATAGGCCATTCCTCGCTTCCATACTTTGAATGCAAGCTGGGGAATGGGGAAACTTTAAAAATATTAATAGATACAGGTTCAAATAAAAATTACATTCAACCCAAGTTCGTTACTCAACCAATACCCAATCAGAAACCATTTAACGCTGTGTCCATAGGGGGCAGCGTTCGTGTTACCCATCATAAGATAGCCAACCTCTTTAATCACCCCGAAGTAAATGTCAAGTTCTTTTTGTTGCCAACCTTGAAGTCATTTGATGCCATTCTGGGCGCAGATAGCTTGAAAGAATTGGACGCAGAAATTAAAATCAGCAAAAAAATAATGATCATTAAAAACAAAATTAAGGTACCTATAAAAGAAAAGAAATATGAAGCGGTAAATACCATAGTACCTAGAATTGAACACCTGACCAATGCTCAGATTGACAGCTTAAATAGGCTTCTGCAGTCATACCCAACTTTATTTGCAGAGCCAAATCAAAAACTGACCTACACAACTAATGTGAAGGCAGAAATACGAACCTCTTCAGACACACCAGTATACTCCAAATTCTATCAATATCCAATGTGCATGAAAGATGAGGTTAATAAGCAGGTTTCTGAACTATTAAATGACGGCATAATCAGACCATCGAGGTCACCATACAATTCACCTGTATGGATAGTACCAAAAAAAACAGACGCCTCAAAAGAAAAAAAATATCGTATGGTTGTAGATTACAGAAAGTTAAATTTGGTTACTATAGCTGACAAATACCCAATACCAGAAATAAACGAGGTGCTCGCACAATTAGGTAACAACAGAGTCTTTTCCGTGCTAGACCTCAAGAGTGGATTCCACCAAATTCCACTAAAAACGTCCGACATAGAGAAAACAGCCTTCTCCGTAAATAACGGAAAATATGAGTTTACACGACTCCCGTTTGGACTAAAGAACGCGCCTGCAATTTTCCAGCGCGCTTTAGACGACATACTTCATGAACATATTGGTAAAATATGTTTTATTTACATTGACGATATCATCATATTTAGTAAAGATGATGAGTCACACTTGGAAAATCTGGACACTATTTTTCGAACTCTGCAAGAAGCCAATATGAAATGTCAATTGGACAAATGCGAGTTCATGAAGACCAAAGTCGAATTCCTTGGCTTCGTTGTATCCGACAAAGGTATTGAAACTAATCCAGATAAAGTTGCAGCTATAGCCCAGTACCCTCTTCCGAGGACTTTAAAGGATTTGAGATCTTTTCTGGGACTCTCCGGCTACTACAGGAGATTTATTGAAAATTATGCTAAGCTCGCAAAGCCCCTTACCTCGCTTTTAAGAGGGGAGGACGGACGTGTGTCCAAAAAAATGTCTGCAAAAAAATCAATTTCGCTTGACAGCCAAGCTCTAGAAGCATTCAGGAAGCTTAAAAGTAGCCTAATATCTAAAGATATAATACTCCGGTACCCAGATTTTGCAAAAGAGTTTCACTTGACAACCGATGCTTCCAACTTCGCAATCGGAGCAGTCTTATCGCAAAATAACCAACCTATTTCGTTTCTCTCAAGGACACTATCCAAAGCAGAAGAGAACTACGCCACTAACGAAAAAGAGATGTTAGCCATAATTTGGGCCCTAAAAAGCCTAAAATATTACCTATACGGTAATGCTAAGGTGAAAATATTCACAGACCACCAGCCCTTAACTCACTCTTTGAGTAGTTGGAATGGAAATGCGAGAATAAAAAGGTGGAAATCGTACCTAGAGGAATACGATTACGAAATATTCTATAAACCAGGGAAAGAAAATGTTGTAGCTGACGCGCTATCCAGAATACCATCTATAAAGCAGATAAACTCAATAGCTTCGACGCAACACAGCAGTGAGAGCTCAAGCGAAGGGTTGATTCCAAGTATGGAAATCCCTATTAACGCTTTTAAGAATCAAATTCTTTTACACAAAGCAGAAACGACCGACTACAAGTTTAGTATACCCTTCCCAAGCTTTCACAGACATGACATATACAGACAAGAATACAATCAGGACGAATTATTATCCGACCTAAAAAAACATCTTAATCCCTCGGTAATCAACGGGATCTTTACGACAGAGGATATAATGGGGAAAATACAATTATTATACCCAAGTCATTTCAAAAACTTCAAAGTACGTTTCACCCAAACACAAGTAAAGGACCTGACAAACACAACAGAACAAGAGGAACAGATCCTCAAGACGCATAATAGGGCCCACCGAAATGCCTTGGAGAATAAAATACAGTTGTCCGAAAAATTCTACTTTCCAAAGATGAAACAGAAAATCGCCATCATAGTCAAACAGTGCAAGATTTGTAAAGAAGCAAAATATGACCGACATCCACCTAAACCAGAAATTAGAGAAACCCCAATACCACAATACCCCGGACACATAATTCACATCGACATATACTCGACAGAACGACAACTTGTACTCACAGCAATCGACAAATTCTCTAAGCTAGCAAAGGCTCAAATCATAAAATCAAAAGCAATAGAAGATATTAGAACACCGCTACGCGATATACTTTTTTATTTTGGCATACCGAAAGTTATCGTAATGGATAATGAAAAATCCCTAAATTCCCAATCCATACGATTCATGCTGATAGACCAACTAGGAATAGAAATTTACAAAACACCCCCTAATAAGAGTACAGTCAACGGACAGGTAGAGCGTTTTCATTCTACACTCTCCGAAATAATGAGATGTTTAAAAGGAGATCAAACGCATAGAAATTTTGAAGAACTTTTAGACAGAGCAGTTTACGAATATAACTACTCAATTCATTCGGTAACGAAAAAAAGACCACTAGAAGTTTTCTTTGGCAGAGGGGTTACCACTGACCCCACACAGTACGAGCAAGCAAGACTGGACAACATAGAACAACTGAGACGTAAACAGAACAATGACCTACTGGACCACAATAGCAGACGGAAACCAATTCGAACCTACGAAATAGGAGAAGAGATATTTGTAAAAATAAATGCAAGACTAGGTTCAAAACTATCTAACAGATTCAAAAGGGAAATTGTAAAGGAGGACAAGAACACTACAATATTAACAGAATCGGGACGAACAGTACATAAGAGCGATATTAAAAACTAAATTCAACAAAACCAAATTTACAACATAAAAAAATGTAATAAAACTAAGATAGATAGATTTAAGTTAGAATAGCTGTCTGCCAAAACTACTCAGAGGAGAGCAAGCAATGTGTGAATTCACCAACACCGATCACATATCCACAATAGAAGAGATAGACGAAGGAATCATCAAAGCGAAACCTACTCCATCAGCCAGCCTATACCAGTTGCCGAACACGCAGTTTAACAACATCCCGTTTTTCTAATGACACTTGAGGACAAGTGTAAACCAAAGAGGGAAGAGTTAAGAATGAAAACATTCAAAACTGCAACTGCAACAACATACGGCAACAATGTGCAGCAACCATATTGGGCAATAATGCAAGCGCTCCAGAGTTGCCGATACAACTGCTATTGACGTGGCTGCTTCTGTCAATGTCGCTGTCAACACACACAGCTCTCTCAGGGTTTTGGTTAGCTTAGGTTAATTAGTCTAAAAATTGTAACCAACAAGAACAGTCCAGTGGACTTAATAAAAAGTTAATTTTTTCATTAAAATAAAAAGAAAAGAATTTAACTTATATATAGAAACATTTTTATATATAATTTTAACGGCAATAAAACCAGTAATTGTTAGGCAACATAACCGTAGAGCTGCACAGGAAAACATCAAACAAGTACTTCATGACTACTATTTTCCCAAAATCACAAAAATGGAATCGTTATAAACTGTAAGTTATGTACGAAATTGAAATATGACAGGCACCCTAAGAAAGGAAATAGGCACGATACTGATTCCGTCATATGCAGGCGAAATGTTGCATATCGACGTATTTTCCACAGATAAACAACTTTTTCTAACTTGTATCGACAAGTTTTCTAAGTTTGCGATATTACAACCACTAGTGTCACGGACAATAGTGGATGTAAAAATACCTGTCATGCAATTACAAAATTTTTTTCAAAATATTCTGCGACAATGAAGCATGCGCTAAATTCGGAAACCATTAGATCACTCCTGAAGAACAGCTAGAACATTGACACATCGTACTCACCGCCATTAAACAGCACCTCGAACGGCCAGGTAGAACGTTTTCAGAGCACATTGATGGAAATTAGTATAACGTTAGTGATGGACAAAAAACCCATGACACGGTCGAGTCAACCGTCATGTCCTTGTTTCTGTACAATAGGTCAATACATTCAGTTGAGGACAGAATGCCGATCGATGTAATACATTCGACGTTCGATAAACTGAATGAGACCATCAGAGAAAGGTTAGCGAATGCACAGCAAGCCAACCTAAACAAATGTCTAGACAGAACAAAGTTTTTTATGTAGGCCAAATTGTATATGTATAAAACAACAAGAGAATCGGCGACAAACTCACACCGCTTGAGGCAAAAATACAGGCAGACCTGGAAACGTCCGTTCTCATTAAAGGGAGGGTGGTCCATAAGGAAAACCTCAAATAATAGGGACTCACATGCAAAGGATTCTCTTGATACACCGCACTTGTACGAAACACTCTTAACACGAAATATAATGTTAATTGGGTAAATGCAAGCTGACACTCACGAACCTACAATGTCGATCACAAAATTTGAAATTGATTTTAGATGAACATCTCATAGTTAGGGTAGTTATAAGTGTAATATAAGTAACTAAGGCATCTGAGATCAAGTCATTCCAGTTGGAAATATTATTCACATAGCGGTCCAGCCAAGACGACATTGCGCAAAATGTAGGAACGATTTCCTGGCAGTAAACGAGCGTCAGGACCACCCACGCAGCAGTCAATAATTGTCAACACAAGGAACTTGCACCGCTGTTGTCGAACGTAACCAAGCCACCTGAATCCATCGCACAAGCAAATGACGGCATTATCATCATAGGCGAGAATTCAGCGAAGGTTAGCGCTGACAATGGCCCGAAATCTAAACAAGGGAACACACCTCGTCACCTTTCGCCTCTCTGCGATCATCAAGGCATCATCTTTAGCGGCTTATCGTCCCCTCCCACCTTTCGAGGAGAGATGAGCTTCGAAGGAAACTAAAAAGACTATCAATGGATATAAGATGACAGAGGACAGTCACGAGCTTGAGGGGAGAGCAGCTAACAATAAGTATTTAATAATCGTCATATCTAAGTTAACCTATATCTCTTGCATCAGTAGCATTCTCAGACAGCGTAAAGAACGACAAATGGTAATCATGCCACACAGTCGTTATGTCCCTTTTAACTCTTTTTGTGCTGCATTGGAGTAGCTTCCCAGGCAGCGCGAAAAGGTAAAGAAGAACAAATTATAATAATATGGCTTAGCCGTTATGTCCTTATTAACTTTCTTTGCGCTGCATTCTTGGAAATTAAAGCGGGCACGTAGGCCCTTCTAACCAACCTCGAAACGAGTGAGAGGAATAAATTATAAATTAATATAATATCACACTTGCGTATTACTATTACATTGCTGAGCCACAAAGCCAACTATAAAGGGTGAAGTCAAGTGGTTTAATCAGTTGCGCTATTTTGTGGGTGTTGCGTTGCTAAGAAACTGGTCGAGCAAGCAACAATTCTTTAGAAATCCTACGCAAATAATTTGGTAACCAATTCTTAAAACGTATGCACTTCAAGAGCAAGTGAATACACTTGCGAAAGTTACGTTACAGCTATGGCATCGACGAGCAGTTGCTGTTCATGTACCGCACCGGACAACGAGAGCATGCTCACATGCTGCAAGTGTTCAAGTCAATTTCACTTCCTATGAAGGGGATCAGTAATAGCATCTCCCCGAGCATCTGGTTGTGGGTAACATGCGTGAAGCCCCAACATAACCTCCAAAACGGGACTTCATCTACGGTAGGTGTATATAACCTCACTCCTGAACTATCATCGGTAAACACCGACAGCGTGTTACATGCTACGAGGACCACGAGGAGGTAAAAGATGAAGCAACGCATTAGGAGCAACAACTTTTAATGCTGGAAGAGGAAATGTGCATCGAAAATTAATTCTTGCATCAGAAGTACGCCTTTCTACGTGCGCACGCGCAAGCAGACGGATCATCGCCAGTTTATCAACCTTCCACCAGTATGATTAGAGCGTGTGAACGCAACGATCATATGTCTGTCGGATGCAGCACTCCGCAGGCGTGGACTAACAATACGGATGTGCCCCACAACGTTGGGGCATAACTCCACAGCAACAAACCGCAGGGTTATCACTACCCCAAGGATTGGCCACTATTTCTCAGCTCCTATGAGAACAGCACAAGGATCGCCGGCTACAGCAATGAGGAAAATATGATCAGCTTGCAGAAATGCCTTAAAGGGAAGGCGTTAGAGGCCGTGCTTGACAGCCTTACGTTTCCGGACATGCTTGTACGTATGCTAAAAATATACTTGGGGCGTCCGGAACACATAATAAAGGTGCTGATGAACAACGTGCGCTATCTTCCTTCACCAAAAGACAAGCTGTTGACGATCATCGAGTTTGCATTTGCAGTTAAATATGTGTGTGCAACCATAAAAGCTAGTAAGTTAGACGCACACTCCAATAACCCGACTCTGTTGCAGGAACTCATCGAAAAGATGGGACCGGATATGATGCTGAATTGGGCAATACATTCCAAATCCGTGAGCAGTCGAATTTCGCAGCATTTGGCGGACTGGTTTTTTTAACTAACGGATGCCGCATGCCGGCAACGCCAAACATAGCTTCAGTAACTTAGAGGTCTAGCACGCAGATCACGCTGGATCAAACAGGCCTGCCATGTAAATGGGTGCAACGAGAAGCACAATAATCTTCTCCGTATGTACCAAAGAGCTCGAGCAACGAGTGTTCTTCACAGCCATCGTAAGCCTCAAGCTCAAGAGATAGAAACCTTATTCAGAATCGTCCCAGTGACGCTGCATGGAAAGTCGTAATCAAACGACGTTTATGCATTTATGAATGGTCAAGCTATCACTCTACCAAAAAAAATCCAAAAAGTTCACGCACGTGGTGGCTTAAACTCAAAAGAAGTCTTGTCTGCGCTTGTCGAGATGATTAGCCAAGATGAGAAGAACTTTTGTAACAGTGGAGAGCTACACGCGGAGGCAAAAATATTGGGTGCAATGGAACCCAAACCAAGACGCATTCACATATTTTCATAAAGCGCAACATTATATGGGGCAACACTGCGCCTATCAAAAAAAAAGTACTACAAGTCCTGATGTCTGTTTTCGACCCCATGGGTTTCGTTCCATGCATCATGATGGACATCAAAATTCTACTCCAAAACATCTGGCGAATATAGATTGGGACGAGGATTTGACGCCAGAATCACAGGATATGTGGCGAACCTGGTTATCATACCGTTGCAATGATAGCTTAGATCAGGATAGCACGATGCTACTTCAGGCATAGCAGAGCCGAAGACGTTCAAATACAGCTCATGTATTTGTGCATGCTGGACAATACGCTTATGCTGCGGTAGCGTATTTTCGAATTGAGCATGAGCGTAAAGTTTTTCTTTGACTCGTTTCAGGCAAGTCCAAGGTAGCCCCTCTGCTCCCGCTTTGCAAACCGCGACTTTAACTTTAGGCAGCGATCGCCGGTAGACTACTAAGGAGCAACAAAAACCACCATGAGATTGAAATCCAGCAGTGTCATGGCAATATCCAGCAATGGTTTGACGACCCCAATTTTCTGAAGTTGCCGGCCTCAGTTTAGGGTTTCCGCAAAGGACAAACTGTCTGCCAAGTAGCTCGCTGTGGAGACTTCAACTCTCCATAGACGACTATGGCGTCATGTGTGTACGCAGCCGTGCTCGGGGCTACACGAGCACCCCTAAGGACCTAGTTGTAGTATGACCACATCAATGGGTCACAAAGGTGATATTGCGTCACTATCACGAAAGGTATTTTCACATCAACCACGAAACAACCTCATAACTTGCCTCACAATGCGGGCAATAAGCAATGAGATCGTCCATAGTCTACGTACGATCTCGTGCCTAATGGGTCGTTATATTGCACGTCGGGGCGCACCTAAGAAAATATATAGCAACAGCCGAACCAATTTCCGTGGAACCGACGCGTTTTTTCTGCGCCAAAGTGAGAAGCTATTTTGGAGTCTATGGGTCCAAGCGATGCTACATTACATCACCAAGTGAACTAAATGGCATCAAAACGTCAACCCAATCGCCGTAGGAGATATAGTTTTAATCGTCGATGAGAATCATCGTCGAAACACCTGGACAAAGGGCCGTGTCATCGAGGTAACCACCGCAGAAGATGGATAGGTACGGCGCGCAGAAGTCCAGACATCTAATTGCGTTCTTTCCCGGCCAGCAGTCAAGTTGCCAGTCCTTGACATTGGTAAATAATGAGTAAGCTCCTGCGTCCGCTTACTGGGAGGGGTATGTTACTGAAATTCCTACAAGGTCTATCAACTAAATATAATAAAATCGCAGTGCAGCAAATTTACAACAGGGTCCACGGCTGCATCAATAAATACACGCAAATAACTGTAAGATAAGTTTAACTGATTTTAAAGCAACAACAAGAACACATGATGAGCTCAGAGCAAGCTGTCGCCCGTTACTTTGTGCAATCAGTTGTTCGTTCGCTATCAAGAGACAAGGGTTCGTATAAATTAAGTACTCTAATTTTGTATTTTCTAACAGCTATAACTTTACAGATTTTTAAAGTGACGACTTATACACATCAGAATATGGATCGATTTCCTTAATAAATAGTAAATAAGAGTCAACGTGCCATTATTGTTTATTTTATATGTTTCGCTATTGAGTGAGTGTTGCGTCGCTAAGAAGCTGGTCGTGCGAGCAACATTAATTGCCTTTTGCCATTATATTTTTAAATGTTTATACTTTTAATATTTTTTTATATTTTTAATAATAAATAACAAAGAAATACTTCTATGTCTTTCACGTTTGCAAAATGTAGACTGTGTAGAACATCTAGCCTTTATTTCCTCGCGTTATATTAAACTTATACTAAAATTGAAATTCTGGTCTTCAGCATCAAAACACCTTTCGAATGGTATGTAACAGTTTATATTTAAGTAGTATAGTCTATCAGTAAAATCGATGTAAAGACGACATTGCCTATTTATCTATATATAGGTGTATCGCCGTTGCCTGGACTTGCCGGGTGATAACTACTTGGAAAGCGGACCGCTAAATTTGAAAATTTTGTATTTTTACACTTTCACTATATACTGGCAACGATTTGCACAATGGCATCACTTTTTTGTGACTTGCGAGTCCTTGTACACATTAATGCCACTATTGTGGTTGTGTCTTTAATAATTGACAAAACTTGAATTTATGCCGGACACATGCGTTCACTCTGTATCACAGGTTATTCAGAAATACGCATGTAACTTCATTCTGATTCTGTTTAAATAAAATGTTTATTTTGAAGAAATATTTCAATAGTTTACAAAGTTGCTTTTAAAAGGATCAAATAAATTATAAAGAGCTTATCTCCAAAAAACCATCTTAAATATAATAGAATAACAATGCGTTGATATGCTTAATTTATATTTTTGAATGTTTATACCTTTAATATTTTTTATATAAAATTATTTAGAATTTTAAATTTTTTCATATTTTATTATTATCGTTTTGGGTATATAATGGTTTAGTCTAGACCAAAAAAGACGTTTTACGTAATAAAGTATGTTAATATGTATAAAAATATGTTTTAATGAACCATGCATCGCCGTAATGAGGAAATTATTCTGCGAGCGAAGGTGTAGTTAAAAGGATCACCGACCTGTATTTGATTATGCGACCAGATCATGGAAGAGTGGTAATTATCTGTCGCGTAGACACCATCGTAACTTAATCTCAACCAGATTCGGCCATGGTATATTTCTGACATCGTCAACTAATATATTTTTATCTCGTCGCTAACTTTTTAACTACCTCTCCCAAGAGCACGCGAATTATAATTATTATAATTATATATGTCACAAGCCACGATTTGATTTTAGACCCATAGCTTATTGGTGACATTGAATTATAATGCTTCACAGATATGAATTTTGAGGGAAAATTTTTGGCAAAAAATATTTCCCACTCATCAATATATGAAAAAAATATTACTCACCCTTTAATTATACATACATACATAAATAGCTAAAGAGCGTTGGCAAAATCCATAATTGTGTGAAACCCTTGGAACATTTGCTACAATTAATAATATATATCGCCGTATTATCGCTTAGAAAATAAATCGATAGATCGTTGATCTGATTTTTTTATATTTTTCTTAAAGCTGTGCGGTAGTCATAAAAGTCGATTTAGTTACAAGGATTTGATATTCAAAAATATATCTCTTTTTTGTTTTAATAGAATTCTAATCAAGAAGCATGGGTATGTACTCTGCTCCATAGTCTATTGCATTTTATTCACATACAACATAACATACATTTTGTACGGTCTACATATGCAGCTGTATACTAATGAATGCACTAAAATATATTTTATTTTAAGGTTGTAATGATGTAGCATCCATCAAAAAACTGGAAAAGCACTTGGAACTCTTAAAAGAAGAATACACAAAACTCCAGCTCAGCTATGTAGAGTTAGAACGCAAGTACAACGAAGTTGTTGCCTCAACAGCGTATGTCGAAACAACAGGAGAATTTAGCAGTTTCGTATCGCGACTTGCTTTAACAGCAGCTTCGTTATATGGGCGTGCCATATATTCTGATATAAGTATTAGAACCAACACAAACGGGACAATTTTGCCAGCGCATAAATTTATATTACATGCACGCTCGGAAAAATGGCGCGACGACGTGTTAGTCAGTGTAAAAGAACTAGATTGGAGTGATTTAGATGAAGACGTTACAAAAGCACTATTGCGCTGGCTTTATACTGATTTAGTTGATTTAGAACATGATCGCCTAACTTTGGAGCTTTTACGGGTAGCCCATCGTTTTTCTTTGCCTGGCCTCCTCGGGCTCTGTGAAAGAGCTTTAGTGTCTTCAGTAGGTGTACGTTCGTGTGTGAGATTCTACTGCGTTGCCGAAGAAGTGGGTGCTGCCACACTTCTTGAATACTGTTCTGGAATTATATCCACGCACTGGGAGGATTTAACACCACAGGACTTTTCACACATGTCTGGACCACTATTGTTCAAAATACTTATGAGTAAAACGAAATATCCTCTTCATGCGGCAGTTCGACTTATGCGCGAAGATGTCGTTATATTGTGCCTTGATGAAAGCAATACTATGGTAAGCTAGTTAAAATGTTCTAAAGCTGAGATATTTATATTTCCTAACTTTCGGACTGACAGCCTGTCAGTGACAGGGCGTCGTGTTTAGATTCTGTTATTAAGTAGTATCAACATAAGATAACTTTGATGCTGAAAAGACGGATTTTAAACTTATTGGTCGGTCCCTTGTATGCAAATTGACCATGATGTTGTCGACAAAAAAGCAGCCGTAATAATTTTAGGAAAATTCCGCGATAATAAAATTGGATGGCAGGTGGGAGTTCATAACATCAGATTAGAAGTGTGTACACTTTAATTATTATCTCCAAATCAAGAGTGTCCTTCAATCGCTACTTACTTCAATGAATTCGATGTATATATAGTAATCTCTTAACGATTTTACAATTGCATACAATCAGATGTTAGAATTGCATAAAATATATATGTATGTATATTAGCGACCTCCGAACAATAGGTGGGAATTCGAAATCTTACATTTTCATATACTTGAACAAATAAAACTAAGATTTAAAAACGCGGAAAATGGTTTTAAATTAAAATCCGAGAATAAGCATGGCAAATTTTTAATCAAGTAAAAGGTTTTGCTAGCCCTTAAGGTCATGGTCAGTTATTAAATGAATGTTAAAAAAAAACAGTGTTAGAAGGTATTTTTTAGTGTGGTAAAAAATTAAAACGCCTTGAAATATTTTTATTTTATTCTAATATCACAACAATATTGGGTGATAACTGGTAGCTTTGTACGTTTGCACATCAAGGATGATCATGTGGTACCAAATAATTGAATGACGTTTACCATGATAATAACGCTAAATAATCTTTTATCATGACTTAGAAAATGCGATGAATTACACAACTCTCCGCGGCAGTAGCAATGGACATTTGTCGAGCCCGACAAATTATTATCCTTTATTTCTGTACATCCCGCATTGTACACCTCTTGCACTAAATGCTCCTGCTCCCACTGCTTATTGCGAAAGACCTGTAAATTTAAAACACAGTTTTACATAACAAAGAACTACTTTTTGTGTATTTATTTGTTTATTAACAATTCAAACCTGAGTAGTGTTCTTTTGCTGTGCACAACTTCTTGTAACGGTTTCCTGCTTCTGCCCATTTTGAAGATGTAAGATGGAAATAGTTTTTAAACACATTGTTGAGAATGGGCACTCCACTATATAATCAGATAACTCTTTAAACTTTGAGCACAGAGGTGTTAAAATGGTTGTATTATCAATAAAATACTTTTCTTCAGTGACTGAACACTTGTAGCAATGTAAAACATCTTTTTTCGTGCATTTGCCTAATAAGTAATAAATAATAAAAAATAAATGTAATAATTTTTTTTTTAATTAATGGATAAAATGTTATTGTGTATATGTACACTTGATCTAAACTGTTCAAAGTTGTATCAAAAAAATAGTTTCCATATGTAAAAACATTTTAGTTAGCGGGAATTTAATACACATTTCATGGTCCCCAATGTACATTATAACATAAAGACCTATTAATTGACACAGAAGCTACCGCTTGACATGTATACAGAGGAGTCGTGTTTCTAATTAAGATCATGTATCCCCGCGAAATCGAACCATTCTTGTATGTTAAAAGTATTTATTTGTCGGCATTGCTATTGCAATACATTAAGAGATATGCTTCTGTCTGCCAGTTACATACACTTGCATTTGTAATTAATATATGTATATTAATTTCCAATACTTTAAAGTAAATAACGATAATCCAAATTTCAGTGTCCACTGACTTACGAATTTTAAAATATAAATCACTAAGATCCTGATCAAAAATATATATACATATACTGCACTTGATTCGTTCTGTCTGTTACATACATTTTAATACACTCCCTCCTTCCCATATATAATGGCCTAAGGTGTAAAACGAGAAATATACAACTTTATTGTGGGGTTGATTTGTCACAGCGCACTTTTAATTTAAAATTACCAACCTAATAGTATAGCAACAGCGAAAAAAACAACGCCTTGGAATAGATAACCACATCTTTGGCTTTGAATTCTGCAACTCATTGTGAACAGATAGTATGTGTTTACATACATAGGTATTTAAACAAATTCGGTGGATGTGTACCCATTCAAATCTTTATACATCTATTAATGGTGTAGATAATAATGTATGTTTTTACATATACAACTATCTGTACAAATCAGAAGTCTGTAATAGTATATATATGTATATGTGGATGTATTTTTTACATGCGTACAAAAAAAATATTCGCGTGTAAGGTACTTTCTCATATGCATATATATATATATATATATATATATTTATATGAGAAATATAGCAAATACATATGTATGTGTGGTAGCAATGCTTTTATATGAAGTTAGACTTCTGTGCAGTGAAACTTTTGAATTTTCTTGAGCAAGAAGTATTTTATTTATGAACAACATGTACATGGGCTATTATTTTCCCTAAACATCAAAAAATTATTTTTATTATATTCGTGCGTGACGAATAAAAACAACTACATCACTAATGTTTGCTCGCTCTTGATACGAAAAACTACCTACACGGTAAGGTTGCCACAAAATGATCACAATTGAATGTGTAGAACAGCTTGACGTCACATTTTTCAGGGCTACACACCTAACAGAAGAATGTATTTTAACTTAAATTAAATATTTAGACACACACAGATTACTGGTTTCACAAGGTAGTTAACTTCTACAAAAAAAAGTGTGCAAAACCAAATGAGTACAAATAGTTGGGTGAAATGATTTTATAAAATAAATATTTAGAGAGTCCTAATAAAAACACATTAGCCGATTTAGCTAATTTGTGGAAGGTGCTGAAAATTTTTCAGTTTCAAAAACTAGAATAGTTTAAAAGTTATTCTTTTTCTAATACTTGGTACGTTGGTTGTCTATAAGGGCAAAACTAATGATAAATTTTTAAAAAATAGACAATGTATAGAAAATACAAAAGTGATTCTCGGAAATTATTAAAACTAAACAAAAGACTGATATTCATACATCTATATATAAATGGAGAATGGTGCCGTCTTTACATCGCTTTTACTGATAGACTTTACTACTTAGGTATAAAGAGTTATACTTGTATACATTCTTTTGATCTTCGTATTTTGATCCTGAAGAGCAGATTTTAAATTTTAGATAGTATTAGTTTAATATAACGTGAGGAAATAAATTTAATAGTGTCATCAACACTGATGCCAATAAATGGATACATACTTTTAAACGAATTACACACGGTAGTAAAACAAATACTAACACAAAGAAAGGCTAGATGTTCTTCGCGGTCTACATTTTGCAAACGTAAAAAAGATAGAAGTATATTTTGTTAATTTTTGTGCAATGTAATATGATACAATTAGTTAGAGCGGAATAGTTATGTTCACTCTAAACTTAGGCCCAAGCAGTTCTGCCAGATTAAATTTTAAAGCCGAGGTACTTTATTTACGCAAACCGATTTTGTGGTCGAATTTCAAACACTACGCGAACACTAGTACGTATAACTACGGCAGTAATATATAATTAAATTAGAAAATGAAAAGAAAAATGTCAAGAAGAGTGTGGTTAACATATAAACAAATATTTTATTAAAATTAAATCCTGCTGAATTAAAAAATCATAAAAAATTATATAAAATGAATGAAATTATATTAATCAAACCATTGCTAAAAATTTCAAAAAAAAATAATTACTGTTTTTCAGCATTAATCAATTATAAAATTAATTGGCATAACCTTTATTACTTATCTTGTGCGGCAAGTCTATTATCCGTATCTATGGTTAACGCTTATCTCAAATATTCACTCTTCTTTTGTCAGTGCTTCCTTTATTTCGAGCGGCGGACGAGTGCTGGAGATGGGTGATACTGCTACTTTTGTGTCGCATCATTTAGTTCCAAATTTTTTTGAAGTTCAGTCGTTCTTGTCACTGCTACTTTTATATGTTTGTGAATAATATTATATAATAATTAAGCAGTTATATTCATGTATAACTCATCACTTTCCTAATCGCTTGCATGAGTTGACAGTGTCAGCTGAACGTATATTTAAATCATTACAATATCATAAGTACTCTGAACTCCGGATTCGGTTTTGCACATTCGATTCTGCACAGAACCATATAGAAATAGTTCTAAAACGATTAAATTAAATTACATTACATAGTTGTTCCCTGTTTAAACATGTACCACTGTGGGCAAAGAGTAAGGTCAATTTTCAATTTAAAGTTGCAATATGTCTAAAAAGACCCGAATTATAGGCCAACAAAATCTTGGTTTTTGCATCACGATAATGCATCGTCTCACACTGCACTCGTTGTTCGTGACCATTTCGCCAAAAATTCGACGCATATTCCGTTCCGCAACCACCGTATTCGCCTGATTTGGCTCCGTGTGACTTCTGGCTAAAACTAGCGACCCCACTCCGGGGAACGCGCTTCGAGTCGATTGAGGAGATTAAAGCTGAATCGAAGAAGGCGCTGATGGCTATACCGGAAAGGGACTATTTGGAATGTTTCGAGGATTGGAAAAAACGTTGGCATAAGTGTATTTTATCGGGAATAAATAAAGATTTTTCATTTTATTAACAAATTCACCTTACTTTTTGCTCACAGTAGTATATCTAAAATGCTAACACAGTATTATCTAGACAGTCCGGACAGTTTAAGTTAGTGCCCGAAATAACCGAATTATAGAGTAAAAAAAATATTTTTTTTTAAATCTTTTTATTATTATATTTTCTTTATTTCATATTGTTATGATGATAAAAAACTGTTTGTTTTTCATGTAAAATTGATTTAAAAAAACAGAAATTGCCTTTACCTTAATGTTTTACCATAAAAACAAACAAGTTTTAATATGTCCCGCGCTTCACTAACTTTAATTAATATATTGATTGAGAAAATACCAACGCAGCTAAAAAAATGGTTTTCTTGTATTATATTTTTAACACTAACATTAATAGCTCAAGAATCTTGTGTTACAAAATACAAGTGATGTTTTTAATTTTTTTCGGTCTTTATTATAACTGGTCAATTCGTCCAATAAAATATACAATTGTGAATTGACAGCTTACAGTAAAAGTTTAAAGCTGATAAAACTAAAGCTGACGATGAAGAAAGAAACAAATTTTTTGTACGCAGTATTTTTTTACGTTTTACATATTACCGTTTTAATTATTACAAATAGTTTAGAAGGCATTTAGCTATAACTATTTATTATGCAGTACTTTTCACAATTGTTTGAGTAATTTTTTCGTCGAAACCTACAACTTCCTTGAGTATTGTTCTAAATTCTTTTTATATTTATATCGTATCTTTATATTATTTTCACAAATATTCTGTTGCCAAGTCAAATTTTTAATTTGTGTATGTAAAGAAGATATATTTTTTAATTTTGTACATATTTTATTTTTTACAATCTGACTTAGAACAAAAACTAAATAGTGAACCCTACTATTACATTTGTTTAATTTAACTATCAGGGAGATCGAGAATGTGTCTCCTTTTCAGCCTTCTTACTGTTTTTACTGTTTCCTATTAGTTTCAGGTTTTCGGACTAGCAGGCAGGATATTCATTGAGATTTCAAGCTAAGTTGCTGACGCTTTGCTTTCATATGGCTTGTCACTTGTTACTAGCATGTCGGCCGTGTATAGGGTATACAAACAGGTCCCAGGATGCTTCCTTGTGGGACACCTGCGTTTATGGGAAACAGTAGCGATGTTTCATTTCTCTGTTCTATATTATCTACTGTTCAATTCCTACTTGAATTAAAAATAAGTATCGTTATATAATACGGAACAGGTAGACATTTATTCGTCTTATATAATTTGCCGTTATGCTAAACTCGATCATATGCTAGTTAATGAAAATCGAGAAATGTTGCAGTACAGTATTTTTTTTTTCAAAAGCTAACATAATATCATTTATAGCCTTGTGGCATTGTTTAGTAGTTTCAGGGACTCTTCTGAATCCAAACTGATGTTCGAAAATTATTGCAAATTCGTCAATGATATGCAATATTCTCTTTAAGAGTATTTCTTCAAATACCAATTTAAGAATTGGACAAAAAACGAATGGGACGGTACGATGTCAGCTCATTTTCTGCTCGTTTGGCTTGCGGCTCATAATTATCCCAGCATACTTCTATTGACTTGGGAAGTAGTCTATTCTGACAATCGCATTAAATATAAGCGTAAGAAAACAATTTCATTTTAGTGGTAGATTTTTCAAGGTTAAGCCATCGATGTCCTGGTGTTTTTTTTTTTAATGTTTTAGTATTTAATTTCTATTGCATTTTATCAACCTAAAAAGAGTTCTATTAATGGTTCCATGAATGTGTGTCTAGATTTCTGAGCTATCCCCCTGGAAATGCAGCCGTGTTATACAGTCTTTTGTCAGCACGGTAAAGGGTTTCTTACCATCGCTTACGCAAATTTCCTTAATTTTGTATTTATTTTCGGATTTCAGATACATAGTTACAGATGGTTTTACTTTGGGGTCTAGCTTAATGCTTCAAATGTGTAGCTGGCTTTATGATTATTTTTGTAAAAAGGTCTAGCATAGTGTATCTCATCTCCTGTTTTTAGTAATATATCCAGGCTGATAGCTGTTTCCAAATAGCTTTTAAACTCATCATGTGTGTAGCTCGCTTTATAATTAAATCTTGTAAAAAGTTGTACAGCATTTTACTAATCTGTAAAGTTCTGCAACTGGCTTTTGTGTGTCCATATTCCTGGCAACGATATCATTGTACAATTTCACTTGTTTTGCGAGGTAGCTCTAATTTGGGAACAGCATTATCAATATATATATCTCCGTTGTTAGTGTCGGGCTCAATATCTAAATAGATCAAATGCAATGGCTCTTTGGTAAGACAGCTTTTCATATTACTTATATGTCTAAAAAAATTACCTTTGGACTTTACATCTCTTTTAATTATTTCAATATTAGTGGAGAAGTGCAAATTTTCAATGACAACTCGAAATACTCTTTCTTATTTAACTATATACATGACCATCACTAAGAATTTTAATTAATTTCCCATTTTGTTCAATTGACTTAACTATATAATTCCTACATGTCCATCGCGTTGAATTTTATAATTTTAGAATAAAGATATGCTATCATTGCTGTTATTTTATGTTATAAGAGGGAATGTTCAGTCCAAAGATCGGTGCATTTTTTTCCTGGGTATTAGTGGAGAGGTTTGGTTTGATCTCTTGTTAGGCTATTATTGAACTTTCTGCCAGCTAAAACCTATTACCTCTTCGTCGTTGTCACTCATGTTGACAACTGAGTGTCAATAGTTAATTAGTATTTATCAGTATTCCCACTGAATTGTTTTTGTGCTGCAGAAGTAAAGCAGTAGAAATAATTGTAATCAAACTGAATGAATCACAAACGAAAAACCGTATTTTCTGCGCTGAATTATGCACTTTTCAATACAACAAGTGTTCAATCACGATATTAATTGGAAGCGTCAAGTGTGGAGTTGCACCCAATAAATAATTGACTTCGTATTGATTGTTTTGGGATTGGGAAACTTTTAATAGGTCGTAAGCGCTGTCAAATAGTTATTAGACCCAAATATGGGCTTGACTGAAAGTTGTAAATCGCTTTCTTAAATTTTTATTATTACAAGTGTGCAACCCACAACCGGTTTAGTCACGACACAACGGTTGTGGGTTGTAAACTTGTAAATTTAAGGCGTATTTTCACCCTTATTATATCATATAACTCCCTAACTTCTACTATTTTTTTTAGTCTTCTTTCTCCCCTGGTCCTGACAACATACCTAGTTCTCTCCTTGAGGAGTGCCGCACTTCTTTTTTTTTATTACTTCTGAAATCTATGTCTATCTATCATGCCAAAGCATGACATTTCGAACAACGGAATCGTTGCAAAGTAATCTGGAATTCCTTAATTGTTTGTAAAATTTTATTTTTTGTCACTTCACTGCATTTCTGTAAATCTATTAAATTAAAGACCAACAAACCTGCTTGAATTTACCCAATTGGTAAACGAACCATTTACAAAAAAAACTCAAACCTATGTTGTATAAGTTAAGACAATCACTCAGCAGCAAAAATAGATTTACTACTGTGGGCAAAAAATAGACTTTATGCATAATTTGAAAATTCTTTATTTATTCTCCCACATGTATTTAGTCCCCCTCAAAGTAATTTCCCGGCCCCAATACACTTGTGCCAACATTTTTTCCGTTCCTTGAAACAGTGGTTAAAGTCGATTTCTGGAATAGCCTTCAATGTACGAAGCGATTCACGTTTAATGTCATCAATTGACTCAAAACGGTTTCCCCGGAGCGGTCGTTTGAGTTTGCTGAACAGCCAGAAGTCACATGGTGAATACGGTGGTTGTGGAACGATATTGGTGGAATTTTTGGCGAAAAACTCACGAAGAATCAATGCAGTATGCGACGGTGCATTATCGTGGTGCAAGAACCAAGAGTTGTCAGCCCATAATTCCGGCCTCTTCTTACGAATAGCTTCGCGCGACGCATAACACTTAAAAAGTATTTCTTGTTGACAGTTTGGCCGGTCGGAAGGAATTCGGAGTGCACCACAACTCGCTAATCGAAAAAAATTGTCAACATGACCTTGATTTTTGACTTGCTTCGACGTGGTTCTTTCGGTTTCGGCTCGCCTTTGGCACGATATTCAGCCGATTGATCGTCTGTTTCCAGGTCGTAAGCATAGATCCAATACTCATCGCCAGTTATAATACGTTGAATGACATACTGGTAGACAGATGTAAACGCGACCCTGTTTTTCAGGAAAATTGAGTGATTTTGGAACTAACCGTGCTTTAACTTTTCTTAGCCCCAAATTACCTTTAAAATGGTTTTCACTGATCCTTCCGACATTCCAATATTGTCAGAAAGGTGTCTGACTGTTAATCGTCGATTCTTGAGCACCAACTCCTTGATTTTATGGACGTGTTGATCATCAGTTCATGTCAACGCGTTCTCGACCCTCTTTGAACAATTTCTACCAATCAAAAACACTTGCTCGCGACATACAATTATCACCGAAAGCCTTTTGCAACATTCTAAACGTTTCGGCACCAGAAATTTGAATCCGAACACAAAATTTGATGGAATTTCTTTGTTGAATGATTTCACTCATGGTACAAATCGCCGAATGCGCTTTTTGTATTTCAGAAAGACAAGCGTATACTGAATACTTAAATTTTTTTATATTTTTTTGTTCAATCAAAAATCATTTTTTATATTATCTTCAAATCTTCAAATCACTATGAATTATGCGTCGGAGTGGGGTCCGAGCGATTCCAAGCTCCTGAGACGATAACGACGATAACTTGACGTTTTTGGATCAGCCTCAACACTAGCTCGTACAGCTTCAATATTTTCCTCGTCTTGTTCGTTGTCTGGATGAGTGATTAGCATTATTAACATTGCCGGAGTTCGTAAACTTTGCGTATAAACGTCTTATGGTGTTGTCACCAGGAGCACATATAACTCTATTTTTTGCACGAAATGCAGGCTTGGTTATCACAATTGAGAAGTTATTTTGAATATAAAGCTGAACAATTTCAGCGCGTTCTTTCGGAGTGTATTGTTCCATGGTAAAAATTGTCTTTAAATGACGCTTCCAACACAGTATGACATTTGACGATCTCTCAGCTCTGTCATATGTTACAGGGTTGCCTGATACCAATATCAATGGCTTACCCTGTAGTATTCCTCAGCAAGGCAAACCCCTCATTTTAGTAATTGTCAGCTTGTGTCCTCCTACGCCAAACAGGCAGTTAAAACAGAAGCTAAAATGGCACTTCAGTTAACAGATACTGATGTGATCCATTCCAGCGGTTCAAATCGTCTATGTGCATGCAGAAAAAAGAGGATAGAGTGGCACTGGCAAGACAACAGGACAAAAACAAGAGGACAAGAGTTAGTCACCTAGCTCATGAAGATGATAACGATAATGAACAGGAGGCAGTAACGGCCGTCAAGGATATTGAAAACGAACGTACAGATTACATACAGCCTTTTTAAGAAATAAATATATATCATGGTATTTATATTTTACCATGAAGCGATTTTACTGTCAATTCTTTGTGTACAGGATAGAGAGCTTAGTTTCGCAACAAACGAACGCGATCTTTTGGCTATCGTATGGGCTTAAAAAAGTTTGAGGAACTATCTGTATAGTGTCCAACATCCAGATCAACCTTGTTTTAACGTTGACCGTTTCAGATAGGGACCCAAACGTGACAATCAAAGGGTGGAAGGTGTTTATAGACGAGCAATACGCCAAAAATTTTTTTGGTATATTCAACTTCTCTCCAATCTCACGCTCAGTTACATGACGATCCGATTCGATTAAATCCTTGATATCGACCTTTTCGGTCATCAACTTCAGTTGGACGACCTGAACGTGGCTTATTTTTGAGTGAAAAATCTCCCGAAGGGAATTTGACAAACCAACTTTGACACTGTGTTGTTTTTAAGGCTTTGTCACCATACACATCACGCAACTTTTTAGCAAACTGAGCTGCATTTTTTCTTTTTCGGAAATAATAACGTAAAATATGACGAAACTGTTATTTTGTGGGCTCCATATTAAAATTGATGCCAAGCAAACAAATATAAACAAAATTACGCGCAATTTTTTTTCTAAAGCAAGCTAAAAGTGACAGCTAATAACTGACAAAAGAAAGAATGCAATTACAGAGTCACAAGCCGTTCAAACAAATTGTTAACGCCGATTGTGTGCAAAATCACCAGTTTATTTTCGGTCAACCCAATATATTTTTATTCTTGTACTTTTTAACTTCAAGATTACTTTTAACATTTTATATCGTTCAATGTATGTTAAACATTTTCCTGCTTGTCGACTGTTTGTAGTCGTCTCTAAATTAAATAAATATTTAAAAGGGATTATATAGCTTTGTGTAAATACAAGGGGTAGTATTTATATTTCGGGAATAGCAAATAACATTATTAAATGAAATTAGCTTTATTGTTTTTCAACATATATATATATATATATATGTGTCCCATATTAGTATAATGAAATGATCACATTCAAAATTAAACAAATGCCTAACCTATTGCTTCTTTTTCCTTTTATTCTTATACTCTTGTATATCTGCTTTCGTGGCAGCATTTGCCAGTTTGCCGCTACGATATTGGTTAACAGTTTATGGCAAGTCACTCTAAGCGTCTCTTGACTCCTAAGTGTCTTAGTGACAACCTTGTAGGCCTAACCCCAAGGGTCAATGTCTGCATCTTGACATATTCTTCTAAAGCTTTCGGCTTTGCTAGCTTTAATCGACTGCTTAAGTACTCGCTTAGCTACTCTGAAGTCTTCAAACAGCACACCAAAGTTTGAAAGACCTTGGGCTCTTTGGCAGCATCGCCTTGCTCGCAGGCAAGCTTTTCTGAGTTGGCTTATCTCCTCCGTACACCAGTAGCAGGGTGCCCCACGTCTACATAGTTTACGGAGAGACATGGCGGAGTCGCACACATTAGCCAAGCTCGCCGCAGACAGACTTTGTGTAATATCATCTGCTAAACCAACCGGACTCCACTCGCTTTGACAAGGAAAGTCTGAGAATACTTCCGTATCAAGACAGTTATCTTTTCACTTGGCGCCGTTTACGGTTATCCGCTGAGATACTACGCCTTTTCTCACCGATCGCAAAGAAAATCGCCTCATGGTTCATACAGTTTTTCTGCATAATGAAGGGCTCAGAAAGGAGAGATCAATAGTAGATATTCTTCCGGCCTTCCAGTAACTGAATCGCCGACATTTGTTAATCCTAAGTCTGTCGCTGAAAATTGTTCCATCAGAGTGTATCCTCTGGCTCTTGTCTCTTTGCTGCCCCATTCTACAGAAGTCTCCTGCGATCTTCGGTATTGTTTAACAGCATTCGCTTAAACCTTTCCAGGTCCCAGCTTGGCGGAGCATAGCAGTTATAAAACGTTATTCCCAATAGTTTCGGTCGAACAAATCCCTCAAAGGTAGTATTAACTTCCTGGGGTGGTGTTTTGGTGGAACAAATAGCAGCTTTTCTACAGCTACTGACTGCCCAACCACTTCCTGGGATCGGTTTATATGGCTCGCATAAAAGTATAACGTCGGTGTTGTGTTCCCTGACAGTTTGCCTCAAGAGCGACTGTGCTACATCGCAGTGATTAAGATTCAAATGAATGCACTTCATTATGATTTTTTAGAGGGCGCGCTCCTAAATAGGGGGCACCTCCCACTTCCAGCGACGTGTTTCCACTCCTTACTTTTATCCTTGCAGATCATGAATTGTTTCGACGACTGTTTCGCATGGATTACCTCCTTTGCAGTGTTGTCGTGAACCTGAATGGCTACCAGCTCATACAACACTTTTGATTGCTCAACAGCATCTCTCATTTCCTTATTAATAGACCACCTGTTTTTGTCATTCATCGTATCTACCAGATCTCGAATTTGCCGGCCGAGATCAGCAAAAGTCTTGTTATTTGGCCTGTCCTTTATTTCAACCCTTGCTACCTGCGCGGTGCTTGAGGTCTCTCCTATTGGAGACCTTGCTACTTTGCTGCACTTAGCAAACGGGTTCTCCCTCATTCATTTGTGGGGTTTTAATATTATTCATTCTGTTAGGTCCCAACTCTTCAGCCGCTATCCATGATCGGTGTACAGTCGCGTTATAATGCCATGGTTATCTATGGAAGCAGGGAGGCCATGCAAGGGTTGACTCACCACCTTATGAGTACGTGAATTCAGGGGCGGATCCGCGTAAGTGGGCAGAAACTCAACCGAGCCTGCACCACTCACCTAAAGGCGACTTGACACTTTAGTCGCCTTTTACGACAAGCGGTGCCGGCTGTGATAGTATTCTTTAGACCGCTCATCAGACGGTGCACGGTGCGTGGGCGTTCGAGTACAGCTTTTAATGTTTTCTCGGAAATAAAATTTGAATGCAACCATATAAATTCTTATATATTTTCAGTTAGCCGATGTGGTAAATAGCTTGTCTGAACATGGCCAGCTAGCAATACAAATGGCTCTATGCGCTAAAAATATTCAGATTGCTGAGACTCTTGTTTTAAAAGGGTGTGCTAATTTAAATGCTTATGATGCGAACGTAAGTAACTTGGTTTGTAAACAAGATTTTTAGCAAATATATTTTTTTTAGGGCTCCACGCTTCTAATAGATGCTATAAAACGGTTCGATCATTTTGCGGCAAATTTTCTTTTAAACAACAATTGCCTTGTTGATCTTTTATCGAGGTATTTGTCACAACTTTCTATTAATAAATAAATGAAAAATAGTAATGCTTTCTTATTAAAGGCCATCATCGGATACTGCTCTTCATATCGTAAGCAGCTACAACTCAGTCCAAACTAACCATGATGAATTTACTCACATGCTCGCTGTTGGCAAGAAAATTTTAGAACACGGGGCTAACGTCAATATTCGAAATTTATTGGGTCAGACCCCACTGCACATTGCGATTACATTTCAAAATATGAATATGGTGAAGCTATTGCTCAATGTTCCGGATATCGACGTAAATTTACAAACCTATGACGAAAAGTGTCCTCTTGAATTAAGTCTGAAATTATTAAATGAGTCAAGCTTTGACCTTGCTGTACAGCTACTAAAGATGGGAGCAATACCCAACCGCATAAAATCAGAGACAAACAACAGCCTGTTGCAAGAACTTACTCTTGCCGGAAAAGATTTTGAAAATGCTGCCATATTTTTGGCGGATTATGCTGACGTCAATCATTTAAACAATAGCGGGATGACGACGATTCATATTGCTGCCCAGCTAAATATGTCAAAGCTGGTGGCAAAACTATTAGTTTTAGATGTTGCGAATAATACTCAGATATATGCACCTAAAATGAAAACACCTCTTCACATAGCAGTTGAGGTTAATGCTCAGGAGGTCATTGAAACTTTCGTCAATTTTAAAAAAAAAAGTTCTATAGCAATTGATTTTAACTGCAAAGATATTAATGGGGACACTCCACTAAGTCTTAGCTTAGCCTTAAATCATATTGATTTAGCATTAATACTTATCTCAGGAGGTGCTGATGTTAACACGAGAAATGGTCAGCACTTAACTTTGCTGCATCAATATATATTACACGGGGATAACGAAAAGGCAATATTTTTACTAGATCACGGTGCCGAAATAAATGCGCTTACAGGTAATTTATATGAAATTTTATAATTATTTAAGCTTAAGTTCTGTACTAAAATTTACGGTTTGGTGCATAGGCGCAGGGACGTCTACTCTGCAGCTAGCTATAAGCTGCCGTTTACCCAAAGTTGTAGACTTGCTCTGCACAAAAGGAGTGGATCTTAAAACAGATAATAAAAGCGAATCACCGTTGTGGATAGCCCTGGAATTGGGTTACGAGGATGTGGCACAGATTCTTGTACACCATGGAGTTGACAGTGATTATTGGTGTGAAGGGACTGAGGGATATCAACAGACATTGCTACATCGTGCAATTGATGAAAACAAAGAACGGATTGCAGTGTTTCTTGTTCGAAATCAGTGCGATCTAAACTCACCGCGACGAGTTGGACTTAACGGAGAGGGCAGCGATGAGGCACGCGATAAAGCGGCACCATTACATCTCTGTTGCCAATGGGGTCTTACAAAGGTGGTTCAAGCACTTATTGACCATGGTGCGTATGTAAACGCCTTAGATGTTGACAACAAGACGCCACTACACATAGCTATTGATAACCAACAAGAAGATATCATGAATATTCTTCTCTGCCACCCTTCTATAGACTTGAAATTACGTGACAAGGCGGGACTTACGCCCTTTGCTACTGCTCTGGCTAAACGCAATCATAAAGCTGCACAGAACATACTCGAAAGACTTCCAAATGCAGCAGAGATAATGGATCAGCGTGGGCGTAATTTTCTCCATATAGCAATAATTAAAGACGATCTGGAGAGTGTACTGTTTTTATTGGCTATACAAGTAGATGTAAATTCGCGAGTACATGATGCCTATCAATCAACTCCACTACATTTGGCAGCCGCATCTAAAAATGAAATGATTATACGAAACTTGATTTTAGCTGGTGCGCGGATTAACGAAAGAGATGCTGTTCAAAAAATTCCTCTTCATGTAGCTATTGAGCGTGGAAACCTTTCTGCAGTTTCAGCGATGATACAAAACCATGCAGATTTTGATGCGGTTGATTCTGATGGAAATAATGCTTTACACCTTGCGGTGCATGTTGGCCAGCTCACGATAGTTCGAGAGCTATTAACAGAATCAAGAGTTAACGCTGAGGCAACTAATATAAAGGGTCGGAATCCTTTGCATGAGTTATGCAGGGTTGGAGAGGACAATACCGGTGCAGCTATTTGCGAGCTATTTCTTGAGTGTATGCCCAAGTATCCAATAAATGTTCCCGATATGGACGGTAACACCCCACTGTTACTATCATATATGAGGGGTCAGGCACCGCTTTGCAAGGTGCTTGTGAAGGTGGGTGCCTGTCTAGGCGCTCATAACCGAGAAGGGATTAGTATTTTTAATTACAAATTAGCGACAGATCAACTGCTCAGTAAACTTTTGGATCAATTGCCACAGGAATCGCCGTGGGCAGAATCAGAACTTTGCCAAGAATGTACCTCAAAATTTTCGCTCACTATGAGGAAGCACCACTGGTAAGTATTATTAAAACTTTATAAGAAAAGTACACAGGTTTAATTGTCGACGTACAGCTATATGTTTTTTTTTCTTTCATTATTACTGTGATTTACTTAACGTTAAACTCTTGGGATAAATTCTGTTTTTCGCACAAAACTACAATTAGCTATTTTAATATATGGCTTATAAAATAAAAAAATGTTTATTAATGCTGTGCTGTACAAAAAGTGTGCTACAATATCGCCAACATTTCTAAACTAACTCACTCTTTGTACCAGAAATACAACAAAAGCAATAACGAAGTAATTGCATTGAAACTTTAACACATATATTATTCTTAAAATAAACCATTGTTTTTAATACTGATTTTTTATATATTATATCGTACTTTTATATTTCAGCCGGCACTGTGGGCGAGTCCTGTGCTCTAAATGTTCAAATAATGATGTACCCATTCTTAAATTTGGAATAAATAAACCAGTTAGAGTTTGCAACGTTTGCTTTGATGTACTACACGGGGAAAGCTAAAATTTCTTTCGGATCCATTAGGTAATATTATTTGTACTTATATTTAAGATTATTTAGAGTATTTTTTATTTCTACTTAATAACAATGTTTGGCAAATAAAAATAAAAGGCAAAATAAAGTATATTTAGATCTTGCTTGTTAACTTAAAGACTGCCATTTTTTTGAGTTAATAAAGCAGATATATTCTTTATATACAATACAATGACTAATATTGTATAAAAGTTTGATATTTATATTAAATTACATTATTTAATTGGCTTACTTACTTTCATATAATAATATTATATGTAACAAGCTTTACTCTAGAATTATCGGAAATTTTTATGTTTAATATATTATTTGTACATGTCGTAGGCTGGTAATTGGTAATTTTTGATTGTTGATAGTCGTTAGTCAATGTTATTAATTATCAGTTGTTAGTGGCAATAAGGGCTGTCGTGCTTATTGCTGAGTGTAGTCCGACTGTGAAGTGTGGGGCAGTGCAATCGAGGAAGATTGACAAGGGAATGATATAAGATGACCAGACAGAATGACTGTCATTCTTAATGCAGTATCAGACAACACTTGCACGCGGAATTCACGAGCACCATCACTAGAAATTAAATTTTACCATTGACGCCCCGAAATACATAATAATTTGATCATGTTTCTCAGCCATAATTTTTTAGTTCTATTAGTCAAAATCGAGGCTTTTGCTTGGCTTAGTTAGGATTAATACAAGAATATTATGAGTAAAGCATGTATGATACCATAGAATGCTCGTAATTTTTTATGTTTAACATATTATTTGAAATTATTTATTTATTTAAAGTGCAGATGACTACGAAAAAATTCAAATTAAAACAAAAGAAAATATTAAAATTGAAAAAATACAAAAAAAAAAATAATTAAAAAAAATTAATATTAAATTAAAATAGGAAGAATTATAAATATAAATATATAAATAAAAATCGAAAATTAAAAATTTAGAAATTTAAATTTATTTTCTTAATAAAAAAAGCCCAATCATATCAATTAGTATAAGTATAGTGTTGAAGAATAAAATGTCTTAATGTTCACGGAACACTCAATTGTATTGTTTGTGTGTGTGTATGGACTGTAAAAACTAAACTACGAACAAACATACATTTATGTAGCCCTTAATGTTTCGTGAATTGCGTCCTCTTCTTTCCTTTAGAATAAATAGTCCAGCGTAGTCACAGCCTGAGTGCTGGAAGGGAAGTGCCTCTGTAATACGAATACCTGGTAGGTCGACCATGAATTGATGCGCTGTGTGATTACGTTGGCGAAAACATCTTATGCAGTTGTGGACGAGATTTCTTATAAGGTTACGCGCCCCAAAAATCCAATATTTCTGACGCGTAACCACAAAGAGTGCAGAAACGCCTGGGTGAAGTTTCGTTACATGTTCATGTTCCAAAATCATTCTTGTGATGCGGTGTGATTTCGGAAGCAGTATAGTGTGTTTGACAGCAGCTGGTAATTGAGAATTACTTAGTCGTCCACCAACTCGTAGAAGCCCATTCTTGCATACAATAGGTGAGAGCTTGAGCAGCTGAGAGCGGCTTTGAAGTGGTTTGTTCATGAGCAGTAGATTTCTATCCTCCTTGAAACATTCTTGAGCGGCTTGTAATGCGAGCAGCCTGGATCTCTTCAAATGTCAGAACTTTACTACTTGCCAGCATGCCTGATTTAAAGGCCCTGGTACTTTGGATGAAGCGTAAGACGTATGCCACAATTCGAACAAGTTTTGTCCATGAAAAGATGCGCTGCACCAGTGCTTCGAGCGGTAAAGGTGAGTCGTCTTCCTGAGTTGTCAATGCGTGTTCATTTTTTCTTTGCCATGGTTTTCAGGAAGTGAAGAACAGAATTTTGTAGATCTCAACTTTTCAGCTAGTTTCTCTGGATCTTGCAACCATGAAGGTCTCATCCACCATAGGTCGAAATTAACTAGTTCTGTAGCAAGCATACCACGAGGTGCGCAGTCTGCGGGATTTCCCTTTGTATTTATATGATGCCATGAATTGCGTGGTATAGCCTCGAGTATTTCTGTTATTCTATTTGCAACAAATGTTTTAGCTTTGATGGTTGGTGTGAAAGCCAAGCCAGCATGTATTTCAATGTTCTTATGTTGAAGAGCAGCCTTGATAGTTAGGATGAGTCGGCTCAATAGCAGAGCACAGTTCGAGGCGCGGTAGTGATTGCTGCTTCAATGGAGCAACTCTGGTTTTTCCTCCGATGAGTGTTACAAATATGGTGCCTTCTGATTGTACCAATCTGCTGTAGACGACTGTGGAATATGCCTTTATGGTAGCATCTGAAAATCCATGCAGTTCGAAGTTCCTGGAGTACATTGAGGTCTTTACGGAATTTTTTCCACCAATCAGCAATTTTTTGAAGAAGTTCCGTATCCCAGCCGAGATCGAGCCACAATTCTTGAAACAGAATCTTGAATTGTACCACCACTGGCGACATAATACCCAGCGGATCAAAGATGCGTGCCACTACTACCAATAGTACTTGTCGTTTGGTGCTGTGCGGATTTGATGGAAGGCACACGTTGTACGATAAAGTGTCCCTTTCTGGATTCCAGTGAATGTCAAGAACTTTTGATGTAGAATCAAATCCCTTGCCTTGACCGTTAGTTGTAGTAAGAATTCCGCCAAACATGCGTGATGAGTTGGAGAACCATATGCCAAGGTCCATACCTGCACGTTCCATTAGCTTAATCAAGTCATCCTGCTTGCGAAGAAGCGCCTTCTCTGTGTATTATCCCGTGAGTACGTCGTCCATGTAGAACTCTTCCTTTATGATTTTTGCTGCAGTAGGAAACTCAAGTTGATGGTCGTGAGCTAACTGGTCAAGGAACCTCACAGCCAAAAATGGTGCACTGGAAGTACCGTATGTCACCGTGGAGAGCTCATAGTGCTTAATAGGAGTGCTTTTTTCTCGCCATACACGCTAGTAACTACAATGATTGGCAGCTACCCAGATTTGTCGATTTTGACTAAATACTAAATACTAAATACTGGGTCCAATGTGTCGGGCGTCGTTCAAGGCCTTTCCACTAGTATCCTTAAACGAGCCGTCAAAAACCACTCTTAATTTTTGCGTAATTACTGGATGATGTGGCAAATAAAAGCATGGCTTCTTGTCAATGTCCTCTGGTGATAGTTCTCGCATGTGATCCAAATTTAGATAATCACGCATAACTGTACATAGTGTGAGAGATATGGATTCTGTTTCAGGCGGCGTTCGATACCCTTGAATCTTGCGAGTGCTCCCTGTAGTGTATCCGAAAACTGTGTATTTTGATCCTTGAACGGAAGCTCGACGATGTAGCGCCCCTTGGAGTCTCGAGTGTGTGTTAATAAAGTCTTGCTCAACTTTATCGTCCCCTGGTTCCCGATAAAATTCCTGGTTGACATCCTTCAGCTCCCGAAAGCGTCGAAGCGATGCAACAATGTCAATAGCCATGTGCATTGTTTTTGTAGATGATGAGCTTCTGGACATAATAGCAGTTATGACCCATCCTAGAATTGTTGAACGTGAGCTCGTACCTTCATTGTATGGTCAGAGATTCTTGATTGTATGTCCAGTGCGCTGCAGCCTCTGGTTGTCTCAGCCTTTATTGATGAAATTCCCGACACCAGGTTACGTGACGGAAAACGTGCCAGTCCAAGTGCCTGTATGCTACATTCGGAGATGTATTACAGTTCTGAACCACTGTCCAACCGCACCCGACATATAGTGTGTGATCTTTCTGCTTTTCGAACGAACACTAGAGCTGTTGGCAATGCGCTTTTCCAAAGCCCTTGTGGTTGTGTAGTAGTTGATGATCCGTTGTACGAAGGATCAGCTCTTGGAGTGACATGAGCACGTGCTATGTGGCTGATGGTCACTGTAGTGTCTTCAGGTGTGCTGTGGATGCGCTGCTCGTCAATTATTGGGTGCGCCTTGGTTGCAGTGGATTGCGGAGTACAATTCTCTATATGTAGTAGAGAGCTTGAGGCAGTTTAAGCACAATAATTTAGTTTTCACGAATGTACGTCTTTGGTCGATTGATAGTTCAGCAAACTTCGGACAACTGTAGATCTTGTGTTCCTTAGAGCTGCACTTTTCACAAGCCCCTTTTTTTACATAGTGTTTCAGCGTCAATCTTTGCCAAAACGAGGTGTATAATCCAGCAGTCTTTCGTACTTTGCCATGCTGCATATAGCCCTCGTAGGATCTCTGTTGCTCCGCCTGTCACCTTTCATAGAATTGAAGCATCCGCTCTGGATGTATCGAGCAGAGTATTGACAACGAGCCGTTGGCGGTTGTAACGCTCCATAAGACACAGCCAAGCAGAGCTATAAACTGCCTCTGTTACTGGAATATGGCGAATTAGATCAGCTGCTTCTCCAGAAAGGTACGTTTTTAGGTAGTGCAACTTCTGAATTTCCGTTTTGTTCTGGCTGTTGTGGACCGTGCTTTCAAACAGGCTCCTGAAAGCAGGCCATTCCTTATAGTCGTCATTAAATTGCTTTATATGAATTTTTGGCAATTCACTTTGAAGTTCATTTGCTGACGAGTTTGAGCTCAACAGTATTGTTTGTTGCCGCACCAAACGCTCGTTCAGCTGTTCTTGTTGCTGTAAAAAACGAACAAAGTTTTCGTTTCCAGCTCCCGCTGCTTGCGATGCGATCTCGTCGACGTCCTGGTTACCTCCGGGTTTGTTTCCTCCTTCGCTCTCTCTTAGCTCACAAGCGCGTTTAAGCGAGTGAAGTAATGCACCTGCGCGCAAGTACTTCTGTTCGTATTTCTCGTTGTCTATGGCTGGATTAACATATCCGTTTTCCTCGTCGTAAAGGGCCAATTTTGTCGCTAAGAGTCTCAAATTCCTTCCAGACGGTATTGAGTCTCTCCAATAACACGGCTGTTTCGTCTAATTACCAATTTGATCCTGCTCGTGGATATTGAGACGCCGTTAGCAAACGCGTGATGCTTGCCTTCGCACGGCTTCTTGCTGCTTTCACAAGCTTGAATTGTTCCATTTTTTTTAAACAATAAGCTTATCCGGCTCGAAGGACCAAAATATGTTGAAAAATAAAACGTCTCAATGTTCACGGAACACTCAATTGTATTTTTCCCAATTTTGTATGTGTGTGTGTGTGTGGACTGTAAAAACTAAACTTAAAGCTGTGGCGCCGCGTCACTCAAAATTCCTATTCCAAAATTAAAATTAACTTAAATTACGACGGCAATGCATTGAGTTCATTAACATGTAGAATGAAGGATATATACTATTACTTACTATTAGGAGCAATATTATATAGGAGCTTAGCATATTAAAGTATTAGTATAGAAGAGAATTAGTAAATATAGTATATAAAAGTATCAGAATATTGATTAGGTAAAATTAAAAGTTATAAAGATAAAAAAGGAGTTAAGATAAATTGAACTTACGTTAGTTGGAGAATGAGAAAGGATTTCTACTAATGTAAAGGAATATAGAAGACTTAAGGTTTGAAGGGATATTTCTCTTAAAAGCATGAAACAAGCTGTATACAGCACAATCAGTTGTGCACGTAGGAAGAGCAAGTGGAATAAAATTCCTAGTAGTTCGACAGGGAAAAGAAAAAATGAGTCGATCTAATAAATAAGACGGACTAATGTCACCAATTATTAATTTTTTTCAAACAAGAGAAACTTAAAGGATTTTTGTGATGAAATGATCATAAAATTCTTTCGACCAACGTTTAATAAAGCCAAGTTTAATTTCAATTTGCAATCAAATAAACCACCAAGGTGTTTTACAGTAGATTTACGATTTAAGGAAGTATTTTCGATCGAACACATACCTAATAGGGGTCTAGTTCGACTAAACGTCATAAACTTACACTTTGCGCAATTGAGATGCAACTGATTGACCGATAACCAACGTTGCATAGCGCTTAAATCATCTTGTAGAAGATTGTGAAGACGGGGATCAGTATATGAGAAGATCAGCTTAGCATCATTTGCGTACATGAGAACATGTGATTGTGAGATAATGAATGGTAAATCGTTAATAAAAAATGGTAAATTATAGGGGTCCTAAGTGATTACCTGGGGGTACACCGGAAGTAACATGAACTGACTTCCAAATAGACTACCTAAGTAGTACTTATTGAGTTCTACTTTTTGGGTAGGTGGAAAACCAATTAATTAAGAGGGGTGGGAAACCTATACAATCAAGCTTGTAGAGTAAAAGCTCATGGCTTACAGAATCATAAGCTTTACTGAAGTCCGTGTATATGACATCAGTTTGGGTTTTCAGTAAAAATGGTTCTATTACCAAGGTGGTCAATTCCAGCAAATTGGTCGTTGTGGAAGGGCCCTGTACAAAACCATGTTGGGCAGAAGAGATGATTGATTTACAGAAATGCTGTAAAACAGAAACAACAAGTAATTCAAACAATTTAGGTATTGCAGTTATTTTTTCAATACCTCTATAAATTAAAGTTCAGACTTACTACGTTTTTTGTGTAGTGGAATGATATATGAATCCTTCCAGGAATATGGAAGTTTCGCTGATTGAAGGGATAGATTAAAATAGATTGCAACGGTTCAGCTAAAGAACTATAACAATTTTTAAGGACACAACTGGGGATGTTATTAAGACCAGGTGAAAAGGAATATATAATATGAAATACTGTGGATGGCAATATTGTTTATGGGTAAGATCATATTGTATAAGGATTAGTTGAGTTAATAGAGGAGACGGGAAGTAGGTTGATTGGAAAAAATTTGCAAATCGCTCAACAGCAGAAGAGTCGTTGCAGGCGTCATCTATCGCATGAAACAAAAGAGGAAGGTAAATTTAAAGATTTACGCTTCGAATTAACAAAATTAAGAAATTGTAAACTGTTAACATAAGGTATTAAGAAGAACGAAGTTTGACATGGCTATAGAATACTTGTACCAGTCAACACTAGATCCTGATTTCTTAAATTTTTTGAATAATTTAGACTTTGTTTTTTTAAATAAGACAGTCTACGCGAGAACCAATGAAGCTTAGATATGCGAAATGACGGGATGTAGGTAGGGATACACTCATCTAAAAGTGCATTTAAGGTCTCATCAAATAAATTGAGGGTAACATCAATGTCAATCGCATTATTAAGAAATTACCAGTTATCAGTTAAAGGAATGCATTCATTCAGTAAACGATAGTTTCCCTTACGAAAGCAACGACGTGGTAACTGTTGAAGTGGTAATGTCAAATAATACGGCAAAGGAAGTAAAATAGAATTTTCAAAAGCCGGATTCCGTTTGTCTTCAGCGACAGTAAAAGGAGGAGATCTAGAGACGGCTGAATTAGCGATGTCGTTAAGGTCGAGATTTCTATCCAAATAATTCCTAACTGAATTTATTTGGACTAATGACAAATCAAGCATGCAATCCAAAAAATGATGATGATTAAAAGAAGAAAGGTAGCTTAACCATTGAGATAAGACCATGAAATATTGGGTAAGAGCAATTGATAAAGATCGAACGGGACGCAAAAGTTACATTAACAGCAACAATTTCAACACCAGTGGCTACAGAGTATATAATTCGATCGGGCTGGAATGTGGATTTAAAGGCAATTAAAACACCGTCACCTCGACGATTGAAGTAAACGATTGAAACGATCATGTTGTAGATAGAATAACAATTTAACAAAATTTCGCAGTCAGATATAGTAGGTGTCAGCCAAGTCTGTGATAAAGCGATAATAACCGATTGAAGGGCAAAGTGGAGGCTTTTAAACTTCGTTAACATTCCTCCAACATTCTGCAAGAAACTTGTTTTTATTTAAAAAACACTAGTTGAAGCGTGTAAAGAGGAACTACCTGATAGAAGGGTAACACGTAAGGAATCGGTTTGTCTTTTAGGCGTGAACTTACCTCCATGAGCCAATCATCTTATACATATACCATTGGCAACCGTCCATTAGAACGTACACTTACTCTTAGAGACTTAGGTGTTCTTTTTGTATTTGAATTTGATTTTGTTTCAAATGATAAAAAAGGCATCGGATAAAATACGCAATTTCACGAGGCGTAGAAAAAATGTAATTTAGTGACAGATACACTAGCAGAAGACTTGCTAGCAATATACGCCTTGATTGAACCGCTATTCGTGTCTGAGGATAATCTAGACACAAATACTTGTTTGAGGCAATACTCAAGTACATTGTGTCGCATGATTCTCAAGTGCATTGCACTAATCTTGCTGGTTTTGAGGTTGCGGCGTCTCTTGGTACCAGCATGGTATCTCGCGCATTGTCATGACGAAGAATGATTTGTCTTTCACGGTTGGTTTTACGAATTTCTCTGATGACTTTCGACAAACAAATGGTCGTGTACCACTGAGAATTGACCATCCTACGTTGCTCAAGAGGAATAGTGGCCACATGAATTATTCGCCCGAAAGAACAGGCGACCATTTGCTTCACTGTGCTTCATCTACGTACAACTTTTTAGTCAATTCACGTTTGGCTTCATAATAATCGTCGTACAGAAGTAGCTCATCTTCTCCCGTCCTTTATTCTACACCTAATATATCAGATGTATTAATACTGCCTATATCTCCTTTTAATTTTCCCAATGTCTCTCCCCTATTTACGCCAGTGGCGGCACACACAGCTCCAATAGTTGATACTCTACCAACTAATGGTGCCGTGGCGAAAACTACACGCTGTAAAAATAAATATTCCTATATCCCGACACAACACAACTTTCGAATCTTAATTTCATATATAGCTAGTAAATCTTCAGCTAACGTATCTGTTACTAAATTTAATTTTGCTTCTACTAGATATTTTTCTCTTTTAAAATTAGTGTTCCGTCTGATTTATTTAATCCTATCTGCGATTCTATTTTCTGGCATTCTCAAATGATTACACTAATACATACACCTGCTGCTAATGTCTCAAAAACTAAGCTCTTTGTCCGACTGTGCTACCATTTAATATCTGCTCTAAAGCGGGACAATGACTTAATTGTTATGTTCGGTTTAACTTGTCCGTCTTAACTGAATAATTTTTATCAGCATGACTTTTTAAATTGAATGTTATATCTTCCACTTTTTCAATTAAATTCAATTCTTAACAACCTAAATAGATTCTTAGAACTTGTCTTTATAAATGATTACTCTAACGCTTCTATCTTCAAGTCAAATCCTTTATCTTTGCCTAAAGATCCATCTCATCATACTATAGAAATCTTTCTCTATGTATTTAAACAATCTACCTTGCCCTTACTTATTCCTACTGACCAACACCGTTGTCAACTTAATACTTCCAACTAATTGGTCCTTGCTTAACAATGTAGTTGATCGCTCTAAGCTCTTTCTACAAAATATTTTTATCTTTATTAGATATCTGATATCTAGTTCCTTAAGACAGCCTTGCAGAACAGCCAGACTGTCAATCTTGAAATATATTACGTCTAAATGTTTTAAAAAGTGTAAGGTGTCTGGTTGTAATATAGATTTATTAAAACACTCATACTTTATCGCCAAATTTAACTTCTTTCTGCTTGTCTTTTAAAGTTACACAGAATATATCGCCCGATGTCAGAATCAATTTGCATATAACTCTTTTGTTAACTCTATGCGAAAATCTTTCAATCTCCCATCTTCTTTTTTTTCTTGGCAAAGAAAAAAGTAACAGCGACTTAACTCTCGGTTACCATTCCTGATACTAATTATATCCTATATATGGTATATTTTCATCAAATTCCATTTTTGATCGCATCACTAGCCAGTCCTCCCTAGTGCCTGCTATAAAATCTGTAACATTTACCTACTTCCAAAATTCGTCTGAAAAGAGTATATGTAGCAGTTCTTTACGTGAAGCTCTATTTATTCTTTTTAATCTCTAACTTTCCACCGGAGTCTTTCCGTCTCTTTCGAAATACTCATTTATCATTTACCACTCCATAATTCCTATTCCTATTTTAATTTTTATAATTTAAATCCTTTATTTGTTTTAAAATTTAACTTCGTAGTAAGCTGCTTTTTAGTTAACTTAAATAAATAAAAAAAAATAAAAATAAAATAAAATAAACAAGATTGAATGTCCGATATACATACAGTTTGTTAATTAATTGTTTTCAAAATGAGATAAGTTACATTATTTCAACTTTAACATGAAAAATATAAATAATGGTATTAATAATTATTAATAGATAAAGAGAAAAATAAGTTATATATATGAAGAAAAAACATTACAGAATTCCAGGTAAAACGTAGAAGAAGCGGTGAAAACAAAAAAAGGCATCTATGACGCTGTCAATTAATGGTTTGGAAAATGCGAACACTGGTGGAAAGAGTAGCATAGAAAAAGTAACGGAACAACAAAATGCCAAAAATGTTGACTGCGTGCCTTTTTTTAGTCTTCCTTGCACTCATTCACTTTAGAATTCCTTTTGTTATATCGCACGTGTTTTTTAAATTGAGGATTATTGCAATGCCTGGCAAACGGACAAACGATAATTTGATCCAATTAATCTATTTCCACCATAACAATGGAAAACCATTAAGAATCTGGCGGAAATGTTTAATATTAAACTTAGAAAACAGTTTATAATAGTATTGGCCGGGCTGATAAAGAAAATAGGCTGGAACTAAACTGTTCCAAAGGCAGACCACGAAAGCTCTCTAGGCGAGATTGTTCAAAAATTATAAGAACTATTGATAATAAACCGCAAACAAGCCTCAGAGAGTTGTCCAATGACATCAAAGCAGACTGCAATAAGAGCGTGAGCCATGAGACGGTGAGGAAAGTTCTTAATAAGAACAAATAGGAAGAAGCCATTGCTGTCTGCTTTAAACATTCCAAAGCGTTTAAGCTTCTCAGTGAGCAACGTTACCAGGTCTCCAGATTAATGGGATGATGTAATCTTTTGTGACGAGACTCAGGTGATGCTTTTTTACCATGCTGGACACAATAAAGTATGGCGGAAAGCGAAGACAGCCCTGCAGCCCAAAACATAATACCTACCCAGAGCTGCGGATTTTCGAAAACATTATGACAAAGGAATTATATTTGGTCATATTGAAAAATGAATTAACAAAAAGTGCGCACAATTTTGGATTCATTCATCCTGAAAACAGCAACAAGCTGAAGTACAAGCTGTATCAGGATAATGATCCGAAACCCAAGTCGCTGCTGTGTCGTACCTGGCTGCTATATAATTGCAGCAAATTGATCGATACGCCCGCCCAGAGTCCGGATCTCAATCCAATAGAAAATTTGTGGGCATGGCTTAAGAAGAGTGTGGCCAAACGTCGCCCAACTTCGAAAGTCGAATTAATAAAATTCATCAATGAGGAGTGGCGAAAACTACCGGAGGTGTGCGATAAGAAATTAGCTAATTTCCTCCAAAGCCAATAACGATATTGGCATTTTTACTTGAATGCAAACAATTTTGCGAAGAATTAATTGACAGCTGGCATAATTCGTTTTTTTTAGTTTTTTATGAATGTTTTTATGTTTTTGCTTATGTTGTTATTACTTTTGTTAATTATTATCTTTATGAATATATTTAAAAAAAATATTGGTAAGGAAATTACCACGAAATGAAGTTCCTTTCATAATAAATAATAATGTTAAAGTTGAAATTATGTGACTTATTACATTTTGCAAACAATTAATTGACAGACTGTATCTAATTACAGAGGTTTTGCAGAATTGTTGCTATTTCCAATTGTTTGAGAATATTATTACGACATCTTTGCGTTTGTTATATCTGTTTCTCAACATGACTTTGTAAAGAGTCGGTTCATTACGACCAACTTGTTGGAACTCTTATTACTTTAAGTAATAATGCAAACTGACGTCATTATTACTGACTTCAGTAAAGCATTTGACTCTGTACACCATGATCAACAATTTCCAGAACAGTCTATGTTACTTCTGGTGTACCTCAATGGAGTTACCTTTGTCCACTCTTTATATATTATACTTTTTATTAATATATCCACTTTATCACAGTCGCGTATACTCATGCATGCTGACGATGTAAAATTAACTTATCTTATCTTTCAAAGACCCCTTTCAACATACTCTTCTTAAACATGATCTTACCTCCATGCTACTTTGATGCTGAGCCAATAATCTTCCTCTAAACTGATTTAGGTGTATGTTTATGACTTTTAGCTGTTCGAAGCCATACAATGGTACACATTCCATTGGCAACCGTCCATTAGAAAGTACATTTACTCTTAAAGACCTAGGTGTTCTTTTTGATTCTAAACTCAATTTTAATTTATTTCATCTATTATAAATGTTGCCAATGGCGTTCTAGGCTTCATAAAGCTCTAGTGGAAGGAATTTAACGATCCTTTCAAAACGAAATTACTTAACGTGTCACTAGTACGGCCTATTCTTGCTCATGTGTACGGTCCCTTCAATATAAAAATAATTAGACTCGCATTGACTAAGTCAAGAAGAAATTAGTTCTGTTTGCCTCCGTGGTTTGAATTGGGGTCCTACTTCCGTCTTTGACTTACCGTAGAACAACTTTAGCCTTTTTATTTATACAAAAATTAATAAACGGCATAGATTCTTCTACTCCTTAAAGTTGGCCAAATTTCTCTATTCCTTGTTGACCTGCTAAGAACTATCTTCCTCTATATCTTTCTATATGCTCCACTGATTATAGTATGCTTTAAAGAATCCTTTTTGCAACTTATATTCACTTTACAACTGTCATTTCCATGGTTTTCTTCTGAACACTCTCTTTGTTCAATTAACTTTTCACTTTTCTGTCACCTGCGGTAATAGCTGGTAGCACTAATATTTATTGTTCTGATTGTTCGGGTTGGTTCAATTTAAATTTAAAAACTCTTTTATGTATACCAGTCTTTTTACCTTTTACCTTTTAAATTTGCAGATTACTTTTAAAATTGTATATTATACAAATTATAATAAACTTTTATCTGTTAAACGACTGCTTGTAGTTGACTCTAAATTAAAAAAAAAATGAATAATAGATTCGGTTTGTACTTTTGCGTTCATAAGGCCTTATCCTATTTCAATTGAGATGTATGATAAAACTTTATCTTGGCTTAAATCTTAGAAGAACAGTTACTCCATCTTGTAGATTAAACAGTAAATTGGCACTCTTGCCAAGTTATTTTAACAATTCTGAAAAAAAAGAATACAATAAACTAAATATAAGAATTCTGCATATGAGATCGACTCGTTTATTTTATGCTGACATATATTGATATCGAGTTGGCTATTCATGCTGATTTACTCTTTACTTTAGGGACGGAGATGATTCGTTCTGCTGCTTACATACATTTGTATAGTTTCGTATTTTCCACATTATTTAGCTTATGCTTGATATATCTTTAGCATTATATCTCCAGCAACTAACGCTTTTTCTATTTTTAGATTTAAGATTTATCAGATTTGGACAAAGAAATCACTGGACTCTTCATATATATTCGAACTAAGTCATGAGAATTTATTTGACAGTATACAAGTTTTATTGTTAATGCAGGACTTAAGAATAATAAGGGGTCCCTGTGAAACATTTGTCAATACGTGTAAAAAAATACATAATATTTAAGCAACCCCAATTATGATGTAAAAAAATGTAAATGGCTATTTAACTATTGCATGTATAATGTATGTATAATAAATAAGAAAAAAACACAAATAAACAATTACTAATTATTTAATCGAGTAGGGTGGATTACGTAATACCCTGAACTCAATTTCGTAATAACATAACCAACTCATGATTTAAGATATGCCGTCAAATTTCCTAACTAAAATACCATAATGCTAGTAAATATTTCGATTTATTTAGAATTCGAGGAATAATTATAAAAAAAAAAAAACTCTTGTGCTTTGTCGTAGACTGTTGTGTTTTTATTATGCTTCTAATAATATTGTATTTGTGTCTTTTGGCTGCTGGTAAGTTTTGTTTTTCTGCTTTGCATCAGTGTACCAATTCTCGCTTCGTTGTTAATTGTTTTTTTTTTGTTTTGCGTGGATGCATTCTAACAGTTTCATTCTGGCGTTCATTTTTTACTTGCTTTGTATGCCGCTCTCCCTCTGTTTTTTTTTCTCTTGCTCAACTTGCCTAGCTGGACTCTGTGTATCCACAAATAAGCTTGTTTTTGTATTTTTGTTTTTCATTTATTGCGCAGTGCACTTGTACTTTTACACTAACCTTGATAATTTTATTATTTTTTTTTAATCATGTCCGCTTGTTTCATACAAAATTTTAAATGTCAGTCTGATTGTTAGGCTGAATTTATCTACTATATTGTTGGTGATGCGACAATGTAGCT